>CM067373.1:49100728-49418228 GCA_034401795.1 Chaetoderma sp. LZ-2023a
TAGCGCATAAGATCACACAGCGCCTCCAAACACAAAAGAGCCAGATAACCAACTACCGTTAGCGCATAAGATCACACAGCGCCTCCAATCACAAAAGAGCCAGATAACCAACTACCATTAGCGCATAAGATCACATAGCGCCTCCAAACGCAAAAGAGCCAGATAACCAACTACCGTTAGCGCATAAGATCACACAGCGCCTCCAAACACAAAAGAGCCAGATAACCAACTACCGTTAGCGCATAAGATCACACAGCACCTCCAAACGCAAAAGAGTCATTACAACTAGTGACCATCTGAATACCCGTTTTATAACCAACTCCCGTTAACGCATAAGATTACACAGCGCCTCCAATCACAAAAGAGCCAGATAATAAACTCCTGTTAGCGCATAGATCACACAGCGCCTCCAAACGCAAAAGAGCCATTACAATCTGTTTCTATCACAGGATTTCTGTTTTCAAGGAGACATTTTATGCCAAAATTAGATTGATTTTGATGTAATAAACAATCTTTATTGAAGATACACAATATTTAGGGGGTCCTATTTAATAATTTCTCTTCCACCATGATAATTTTTAGTCATGCATTAAACATAGCGCTGAGTGATGGTTATTTTTGATACCAATTTTCCATTTTTTAAAGGTATGTTTTTTCTAAATTTAACAGCGTCTTATACTTGAATACAAGATTTTTTTGGGCGGATTTTGGTCAAATTTGGGACAGCATCCTATATTCGAGGGCGGCCTTTAGTCGAGAAATCACGGTAGATGCAATGACGTTATAGATCAAATCTGTAAAGTTTTATTAAGATCGGGTAAGTCCTTTATGAATTAAATGTCCATTGAAAAACTGTAATGTTTATCTGCACACTGGTACATCATTTGGATAGCTACGTCGAACCATCCTATGCTTAGCATAGGGCTCACCAAAAATGGACTTTTCTATTTTAGCTATGCTCCGCCCATCTCTAGCTAAGCTCCACCCACACCTCGCTCGTGTGGGGATCGATCGATGTCTGATCTTCCTGACTATCAATTCCCAGAAAACTATACAGGTAAGCCGTTGAATATTTTGACACTAATTTGACTGCCAGTCAAATTAGTTTCAAAATATTCAACAATATGTTTATTAAATAGTAGAGCCATACAATTCTTACAACATGTCGGACTATTAAGAGTTAAAGACGCATAGTATAATTTACGACGTAATGATTATGACATCATCCTACACGCAGCGTAGTCAATTATGATGTCATATGACGTCATTACTCTGGAAAAGGTCCATTGTGATATGGTGTGAAACCGGTGTACCGCCCAGCCCTATTATAATTATTAACAACAAACCTGTGAGGAAAATGTGCAGACAAGATAGTCACACCTTGACAAGAAATGAATGTCGATTACTATTCCTCGCAGCGACGAGTCTGAGTAGCGACTCCCCAAGCCAGCAGTTTGAGAGATCTCATTATCACTAATGAAATCATAATGAGGGTAGCTGAAGAGAAAGAAGAGTGAGGTAAACAACAAAACTATGCAACTACATGTAGCTAACTCAGGCGTAAAGAAAATTATTACAAATTATGGTAAGCTTAGTAAGAATTGTCTCTCTGCCTGTAGATCAATTGGATAGCAGCATTTCTCTATAATTCAGGTGTTGATATTTGCATCGCTAGCCAAGGAAGGGGGG
The DNA here is from genome assembly GCA_034401795.1 of Chaetoderma sp. LZ-2023a. Lineage (NCBI taxonomy): Eukaryota > Metazoa > Mollusca > Caudofoveata > Chaetodermatida > Chaetodermatidae > Chaetoderma > Chaetoderma sp. LZ-2023a. The sequence goes on from CM067373.1 coordinate 49,102,418, forward strand.
GGGGGCTCGTCATGAGGTTGTAATCCGTATCTAGTTGTTCCCCACAAATTTCTACCTAGGCTCCACAAACTTTGTACACATATTTCGTAGACTTGCACGATTATTCAGTTTTCATAATCGCGATCATTTTGAAAAAATAATCACAATTTAAAATTATATCGTACATGTCATTTTGCGTTAGGGTGGGAGAACATGAACAAAGTTTATTCAACACAAATAACTATGTAGCGGGTAATATTTCGACTAGTTCAACCACTAGTATTGATATTTGTAAAAATCCTACAAACTTTATTTCGAATGACAATTGGTAAAATAATGCTAAAAGAACGAAAATTGGTATCACTGCCAATTAAAACCGCATCTAGTCTAATTGCCAGACAGTAATAGGTGCTCAGAGATGCTATTACAACCAATTAGAGTACTAATTCCGAACACCATATTGCTACAATCTGGCAAGCCTGGCCCAATGTAAGCGACCAACATAAAATGATCCAAAGTGGAATCAAACGTGTGAGAAAATTTGCTTGAATTCCCGAGAATTAAAATGTGGGAGATCGCTTCTTATGTTGGCAACAAAATGACTCTTGCAATTGGAGGTGAATGACATGTTCTCGCGAGATTTCATACGCTAACGGGAGGTTGAGATGGAAGGTAGATCGCATTATCATAACCCTTCCTGTTATCAAATGGGTGCCCATTTTACCGATACTCGGTTACCATCATGCAATGATAATATATAGAGATATATAGGGTTCCGAGTACAGAATATTTATATTCGAGTACTCGCTCTAAAATTTTTTTATGCTTCTTAATTTGACTTAACCAGAGCGGATTACTCATATCACATGATTTATATTTTTTCTTGACATTTTATATCAAATTTGGATTAATTTTGATGTGATAAACGGCCTTTATTAAAGGATACACAATATTTAGGTGGCCCCATTTACTAATTCCACTCCCGTGATGTTTTTGATATGTATACTAAACATAGTCGTAAGGCAGCAAGAATTTGTACAAGGAAATTGTTCAATTTTCGTGGTAGGGTGACTAGTGTCTATAAGTTTTAAACATTTGAAAGAAGTAATTTCAACTTTTTCTTGAAATATACCTAAAATAAGGCCAGCCATTTATCAGAGATGCTTGGTTGGAAATTTAACACCTCTTGTCCTAATAGAATCCTATGCACGTTATGTATTCATGAAGAGTGCCGCCTAACTGCCTGCGCCTATTTAGAAGACCAGACTACGCTGTATTCACGAAAAGTGCCGCCTAACTGCCTACGCCTATTTAGAAGACCTGACTACGTCGTATTCATGAAGTGCCGCCTAACTGCCTACGCCTATTTAGAAGACCCGACTACGTCGTATTCATAAAGCGGGGCGCCTAACTGCCTGCACCTATTTAGAAGACCTGACTACGTCGTATTCATGAAGTGCCGCCTAACTGCCTGCACCTATTTAGAAGACCCGACTACGTCGTATTCATGAAGCGGGGCGCCTAACTGCCTGCACCTATTTAGAAGACCCGACTACGTCGTATTCATGAAGAGTGCCGCCTAACTGCCTGCACCTATTTAGAAGACTCGACTACATCGCTTTCATGAAGCGGGGCGCCTAACTGCCTGCACCTATTTAGAAGACCCGACTACATCGTTTTCAGGAAGAGTGCCGCCTAACTGCCTGCACCTATTTAGAAGACCAGACTATGTCGTGTTCATGAAGCGGGGCACCTAACTGCCTGCACCTATTTAGAAGACCCGACTACGTCATATTCATGAAGCGGGGTGCCTAATTGCCTGCACCTATTTAGAAGGCCCGACTACATCGTACTCACAAAGAGGTGGCTATATATTCATCTAATGTAGGTGAATACAAACATACGCCTTTTTTTGGACTTACCCCATATTTACACATTTTTTCGCTCTTGAGTACTCATCGTGAATACGGCCCAGATGGTTTGCCACATTTGTGCCAGAACTAAGTCATATGATTGTGATGTCACCTCAATAGTAATATATTTTGATTATGACATCATAAATGTTGAGTGACAGATCAAATCCCTCCATTTCTTATAGATAGTTTTATTTCTGGCAGATGCTACACAGATAATGCACAGGTTACTGGCCCGATACTTGGCCAATATTGGGTCGTAATGGTCAAGTATGGACCCAGTAACATGCATTATCAAGGTAGGCAACAGGTACAATTTCAAAAGCAGTGCTGATTAATACTTACGTATGATTTCTTCAAACATTTTTTGTAAATAACACTAGTTCTATTGGATAATGAATAGTTCAAGCTCATAATTGCTGAAACTGCCAAGATCAGGGGTACCATTATGCGTATGGTCATTATCTCTGCTGAGACTTAGGTCGCGAGCATAATTCATATGGGGTACTAGACTATGCTGATGTTGTTTATAGTGTAATTCATTGGTATACTAGTCCATGCCGAGGTTAGGCCTAAAGCATAATTCATAGGCGTACTAGTTCATGCCGAGGTTAGGCCTAAAGCATAATTCATAGGTGTACTAGTCCATGCCGAGGTTAGGCCTAAAGCATAATTCATAGGTGTACTAGTCCATGCCGAGGTTAGGCCTAAAGCATAATTTATAGGCGTACTAGTCCATGCCGAGGTTAGGCCTAAAGCATAATTCATAGGTGTACTAGTCCATGCCGAGGTTAGGCCTAAAGCATAATTCATAGGTGTACTAGTCCATGCCGAGGTTAGGCCTAAAGCATAATTCATAGGCATACTAGTCCATGCCGAGGTTAGGCCTAAAGCATAATTCATAGGTGTACTAGTCCATGCCGAGGTTAGGCCTAAAGCATAATTCATAGGCATATTAGTCCATGCCGAGGTTAGGCCTAAAGCATAATTCATAGGCATACTAGTCTATGCCGAGGTTAGGCCTAAAGCATAATTCATAGGCATACTAGTCCATGCCGAGGTTAGGCCTAAAGCATAATTCATAGGCATACTAGTCCATGCCGAGGTTAGGCCTAAAGCATAATTCATAGGCATACTAGTCCATGCCGAGGTTAGGCCTAAAGCATAATTCATAGGTGTGCTAGTCCATGCCGAGGTTATGCCTAGAGAATAATTCATAGGTGTACTAGTCCATGCCGAGGTTAGGCCTAAAGCATAATTCATAGGCGTACTAGCCCATGCCGAGGTTAGGACTAAAGCATAATTCATAGGTGTACTAGTCCATGCTGAGGTTAGAATAATTCATAGGGGGTACTAGTCCATGCCGACGTTATGTCTAAAGAATAATTCATAGGGGGTACTAGTCCATGCCGACGTTATGTCTAAAGAATAATTCATAGGGGGTACTAGTCCATGCCGAGGTTAGGCCTAAAGCATAATTCATAGGCGTACTAGTCCATGCCGAGGTTATGTCTAGAGAATAATTCACAGGGGGTACTAGTCCTGGCCGCCGTTATGTCTAAAGAATAATTCATAGGGGGTACTAGTCTATGCCGAGGTTATGTCTAGAGAATAATTCATAGGGGGTACTAGTAAATGCCGAGGTTATGTCTGAAGAATAATTCATAGGGGGTACTAGTCCATGCCGAGGTTATGTCTAAAGAATAATTCATAGGGGGGTACTAATCCATGCCGAGGTTATATCTACAGCATAATTCATAGGGGGCACTAGTCCATGTCGAGGTTATGTCTAGAGCATAATTCATGAGTACTAGTTCATGCAGAAGCCAAGTCTAGAGCGTGATTTATACTGGTCTCTATCCATGCTGGATTGCAGCTTATAATAAACGAAATCTAGGATTTCTTTTTTCACGAGAGAGTTGATACTTACCTCCCTAATACTTTTGATATTGCTAAATATTGGCTTTCACTCAATAAACACTCAGATTTAAAACAGTTAGGTGCCCCTACTGGGCAGGGAGTCAGAGCGTAGTCTGGCGGATGCCAGCCCCACCACCGCGCATGCGCAGACTAGCACTTCCTCTGACTAGATTATTGGCTGACACACATGCAACTATTAAGAGCCTGAAGACCGAGCCTCAGTGGGGTGGAGAGGCCGGGTCCGTATCTAGGGAGGTAAGTATCAACTCTCTCGTGAAAAAAGAAATCCTAGATTTCGTTTATTTCACTTCAAGAGTATACTTACCTCCCTAATACTTTTGATATTGCCAGAATTCGAAAGTGAATCTGGCGGGAGGGAGGCGAGGTCAAAAGACCAGCTCATCCCTATACGCTTTTCTGCGTTTAAGGCACTTAAACTTCTGAAACTGTAAGAAAAAACAGTCAGGATTTGACTAACCATCGGATAACACGACCGATGTATGAGAGATGACCGAATGTCATATGCGCTCCCCCCCCTCCTTCCTGGGAGGAAGAGTCGACTGACCTCAATGTCCTATACGCTCTCTACGTACAAGTGCCATGTACTACAGGACAGAGACGAAAAAGCTCCATTTTCGTAACTCTCAACAATGAACCACACAAATACACAAACCATCACCATATTAATAACGGGTAATCGTGACAATACAATCAACAACGGACAACACATGAACAAGACTGACCTTGTTGAAAATGGCTGCTGACATCATCTTCCCATCGGTAAAGACTGATGCAGGCCCAAAAAAGTGGGTGTTTCCATAAATTAATTGTGATATATATAAGTAATGAGGAAATCACCTCAAAAAATATAAACCGATTTATTTTTTCAAAACCGACAAGGCGAGAGGATTAGAGGTGTCACGGAGATAATGGTCTGTAAAACTTGACTCACAGTGCCACTGAGCCACCGACATAATATCATCCACAGGGACCCCATTAAATAGGGCCGTGGATGTCACTACGCCGCGGACACTGTGAGCCTTGGCCACGTCAACCTGCTTCCCGGTGGCGGATTTATGGCAAAACTGAATGCATTCCACAATCCACCTGGAAATGGTGTCCTTAGAAGCCCTCCCATGGGGTTCAATATATGACAACCATAACGCTGACTGGTCGGTGCGCCATGCCGCCGTACGTTGTTTGTACCGGCGCAGCGCCCGGACGGGACACCATGCTTTAGAATTAGGATCATATCTAGTTAAAGCAGGCAAAATAATAGGTTGACCTGGATATTTCAACGACTGATTTTTAGCCAAGAAATTAATCCTAGGTAGCAGCTTAAGGCCTTCCCCTGAAACCACAAAACGGTCATCCTCGGCTGATAAGGCATGAATCTCACTCCTACGCCTAGCCGAGGCCGCAGCAATTAAAAACACAGTCTTCAGTGTTAATAGTTTCATAGAAATGGAACTAAGTGGTTCAAAAGGCTTATCACCTAGTACTTGAAGCACTAGCGATAAACTCCAAGATGGAATCACAGGAGGATTCCTTGGTCTTAGATTGCCCATGCCTTTAATTAATACATTCAATGTATTTACTTCATCACTTCCCCTCTTAGCCAAGCAAGGAATAACAGACATTAATGCTGACTTATAACCAGCAATAGAGTTAGGCTTGAGGCTATAGGCATCATAGAGGTGACAGAGGAAATCAGCTACTACTTGAATAGATGAATCCATTGGATCAATACATCTTTTTGAGCACCATTCTGCAAATCTGTTGATTTTATAATTATATGCTCTGGAGGTTGACCCCCTCCTGGCTTTGGCCATAAACATGGCTGCTTGCTCAGAAAAGCCCTCCTTAATTCTAGATTCCTTGACAACATCCACGCAGTCAATCTGAACATTGACGGATTGTTGTGAAGGGCCTTGCCCTGGAAGATAATATCGTCCATCAGAGGCAGAGGAACCGGATTGCAGACCAGAAGGTCCAGCAGATCCGTATACCATGATCGGCTTGGCCAATCCGGGGCGATCAGAAGCACTTGGCATTCCTCTTGTCTGATTTTCTGAAGAATTTTTGGAATCAGGATTGCTGGAGGGAATGCGTATGCATACATTCTCCCCCAGCTGATAGCTAACGCATCTGTTGCGAAAGCGCTTGGATCCGGAATCGGAGAGACGTACGTCGTCATCTTCGCATTCTTCTTCGTTGCGAACAAATCGATGTTGGGTTTCCCCCAATGGTCGAACAGACGATCCGCCACACATTGATTTAGTTGCCATTCCGTGGGTAAAACACTCATCCTTCGGCTCAATGAGTCTGCTAGCAGGTTTAACCTTCCCGGAATATGAACTGCTTTCAAGGTAATCTGGTGATCCAGACACCAACAAAGCAGTTTCCATGTCATCATACAGAGACTGGGCGACTTCGTTCCGCCCTGGCGGTTTATGTAAGTCACAACTGTTGAGTTGTCTGAACGAATAAGAACAATCTTGCCCTGAACTTTCTGTAAGAAATGTTCCAGGCCCAGGACTACTGCTCTTAGCTCCAGTAGATTTATATGCTCCTGTGACTGTTCCAGATTCCAAAGCCCTGATATCGTGGATTCTTCCAGGCAAGCTCCCCAGCCCTCCATCGATGCATCTGTATACACAGTCACCTGAGGGTGGGGAGGGGTTAGCAAAACCCCCGGTAAGAGATTCTCTGTATTCAACCACCATTGCAGGTGGTGAATCAGAGGCGCCAACACTGACACATTCGAGTCCAGCGAACCTGTACTCTGGGTCCATTGTGTCATGAGAAACAACTGGATCGGCCGCCTGCGTAAGGCGGCCTGAGGAATGACTGGTTCCAACGAAACCATCAACCCCAGCATTCTCAAGTAAACCCGTGCCAGGACATGATGACTGTCGCACACTGACTGAATCAACGAGATGAGTATTTGAACCCTCTCCTGAGTAGGATAAACATATCCTGTCTCCAGATCGAAGAACATCCCCAGGTAAACAAACTTCTGGGATGGAGTCAGCTCTGATTTTGGGAAATTGATCATCCAGCCCAAGTCTGTGAGAATTTTCAAAACAATCTCCAGATTGGCGGACAAACTTTCCCGGGTGTGCGCTTTCAACAGCCAGTCGTCTATGTACGTGTGGACTGCTATGCTTCTCCTGCGGAGGTATGCTGTGATCGCAAGAACCACACGGGTGAAAACCCGAGGAGCCGTGGAAATTCCGAAGGGCAACACCCTGAATTCCCACTGTCTGCCCTGGAATGCAAATCTCAGGAAGCGACAGAAACTCCTGTGGATGGGGATGTGGAAATAAGCGTCCTTCAAATCTATCGACGCCGTCCACATCCCCCTCTCCAACCCCGCCAACACCGAGCGCACCGTTTCCATCTTGAAACTGGGCGTCTCGATGAACTTGTTCAATGGCTTGAGGTTGAGAATGGGTCTCCACCCACCGGTGCGTTTTGTTACCAAGAACAGGGTTGAATAGAAGCCCGGACACCTTTGTGCCGGCTGAATAGCTCCTTTTTGTACGAGGGAATTTATCTCCTCCTCGATACACAACCTTTGATCTGGATCTCTCGGAATGGGAGTCCAGATTGGCACCAGAGACAGTCGCGACGGCGGGCCTGTCATCCACTCTGGATGATACCCCACGGAAAGCCATCGCAAGACTAAACGGTCCTGAGTTAACCGTTCCCACTCTTGCATGTGGTCGGCTAGCCGGCCTCCCACCGGTCCACCTAGGGACCGCGGTGGACACAAGGCATGCAAGAGCGGCACTGTCTCCGTCGCCATACACACCGGCGTGGTCCGTACCGCGGTAAGCGCCCTGTCAGGAACGATAACCACGCCCAGATCCTCGCGCGACCCGCCCCGCCCCGCGCGCACCTCGGTGCACGGGCGGCTGCCTGGCTGACGGCGGCTGAGGAGCCTGCGCCCCTCTCACTGCTGGCCGAATCGCACGCGGCCGAGGCCGGCGCTGCGACGGCGGCTGGCCTCTGACTTGGCCAGCACCACCTCGAGCCTGCAGGGGACGACACGCAGGGGCCGCGGCGCGAACGTTAGCACGACGCAGCACCTCAAACTGTTCGCGCAGCGCCCTCTGGTTATTCACCAGGGTGACCGTCTCCTGGAGGTGGCGACATCCCTCACCTCCAAAAAGACCAGGACCCGTCATAGGCGTACGGAGTAGCCTATTATACAGGTCCTGAGACGGGCACAGATTGTCCAGGGCAAATGTGCGTCTTGCCCGGACACTCCTGGTCACCGCCCGCGTCATACAGTCCAGCGCCAGGTTAATACCATCCTGGATGGTTCGCTGGGCCGCGAGCGGGCCTGGCTGGCGCGATGCGGATGCCGTTACTACCCCCTGTAACAGCTGGGAGACGTGGGACAGAGCGGCAATCGAAGCCCTCCCACTCTCCTCCGCATCACGCAACGCGGTATTCGCCGAACGCAACGCGTTCGCGCACAAGACCCCCGCGTCAGAACGGGAGCCTGGCCGCGTATCCTCACCCAAAGCCGCGCGGTCATCCACGCTGGGCTTGGGTACCACACCGTACCGCTGGTAGTCCAGGGGCACGATGCGACAACGCCTGGCCACCTCGCGAGGGGCCTTCGCGAGACGTCCACTCGTGTTAATGGACGACTCCGCCGCCTTGAACATGTCAACGACATGCTCCGCCAGCGGCAGAGAAGGCATAGCGTTAGCAGTTGGTTTCCCAGCTAACCACGGCGTGTGAACACGGTGGCTAGCCGACTGCTCCACGGGCAGATCAGGCCTAACGCTCACCAACCACTGGCAAGCGTCATACCAATCCTCCTCCGTGGCTAACTGCGAGCGCTCTACAAGACGGGGTCCTTCGTCTTCCTCCTGAGCGCAAGCAGTAGAGCTTGACGGCGGGTACGCTGATACACCTGGCAAGCCAGGGAAAACATGCGGGCCTGACAGCACCGGCATGAGAATATCACTGGTTTGACCAGGAGCAGGCACCGCGGTAGAGCGCGGGGTATATATAGCCCCACCACGGGCCCGGCCAGCACCAGCTACACTCTCGGCAAGCCGAGGTATGCGGTACCGCTGGCCATCAGCAGCGCCCTGGGCCACCACCTGAACCGCGGACCTTACTCCAGGGTGAGTAATACCGTGGAAAAAAGCGCCTGTATTCCCCGCGAGGGGTGCACAAACGTCTTCATCCATGTCCACGTCGTCAGACGGCGACCCTAGCAGGTAATCCTCATCACCCTGGTCAGAAAGATTAGACCCCGGGTCAGCAAAGAGAGCTAAGCCGGGCTGACCAGGAACGGTGCCATAGGAGGTACTGGCCACCGCGGCGTGCGGATACCCCTGGACTGATAAGCAGCCCGCGGGTTCCAGCGACAACCGTCCACGGTCCCCTATCGGCGCGGCAATAAGCCTGCTGCCAGGGTCGTGGAACGCCCCCTCTAATGGGGCCACCTCTGAATCGTCGGACAACGGAAGCGGACTAAGGAAAATCGATCCAGAGGCGGGGATTACCTGCTCCGAAGCCGATGATGAGGACAATAAAGGATCTGGTCCAGGAAGCATGCCACGAAGCAACCCTGGAACCAAATCTTTTATTGTCCTCTTCATCTCTCCCAACATCTCGGTCCGGAAGGTCTCCATATCCACCGCGGACGAGACCTTCCCCTTACCCTTCCTACTTACAACCTCTCGTTTCCGCTTCTTCTTCTTCTCCTCCTCTACCACCTTGTCCGTCGCCTGTAAGCAGCACAAGAATTCGGACATTAACTCGCCCCCCCAGTGCTTACATATGTCACAATTAATCAATGGACCACAAGGGCTACATCGATAACACAGATGCGGCCAGAACTTTACATGCATAAAACGTCCACAGGACGCGCAACCCGGTCCCTGAAACAGGGCAAAGGACAAGGAGTATGAGCAACTAGTTAAGCTTAGAAACTCCATCCAACTCAAAGAGAAGGAAAACGATCTTAAAGATCAATATACATCAAAAACCAGCATAGCGCTTGAATTGCTAATAAATACATAGCCAGGCCGATTATGACGTCATTAATCCCGTGACAGGAAAAATTCGATCCCAACAAAACATCCAAGTGCAAGGACGAATTGTATGCTGAATGGATAAGTTGACTACACAACCATCAGATACATATAGATAACTCTTTTCTGGCAAAAATGTTAATTATCTCCCTTTGTTTGTTTACAATAATTAACATCACCACATTATCAATAACTAGATACCTGACACTTTGTATAGACAAACCATCCAACGTGACGAACCGGAAACTCCACCATCTGCACGCCTCTCAACTCTCTCCACCTCATGGGGAAGGAATTGGATCAAGAGGGCAAAGTGAGAAGACCTTTATACCAGGCCTCCAACTCACTGGACATAAATTTTCATTTGGTTAGATAACCTAACAGTGTTAGTAGGAAATGGAACCATGGTGGAGAGAAAACTAACTCTCTGCAACTGTGACGTCACAACCTAGCGTCATACAGACCTGTGGACAGAAACAGAAAGAGAAATTAGTCCTAGGTAGCACCAAGTTGACCTAAACCAACTAACTAAGGCGCTTATCACGGTAAACGCGAGTCCCGGAAACACAATACACCGGGAAGAAAACTCGCTAATTTTACTAGAAGTCACCTGATTTAAAGGTCCAACGTCCTCCTGTGGCGAAGTGTATCCTCCCGCCATCCAAATCAGGTCTTATCACTTCCAAAATAACACCAATAAAAACGTTAAAGAGCAAGAAAAGCTTATGACTAAAAAAACATGTGTGTTCTCTTTGCCAATAATCTAGCAAAGAGGTAGTGCTAGTCTGCGCATGCGCGGTGGTGGGGCTGGCATCCGCCAGACTACGCTCTGACTCCCTGCCCAGTAGGGGCACCTAACTGTTTTAAATCTGAGTGTTTATTGAGTGAAAGCCAATATTTAGCAATATCAAAAGTATTAGGGAGGTAAGTATACTCTTGAAGTGAAAAGGTTAATCTCCAGTATTGCCAATGCTAAGCGAATACTTTCAATAAATATCTAAACAGAATCTTAATTGGCTTCAATAATTAAAGTTTCAACATGAAATCTTAAAACAGAAAAGAAACTAGGCAAGATCCACTCAGTCATAGAGGTGCCATTTATAGTTTAGCATTGTGATGTAAAAACATACATATAAGCTGTTGAATATTTAACATGATAATTATTACATAATAAAGAATGTGTTGTATCCGCACTTACATGACACCACGCACTATCACTTGAGAAGACAAAATGGCGGTGACCACAGTTCAACGTTACGGTGATGTTTAAAAGCAAATAATTGCAATAAAGATAAATTAGTGTGCTAGATAGTGTATAGCAGTGAGTAAACGATAAACTATAATCTATTCGTACATCATCCTAGATAACCCCCAACAGACCCCCCTTTTAGTGGGTTGGTCTGTAGTTTTATTAACCACTATAAAAACATACTTACCGTTCAATCACTACTTGCTAAATCAAATATCTGCATTTAGCTATCAGAATAAAGTTTTTATTCTTGCCTATACACTCCCTAATGCCTATACCATCACCATGTAGACCCTCCACCAGGCTTCTGGTAGAGGGACCCCTGCATTAGCCTTACAATAGACTGGCACCAGTCTGTACTCACTCCTTGGTGACGCTTGTCATTAAGCACGCTTGCGCATGTGCAGTAGGTCCCACTTGTGAAAACTGAATCACTTTTCTAAATTTAAGTGCTGTACATCCAGCCTAGATTCTCAAATCAATACCCAGCGGGGTGGCTGAGGCCGGGTCGTAGTGATTGAACGGTAAGTATGTTTTTATAGTGGTTAATAAAACTACAGACCAACCCACTAAAGGGGGGTCTGTTGGGGGTTGTTATTACACCACAAAAACATCCATTACCGTTCAATCACTACTTGCTAAACCCGTAGATTTGGTCAGTGCCCCACTACGAAACTTTGGTGGGAGGTGATTTGAGAATCCATAAGCAAGGATAAAAATCAAACCAAACATAACCAAATGTTAATAACATAACATAATGGTGCATCCTAATCAATCACACAGTGATTAACAACCAAATAAAACTTTAAACATAAAGATTTAAAACAAAAACCAAGGAACAACTCTCACCATTCTCCGCAGACGCACTGTCCTAACGAAAATGGTGGGATGTGCTTGGTAAATGGTCTTCAGCCTTCTTGATTAAAATAGTAATGTTCCTAAAGAAAGATGCCGCTGCGCTCTGGTCTTTCAAATAAAAAGAGGTAAAAGTAGACTCAGATTTCCATCCTGCAACTTGCATAACTTCGTCTACAGAAGAGCCAGCAAACAGAGCAAAAGAGGTAGCCATCCCTCTAACATCATGAGCCTTAATGTGAGAGAGATTGATTTGCTCAGGAGAAGCAATCTCGTAGCATATTTGAATGGTGTCACAAATCCATCTAGCGATGGATGCTTTAGAGACCGGTCTGGCTACCCCTTCCGCGTAGGGAACCCATAAGTGAGACGGATCGGATCTTTTAAAATCGGTACGACGCTTATAAGCCTTAAGAGCTCTGACTGGACACCAAAATCTGTCAGACGGAGAAAACGAAGATAGACTTTAAAATAATCGGCTTAGCTGGATAACGGTTTGATTGTGTCTTAGACAAAAAATCCCTTCTAGGATATAATACCAAACCGTCCCCAGCTTCAATAAATCTATCCTTTTCAGCGGAAAATGCATGGATTTCAGATCGTCTTCTAGCCGAAGCCGCCGCTACTAGAAAAACCGCCTTAAACGTTAAAAGCTTTAAGCTAATCGAGGCGATGGGTTCAAAATGATGCCCTGCCAAAACCTGAAGAATCAGCGCCAAGTTCCAGGAAGGTAACGGTTTAGCAATAGGAGGCCGAATATTACCTAAACCTCTGATGAACCCATTCAGCACCTTAGTATCCTTAACATCCGCATTTAACAAACAAGGAAGAGAAGATGCTAAGGAAAATCTATATCCTCTAACAGTGTTAGCAGTCAGATGAAGAGAATCGAACAGGTAAGATAAAAAATCTAACACTTGGGATATAGAAACAGAATCGGGCACGAGATCATGATTTGAGTACCATTCTCCGAATATCTTAAGTCGACCCTTGTAAACTCTTCGGGTCGACTCCCTCCTGGCCGAATTAATAATTTCCTGAGACCTTGCAGAAAATTTATTCTCAGTGACCGAGCTCTCGATATCCTCCAAACACACAGACTGAAGATTCCTGGGTTTGGATGAAGGCACGTTCCCCTTACTTGGGATAACAGATCTGGGGACACTGGCAGCAGACGTGGGAAGTCTATCAGAAGATCGAGAAGGTCTACGAACCAGATCCTTTTTGGCCAAAATGGAGCTATCAACAAAATCTCGCATACTTGATCCTTGACTTTCTTCAGAACCAAGGGAAGCAGGATAGTCGGAGGGAACGCATACGCGAAGATTCCTGTCCAGGACTGAGACAGGGCGTCCACCGCCAACGCCTGATCGTCCGGAAAAGGAGACATGAAAGAGGAGATCTGGGCATTCAGAGGTCGCGAACAGGTCTACATGGGGACGATCCAGGAGGTTGAAGATCGCTTTGACAACCGACCTCTTTAACTGCCACTCTGTGTGGGCGAATTTGGAAGGGCGAGACAACTGATCCGCCAGAAAATTCAGACATCCTGGTACATGGGAGGACACCAGGAAAAGCTGCTTCATACGACACCACATGAGGAGATTCCACACCTCCAAACAAAGGCGAGACGACTTCGTGTCTCCCTGCTTGTTGATATACGAGACTACTGTCGAATTGTCTGATCGAATCGAGACCTTGAGGCCCTGCACTTGATCCGACCAAGCAAGGCGAGTCTTCTTGACAGCCCACAATTCCAGAATGTTGATGTGGGCTGACGACTCCTCTCGGGACCACAGGCCTGAGACCGAAAGGGAACCCCAGACCGCTCCTCATCCCTCCTGGGAAGCGTCTGTAAAGATGATCGCTTGAGGAGAAGACTTGACCAGAGGAACACCCATCATCAGCAGAGAGCGATCCTTCCAAAAATCTAGGTGGGGCCTTAAATGCTCTCTGACCGGGATCTGATGGTACACTGAATGGGTTGACTGTTTCCACAGGGACATTAGATACATTTGGAAAGGTCTCCTCATCAGCGCCGCCCACGGAATGATGTTCTCGACGCTGACCATCAAGCCTATCACCCGGAGAAAGAATATCGCTCTGACCACGGCAGAGGAAGCCAGAATTTCCATGGCTACTAGGATGGCTTCTACTCTTACCTCTGAAGGGAAGACTAAGCCTTGACCAAGGTCGAAAGCCACACCTAGGTGGGTGAAAACCTGAGATGGGACCAAAGATGATTTTTCTAGATTTATAACCCATCCTAGACTGGAAGCCAGACTGCAGACCTCTGTAATGATGCTTGCCAGAATTGAGGCAGATTCTGCTTTTAGCAACCAATCGTCTATGTAAACGTGAAGGGGAATAGAACGACTGTGCAGAAAACCTGCCACTGCTGACACTAGGCGGGTGAAGAAGAAAGGGCCGTGGACAGGCCGAACGGCATGACTCTGAATTGCCATACCCTGCCCTTGAACGCGAATCTCATGAATTTTCTGAATGGAGGGTGGATGAGAATGTGAAAGTAGGCGTCCTTGAGATCTATGGACGCTGCCCACATGCCTGGACTCAGACTGGCGATAATCTGAGATACCGTCTCCATCTTGAATTTTGGGGTGGATATATACAGATTTAATCTCTTCAGATTGATGATTGGACGCCATCCACCTGATTTCTTGGGGACTAGAAATAGAGTTGAGTAGAATCCCGGGTCTACTCTCCAACATGGAACCTCTTCTATAGCCTTCTTCAACCGCATTGACTCCAATTCGTCTTCCAGGGCTCCCAACTTCTCCAGATTGGATGGAACTGGAGTCCATTTGGGCTGGTAAGACAGAGGAGGAGGCAGATCTATCCAAGACGGTGCATAACCCCAGGGGATTTGATCTAACAGCCAGGAGTCCTGAGCGAGGGCTTGCCAAGTCTCCCAGAACAGAGACAAGCGCCCTCCTACTGGCACGCTGGGAAGAAGGGATTGCACCGATAGATCCAAAGGTGGTAGAAGAGGAGGAAGGACTGGTAAATGAGAACGGGAAAGGCCTGCCCGGGCTGAGGCCACCCCTTCAAACCCGTCTAGGTTGAAAACCTCTAGAGGAGCGTCCTCTAGAACTAGACCTGGAACCTCGAGAGAAAAATTGACCCCTTCTCACCTGAGGAGGGGCTTGACGAACCTGGGCTCTAGGTCTATGTGAGGAAATGGATTTAAAACGATCCTCCTCCGCAGATCTGGAATGGGAAGGAGAGGACCGATTAGAGTTCGTAAAAACCCTTGACGGATAAGCCCCATATTCATCCGGCCTAAGACTCTTCCTCCTGGGAGAGGAGGAGGAGGGACTCTTCACCGCAGAAGAGTCTCTTTTTACTGACGGCCTCAAAATCGAAATCTGATCCCGCAGATCCTTAGCTGATCTAAGACGATCAGACTCCGCCCTAAGGATCGATGTAGAATTCTGACCGAAAATATCTGATCCGAAAGGCGGAGCAGATATCAGGTTACTCCTGAGGGAATCCGAAATATTCACCTCAGCAAGCTTCATTGACCTTCTCTTAGAGGTGATGAAACCTAGTGAACGGCAAACTGAATTCAACGAACCTCTTGACAGGTCAGCTAACGAACGAAATATCTCCGGAGGAATCTGACCCCCTTTCTCCTGAGTTTTGAGCATAGCCTCTGAAAGAAGAGCCAAAAAGTTTGCTGATTTCAACTGAGCCCGACAGACAGACTCCCATCTAAAAAGGTCTGACGAAGATTCTACCTTAGCCACTTCCTTCAGATGCGATGAAAGAACATCCCATGTCGGACCATTAAGAGATTGAGTAGAAGCCAATCTAATGTAATCATCTTTCAGAACCTGAACTGGAGCATTTACCTTGGGAGTAAGAGAAAAATCTTTCAGTTGGACATCGTTAATGTAAAAATCTAACATGTCTACTACCAAGTTATCTACCGGAAGAACAGAAGGAACATTAGCTGAAGAGTCTGAAGATGACAGCGCAGAACCAAACGACGGAGGATCAATCGAAAATTCATCCTGAAGAGGAAGACATAGAGACGAAGCTATCCATTGATGAACCCTAGACCAGTCATCTGGCGAGGCCCTCTCATGATAGAACCTCTTCAGATCCCTGGCCCTGACTGATCTTTGAGTAGCCTTGACAGAAAGGTGAGACGGAGAAGAAGAAGAAGGAGGACAGATGTCCGAATCTAGCGAAACAGAAGAATCAACGATCCTCAGAGAGGAAGGAGAAGCTAAAGCTCTAGAAGGAGCGTCCGAGAGAGTGTCCAACGTCAACGGAGACTGATAAGAAGAACTAACAACACGGGCCTCAGGCTGACTAGAACTGAAAAAATAAGGATCCAACTCACTAGCTGAAAATCTGGACAAAATTGAAAATCTAGCTGAAATAACAGATCGGTGAAGAGAGGAATCGCGGCTTACTGAAAACAAGGAAAAATCTAAGCCCGAATCAACTATCTGGAACTCTAATTCTGGAGACAGAACGACCGAAACAATAGGATCCGAATGATCAAACTCCTGAGAAGATGAAGAATAAGAAGGCAAAGTAGGAACAGACGGATCAGAAGAAGAAGGTATGTGAGACGCCGCAGAATAATTCTGATGAAGGGAAGCCGGAATATGAAGAAAACCTGGAGGCGGAGATATAGATGATGGATGAAAAGGAGAAGATGAATTAGAAACATGAGAAGACGAAAAATCCCTAGCAGACAAGCCAGATACAGACGAAGAGGACGGATGACTACTACTCTTCTGAGAACCTGCTTGAGAGAACAAGGAAGGAGATGAAGAACGAGAGAGATACTACCTCACGAAAGGAATGATGACCAAAATCTGACGCCGAAACAGACTGAGCACTAGAAGAACGATCAGAATAATGTCTATCAAAAACGGGAGGACCGGCGCGAAAATAACTAGAATCAGAATTAACAGACCTATTACTGGACTGGGAATCTGAGCTATTCGGAAGCTCATAACTTGATGCGCAAACAGAAGTTCCAGCCGGGACTGAAACACCGAGACCGGAAATAGAACGCTTCATATCTCCTAATCCGGAAGTAGAAAAACTGTCACCAGAAGCGGAAATAGAAAACCCCGAAACGGAACCGGAAGTCGCTTGCAAGGACGGGTCAAAACGACCCGGACATGCATAAGTTGAACCGGAAGTGTCTACACCACCCCCGGAACCGGAACTAACCAAAACTGGGCCGGAAAAGGAGGATGTATGCAACAACGGATCCAACTGACTCGGATAAGCATAATTCCCACCGGAAGTAGCCACACTACTACCGGAAGAAGAGCCTGACAATCCGGACACTGAACGGTGCATAGACGGGTCCAACAGACCCGGATGCACATTCTTCCTACCGGAAGTAGCAGCACTACTACCGGAAGCGGAAGTCGACGAACCGGAAACGCAAGACGACATATGATGCACCGCCGGGTCCAACAGACCCTGAACTACCTTGTTCCTCCCGGAGCCGGAAACTCTATAGCCGGACACTGATGAACCGGAAACGGATGTTGACGCATAAGCCATATTCTCATGAGTCACCGGATGTTCAGCCAGGCCAGAAACAATCACGGTGCTCATTTCCGGATGCCCGGTAAAACCAGAAGACATTCCGGACAGCAAACCCGCTTGCCCGGACAAGCCAGGAGCATAGACGGGTGCTTCTTTAGAGGCGATCGGCGATCTTACCACATTCCTGGCAATCGGTATCACTGTGAAACGGACCTTAGCTTGAGGTGACAAATCGGAAGCTTCCGCCCCCGATACCACCGCTTGAGATTTAAGCTGGTCCTCAAGTCTAACATGGTCTTTGACCTGGCTCCTACTGGAGGACGCCTTACCAGGTTTCTTTCTCGTCTCGCCGGACTTTCCTTTGGGAGACTTGATTTGCTGCCTTGACGTTAAGGAAACCGGCTTTCACCACTTACGACATCGAGACTGGGGGCTAAATTCGGAGTCTGACGACTCCTCTTTAGCGGCCTTAATAGCAGATGTAATACGCTCGTCTAAAGATTTCGTCAATACGTTTGCAAAGGATTCAAATCTGGCGAATAATGCCATAACCGGATCTGTGATAGAGGAGCTGCCCCCCTCCTTTGTTGAAACCGACGTATTAATAGAGGTGGAAGCAGATGCTACTGCTTTAGGACCTTCAACAACGGAGGGAGAGCGACCTGAGGGCAACGCAGGCTTAACCACAAAGTCCTTGAAAAATGCTTTAGATACGACCAATGGCCAACCATTGCACACTCGACACATTTTTAAAGGGGTGCAGGTGGTACACCTCAGGCAAACATGTCCCGTATAATCCTTAGCGTGAACCCGATCACACTTATTCGACGCACACTTTATTTTCTCAGAAGATAATGACACCTCCTATAAAAAATAAGAAATGATGCGAAATAAAGCAACTAGCTTTGAGAAACCTGAGAAATCACAGAGGCTACGCCTTGGGCGATTTTAATAGTGTTTGAGGAAAGAATCAGTAAAGATTCTGATTAATGTTTGAGAGCACTAGGACCTACGTTACTAGGAGTGGTACTGGCTATTATTATTATTACATGGCACTCTTGATGGTATATAATAGGCATGGTTACTCTAACCTCGAAAACTGGAGTAGTGACACGAAAACTGGTAACTCCAAACGTTAGAGTTACAAACACCTCTAAAACACCATGATATATACACCTGTGCAAAAGTTAAGCACCACCCTATTTTTACGCACATGCGAGGGTATATTCATGTGCTATGAAGAAAGCAATAGCATAAACATTTATGTACCCATCCATCTTAGTGCAAGAGGTAATAATGCAACTAGAGGAATGCTGATTATGATGGTGGGGAAACACTGTATGTTTTTGTTTGAACTTGAAAACGAGGCCTGAATATGGTTATGTTGACACAACTGACAAGTATTTCCCTACAGTTGACACACGTGGCTAGATTGTCATTAATGGTGTCTGAAAACGAAGTTTAACATCTGTGCACGAGTTTGAGACTGTCATTATTAATACCGGGTATATCCACCTTGTGCCTGGATGACGGCCTGGACACGACGTCTCATGCTGGTCACCAACCGACTGATACGCCATTGTGGTATTCGTTGCCATTCAAGATGGAGTGCGTCTGTTAATTCCTGTAGGTTCTGCACAGGAGGATCCCTCCTTCTCACCATGTTTCCCAGAATGTCCCAGATATGCTCAATAGGGTTCATGTCAGGGCTCCTTGCTGGCCATGGTAGGGTTTCGATGGCATTCTGGCGGAGGTATTCATGCACAGCTCTAGCATGATGTGGTCGGGCGTTGTCATCCATGAATATAGGGTGGGTTCCAGGTGCATGATTTACAAAATGAGGGACCACAACTCTATCCAGTATGGAATCTTGATATCTTTGTCCATTTAGTGTTCCAGGTACAGTCAACAGATCCAGCTTACAATCAAATGAGATGCACCCCCATATCATAACGGAACCTCCACCAAATGGAACTTCTTCCATGATGTTACGTTGGTCGTACGCCGTGCGTCTGGACCTCCATACACGAGTTCGACCATCTGTGACATGAAGCAGGAACCGACTTTCATCGGACCAGTGTACCCGTCTCCAGGATCTCATGTTCCAGTGTCTTCTTTCGTTGCACCACCTCAGACGCTCCTCTCTGTGGTGTGCAGTGAGGAGAGGACATCTGACAGGTCTCCTAGCTTTCATGCCAGCAGCATACAGTCTCCTTTTGACGGTAGACATTGACACTCTATTGCGCGTTTCCCATTGCTGGCTGAGCACTCTGCTGTTGGTGAATGGAGATCTCCTAACAAGGCGTACTAGGGCTCGATCATCACGGGCAGTAGTCTTCTTCCGTCTTCCAGATCTAGGCCTGTCCTTCATCTCGTTAGTTTGCCCATGTTTTGCAATCAAACGACTGATTACAGTATGGTTAATGTACAGCTGTCTGCCAATCTCTCTGCATGACATACCAGTGGTATGCATGCCTATGATTTGCCATTTCACACAATCACTTAACCTTCGTCTTGCCATAGCGGTTCACAATCAAGAGCTAATTCTCTCTGTACAAATAAACCACGGTCATGAACACAAAATTCCTAATCTTGTCGCCTAAATCTGTATGTAATGTTCTACACCTCAAACTGGACTTTTACATAACTGAACACGTGTGCTGTTTCCCGCTACGCACGGACATCAAGCGGCGTGAAGTCATGCATGCATGTGCATTTCGTACTTGGAATTATGTCAGCTAACGCGGGGACAAAAAGTATGGCAGCCTAGTTGTACCATCATGTTTCTACGTTCTATTGTTTTTGCTGGTGCTTAACTTTTGCACAGGTGTATATAAGTTAAACATAACTTAGGAAGAATAGACTTCATGGTAGGCATTCCTGAGTCAACTCGTGATAACTGGAAAGTCTCTAGTTAGCAAGCTAAAACTTTTATATCGATTTGATAGCTGACAGTACTGTATAGCTAGCAGAATATTTAGAAAAGTGATTCAGTTTTCACAAGTGGGACCTACTGCGCATGCGCGAGCGTGCTTAGTGACAAGCGTCACCAAGGAGTGAGTACAGACTGGTGCCAGTCTATTGTAAGGCTAATGCAGGGGGTCCCTCTACCAGAAGCCTGGTGGAGGGTCTACATGGTGATGGTATAGGCATTAGGGAGTGTATAGGCAAGAATAAAAACTTTATTCTGATAGCTAAATGCAGATATTTGATTTAGCAAGTAGTGATTGAACGGTAATGGATGTTTTTGTGGTGTAATAACAACATTAGTATCCCTTTAAAGTGATAGATAGAGATGTACAATAGATAGCTCAAAAGTGAATTCCTGTTTCAACTTAAAAAACACCATAATAAATTCTGAATGGCCAGTACCTTTTTCGCGCTTCATTGAGCACAGCCGTATCATCTGAAGCTAGATATACTCTTCGTTTGTCCACACGTTGTCTTCGCTCCAATGTATCATAAAACTCATCAACAAATTTCATATATTCATCTATTGAATGGAAGGATGCTTCAGTTCCGACTTTATCAGTTCGACGAACTTGCACCCTGAAGAATAAATGAGGCAAAGACATTCTTATATGCTATAATCTCTACTGGTACTTATACATTGTATATGATAATGACAAATACCACATGTTCATTGTGTTCTAATGAATGAATCTATTATCCACGTTTAGCTATGCCCCACCCATTTCTAGCTAAGCTCCACCCATGCATCATTCACATTTGGATCAATCAATCCCTGAACTTCTTGAATTACAATTCTTCAGAAAACACTACAGGTAAGCTGTTAAATATTTTGAATCTAACCCCCACAGAATGTTTATTAAATAGTAGACATACAGTACATACAACTGACAGACTATTCAGACATATTTTAATTGTGATTAATGTCTGTAAGCTAAACCACACAATGCCTAGGTGGTAGTCCTGTTGGTTTGGTAACAAGATGCTCCTTGGTCGCTAGCATTCACCTGGACCACATGTATTTGAACCAGAATATAGAACATAAGATAAAGATGTAAGATTGGACTGGAAACCTGAAAATTTTGACTGAAAGTGCATAGACTTGAAATACAGACAACGGGATGAATACTGAAAATTTGGTTCAGAAAATTCAAAAAGTTTGGTCAGACATAAAAATTGTCAGGAAATAAGAAAACCCAAGGCTGGAAATACAACAATTTTGTGTTGAAATGTAAAAATTATGGTCCCAATGGCAAAAAAGTGAGTTGGAAATGTGACTGTGTTGCTAACGAATGTGAACATTGCACACACAAATCATGGAAATTTAAGTTGCTTGAGCTATAGTGTGGAGGTGCGTGAGTGCTAGTGAGTTGACAATACAATCTTAATGACAGTTAGCTCCGATATGGAAATCAAAACATTTATCATTAGTGCATGGTTTGTGTCTTTGATAAATTTACAATTTAATAAACATTCTGTTGAATATTTTGAAACTAATTTGACTAGAAGCTGTTACTACTAATTTAGCTTCTGGCAATTCAGGTTTCAAAGGTTCAAGTCGATTCCAACATACGTAAAAGTGTGTGTGGCTTGGCGCGATATGGGCATGGCATAGCTAGAAATGGATCGCTTAACTCTTTAACACTCATATCAGCCAAAACAGCTTTTGTGGTGATCCTGAGAAGTCTCCATTTGTAGACCAACAGAATACTATTTTTGAAAATGTACCACTGGAATGACTGGCTCGATATCCGAGCCTGTCATACTAATGAAAAATTTTCAAAATTAGTTTTCTCTTGGTCTGCACATGGACATTTTCTAAGAGAAAATTGAAATTTTCTTGAATACATTTGAGTGTTAAGTTTTAAATCTTTAGTGTAGTACTTACCCAACTATAGGATTTTTAAATCCCAGTCGTTTCTCATTTTTTTTAATATCATCCTGAAGGTGAGGCTGCTGTCTACACAGATAGCGTTCTATCTGTCCGACCCACCACACAATCGGATTACCATGGAGACGTACTAACCGCGGGGCGAGGTCTTCTGGTATTGCTGGTGGCAAAAATTGTGGCTTTGGGTGCAAGCTGTCTATGATAGTTAGATCCACCACCTGCAAATCCTTCATCTGCTCCGAGTCTTTAAAATACAAAAAAATACTTTCATTGACATCTTTAACCCTTGAATTTGTTCATGAAAAATTCAATTTTATCATAGATGTCCATTTGCAGACCAAGAAGACTATTTTTGAAAATTTACCACTGGGATGACTGGCTCGGTTATCGAGCCAGTCATGCCAGTGGTAAATTTTCAAAAATAGTCTTCTATTGTTCTGCAAATGGACATTTCTCAAGACCACTGCAGAAGCCGTTTTTGGCTGATATGAGTGTTAAAGGGTTAATCATCAGACAAGATCTTTTTCAAGTGAGATAAATAGGATACCTGAGGATATTTTGAAAACAATTGTTCCTGAAGGACATTGCTGCGTTATTCAGACAAATTGATTTCAAAATAATAGCCAGTATGATCTTAACCCTTCAATGATAGTTAATGTCCATTTGCAGGCCAAGAGAGCTCTTTTTGAAAATATAGTCTTCAATTGGCCTGCAAATGGACATTACCACAGAACATTTCTGGGACTGGTTTTAGCTGGTTTGACCAGTCAAGGGTTAAACATAGCTTGTTGTAAATAACATCTTTGCCTTATAGGTCATTGTAGCACGAAAAGGATTACGGTAAAATAAAACAAGGAAAAGATTCAACGATAAAATTTAAAACCTTTAATATACAGACCTAGGTTTTTTTTATCAAGAATTCGTCTTGAAGAAAACTTGAGATAACCAGACACATATGTACTTTTCTTAACCCTGTAATACCCATATGAGCCAAAAATGGCTTCTGCAGTGGTCTTTGGAATGTTCATTTGCGGACAATTAGAACTGTTTTTGAAAATTTACCACTGGAATGACTGGCTCGATAACCGATCCAGTCATTCCAGGGGTAAATTTTCAAAAACAGTCTTCTCTTGGTCTGAAAATGGACATTCTTCAGGAGGCCAGGGGCAACCTCCCATCTAGATCACACTAGTGAAATCTAACTTATAAAAGCACAAATTTTACCTAGGAGCCTGAAAATCTCTTCCCAAAATGTAAATTTGGGCCAGGCGAGTTAAAACAAATCAGAATCTGTGATGGCAATTACATGCCTTATGTATTGGCCAAAAATTCAGGCAATTTAGAAATTAGTATGAAGATTACATTCACCTTGACCTCTGACACATTGATTATGATTGAGCATTGGATACAGTCTCAGACTAAAACAAAAACCTTATTACTAGAACAAGACACGCCTGTTAATAAGAAATGGTGGGAGGGGGGAATGTTTAAGGATGGACAATGTCCATGGCATAAGCTCACTTGGCTTTTCAGCTCAGGTGATCTAATACCAATAATAATTTACAATTTTTATTTAAAATAAAGCGAATCAAACTCAATCATATACAACAATCAAAGTGAACCAAGACAGTTCATCAATGCATTAACGCTTTCATGACGAAGCTGGCCAAGAGAAGACTATTTTTGAAAATTCACCACTGGATTAACTGGCTCGATAACCAAGCCAGTTATTCCAGTGGTAAATTTTCAAAAATAGTCTTCTTTTGGCCTGTAAATGGAAGTTAACTAGGCAAATATTTTGATATTCTTGACCAAATTTAGGCATTAAATAGTTAAAGCATTGGCAATACCCATACCAGGAGAGGTTTTATTCAGTGGATTAGGTATTAGTCCGCAGAAAAGTAAACCAATGTTAAGTGGGTCCACGAGTGACGAAGAAGAGAACTCCACAGATTTATAGAGAATGGACCTTTCCAGTTTTACCTATGTCCCGACCATCCCTATCTAAGCTCCACCCACACTTCGCCGTGTTGGGATTGATCGATCCCGAATGGCCTATCAATTTCCTGAAAACTATACAGGTAAGCTATTGAATATTTTGTAATAAATTTGACTTTGTGCTGTTGCTGCCAATGGCAGCAACAGTGCCCAGTCAAATTAGTAAAAAATATTCAACAGAATATTTATTAAATAGTAAAGACATACAATTTGTACAACAACTCAGTCCATCTTCAAATAAGCGTTCGTGACGTACTTATCGACGTCATTCATTACGATGTCATTCTACACGTCGCGTAGTTGATTATGACATCATAGGATGGATTGATAAAGTGAAACGGTCTAATCTGGACAGAGAAAATGTAACTTTGGACATGTGTCACTGATATGACAGAGAAGTTTTCAAAAACACTATTTCAACGCATCTAGGCCATTGTTTTCATTAACACGGAGTACTCTCCATTACCACATGTCATACATAACGTTTTAAGATAGGCTAAAAATAATTAACAATGTTATTGAAAACATAATTAAGTAATGAGTCGAAAGCAAAAAACGAAACATGTTAGTTAGTACAATTTTAAAGACGCAAAACAAAACCATGTTAGCAACGAGTATAATTATCTAAATTATTATTAATTTTGATTAATACAAAATATGGGTTTTTACAAAATAATGTGCATTTAAGTCTAATTTTGCTAGATACTTGATGGGATATACAGTGTCTGAGTCAGTAATACTGTTCAACAAAATACTGTACATAATTCCCAGTAATCAACTCATTATACGAGGAACTAAAGAGAATATATGAACTCCTTCCAACCATAATGGGAACATATGCAACAAATTCTTTATGAACGATTCATAACAAATATTCTGCTGCATTCTTTGACAGTAATCTGTCTGGGAACTCTTGGTGAATAAACATGCTTCCAGTCAGAATAGGCATTGCGAACACACACAGACCACAGGGGAGGGTAGACATGCGAGTATGACCCTTCCTGGGCTATGGAGAGCCCTTTTCCATGTGTGCAATAGGATGTAATTAGTCAAGAAATGCTTTAGATTGCATAACACAATGCCTAGTTTACAGTTTCGGAGGGAAGGTCTCATGCTCCCTAGTGGGTCTGGCTCTAGTTATTCCAATAAGATGTGCACCTAGAGGTTTTTGTGAAATCCCTCCATCCATCCAAAATTCTCAGGTCCTCCCCCACCACCACCCACCCCACCCCCTCCCCAACCTGTACAAATTTTCTAACAAGTCCAGCCTATGGTAAAGGGTAAAATGGTAATAAGGAATATGGTTCATAGTTCCATCAAATATTGATTTTTAAGAACCATTACTACAGCAAATATTAATCAAAATTAATGAAATTTAGACTTAGTCTCTGAATTTAGAGTATTAGGTACATACACGCATTCAGAATTTGGTTACATCTGTTCAGCATGATATAAGTCATCGAATAGAAATGATTTACTTAAGTGTTTGAAAAAATATTTTAAGTGGCCATTTTACTGCACCATAATGATGAGGAAATTTTGGGCAATATAAATTTTATCTCCATCGTCAGAAACCACCACCTTAGACATGCACATATTTTCCAAGGGAAATCTACACTTTCTTCCTAAGGCAGAAGTTGAAACAAGTTAATGCCACAAACACACTAATATATCATTTGCTACAAGACAGCCATTACAGAAACATCTGTCTCTTCCCAATGCCCCAAACATAATCTTCATAGATCAGTGTTAATATATGCACAATAAATCTGTATTAGTGAACAAGGGATTTTTAGTATAAACAAACTGAACAACTAGAAGGATGATTTTCTAAACAACTTTTCACACATGATTATTACACATTATTTAAAATATGTGTGTGTGTGTGTGCAATTGTAAACAAAATATAAATTTATATAGATATATCAAACCTTGAATTAAATCCTGAAAAAAGAGATGAATTTATAAAGTAGTTGGAATTCAAATTATGAAATCAGACTTTATAAATAATATGAATAAGTCTGGTATGAAATGGTTCAGCTAGCCAAAGTATTGAGAAATGTGTCTTAAGTTTGCTGATCAAGAGAATAGTTACCACTGAAATTATTGGATTGGTGCAGTGTCTGTATGTGTATGTGCCTGTCTCATTTAACTAAGCTACCATTTTTATTCGAGGAAAAGACGCTGTCTTGTATTGGACGCAGGCAAAATTTTGGCCCAAACCATCCCCAAAAATCTGTATACTCATAGAAAGGATGCATAGAGAAACTGAAATCCGTTCTCCAAAATAGTTAAAACTCATATAGAACCTACCACGGAAAGTGAACGCAATTTTCATACACATGCTTACCGCCGTGCCACTATGTTTAATGTACGCCTAAAACTATCATCGTGGAAGTGAAATTATTAATGGGACCTCCTAAATATCACGTATCTTCAATAAATATCGCTTATTACATCCAAATTATTGCTACTTTTGACATAAATTGTTGTCGAGAAAATCTAGAAATCATGTGATATTAGGAATGCGGTAAGATCACCAATTGTGTTTACGAGATTTCTTCTAATATCTGTCATTCTCAATTTTCATTGGCTTGTATGGGAGAATTTATCCAATCAGAACAGAGAAATAATATTTCTCTTCAGAAAAACTTAATAATGGAACAGTGTTTACTCTTGTATTACGCATTAAATTTGTAATGCCGATCAACATTAAATAATCCAAAACGGAATCAAGAATTAAAATGAGATAAAGCGATTTTTATGTTGGCGAGCCACCGGCTCTTTTGCGATTGGAGGCACCGTGTTCTCGCGAGATCTTATACGCTAACGGGAGTTTGTTATCAAACGGGTACGGATCAGACCTAAAGTACAATACTTAATTCATATCGCGCAATGATAATATATAGTATTCAGAGTTCTGAGTCCCGAATATTTTATCCGAGTACTCGCTCCAATTAAAAACAATCTTTTGCATTTGGAGGTGAATCACGTGATTTATATCTTTTCTCAACGCCATTTTATCTAAAATTCAGGATTAATTTTGATGTAATAAATAATCTTTATTAATGGATACGCACTATTTAGGTGCTGCAATTTAATAATTTCACTTCCACGATGATGTTTTGTGGTATACATCAAACAACATAGTCGTAAGGCCGCAAGAATTTGTACCATGCGAAAATGAGTTAAATTTTGGTGGTAATTTTTTTTTTGTTTTTACGAAACGTGAGAAAACAAAATGTGCTCAAAGAATGTACTCGATTATAGGACCCAACCCACCCACCCCCTTATAGGACGCAACCGACACGCCCCCCCCCCCCCCCCCCCCCCCCGCCCAACCCTTTCCTAGAACATGTAATATGACAAAAAAACTGTGTCATTTCCTCGAATCAAAAATGGTAATCATTTTACAGGTGAGTGTTGAAACTATTCATCTCCTACTCTATGACTGGAAATGAGTTTTTTCTTTACAATCTTAGCCATTAGAGTGTATAAGTAAGCTCTTCTGATCCCTTTTTATCTGAAGCAAGCTGATTAGGAAGCCATAGAAAATGTAGATTAACCCTACACCACAAACCATGCTAATTCTGGACTTCAAGATAATACCTATCAATTGATCGATCCCCAAATGCCCTAACTATCAATTTCTTAAAACCTATACTGGTAAGCTGTTGAATATTTTGTAACTAATTTGACTTGGTGCTGTTGCTGCCTATGGCAGCAACAGTGCCCAGTCAAATTAGTTTCAAAATATTCAACAGAATATTTATTAAATGGTAGACATACAATTCATACAATAACTCAGTCCGTATTCAAATATGCGTTCGTGATGTACTTATCGACGTCGCGTAGTTGATTATGATGTCATAGGATGGGTTGATAAAGTGGAAAGGTCTATTAACTATGAGTCCAAATGAATATCTTGAGTGAAATTTGACTGAAAGCTTTCAGTCAACTTAGACTAAAAATATACAAGAGAACATATTTTAGACAGTTTTCAAAATATTTATTAGGACTTTGGTTGCAACATATAGTAGTAAATATTATTTATAGGCCTTATTAGAATTAAATGTGTGGTTTAGTTAAGCGGGAGTCGGCATATCATACGCCACATGCACACGTTCTCGGATAGGCATTGCTCGATATTTCCATGATTTAAAGGAACAGTCTTAGCTTTGAAAACATACAATATAATGCAATCTATTTCCACAGCATCAATTATAACGAGGCACATTCAACAGTTTGAATTTTCAATACAAAAACATGCCCATTTTGAGACCAAGAAAGGGAAATTTTCGAAAAAATAACCACTGGATGAATGGTTCGGTAAACACATGCGTCTTACATGGTATCCACGCCAGATATTCCAGTGTTAAGTTTTTAAAAAGTTACCTTTAACTGGCCTGCAAATGAACATTCTCTTGAAGAAAACGTATCTGCCGGTACTTATTTCATCAATTATGATCATAAAAGGGTTGAAATTCCACAACAATATCTACACACATGCAATGAGAAATCTGCTTCATCATAAAATAGACACTACTCATGCTATGACAGATTTTATCACATAAGCATGCTTATAATGCTTTACATAATATAATTAACCCGTTAATGGCTAAATTTGATCAAAAACAAAATATTTATTTATTGAATGTCCATTTGCAGGTCAAGAGATTATTTTTGAAATGGTACCACTGGAATGACTGGCCTGTTTATCGAGCGAGTCATTCTAGTGGTAAATTAAAAAAAAAAACTTCTCTTGACCTGAAAATGGTCAATCCTAAAGACCCAGACAGAGGTGGGTTTTAGCGAGATTTTACATGAAAGAGTTAAACCATTACATATCCTTTTATCCCTGACTAGTGTAATAGTTACAATCTAGCGACTTAATTTATAAACAAGAGGCCCAAGGGGCCTGTGTCACTCACCTGGAGCATTATGCATTTTTGTCACAATTGTTGGTGGGTGGTTTAGTAGTCTTCTAAATGAGTTTGTGGACATAAAAGTCCAATATGGCCACCCAACACACTACATTTTGATTGGTCCACTGCAGCCATGTTTCTGATGTAGCACCTTCCCTTGAAAAAACTTTAATGGCACTCAGTGCCTACGGTAATCATATCGCCCAAATTTCGGCCTAATCCGATCAGTGGTTCTGGAGTCATTTTGGCAAAAATTAGGTTATCCAAGATGGCTACCAAACCATTTGGCCAATCAAGTTCCCTTGAAACAAACTTGGTGCAGCTCTTGCCCTAGATATTTCATGCATTTTGAATTGATCCCCCAAGCGGTTTTGGAGAAGACATTTTAAAGCGGCCAGTTTTTTTGACGGATCAACTTCTCTTGAACAAAATTTAATGGCCCGTAATCATATATCACAAATTTCGGCCTGATCGCTTCAGGGGTTCTGGGGAAGAAGTTGTTTTTGCGCAAATGAGGTCATCCAAGATGGCCGTTGAACCATTCAGTCAATCAAGTTCCCTTGAACAAACTTGTGTCAGCTCTTACCATAGATCATATTTCATGAGGTCTGAATTGATCCCTCCAACGCTTTTGGAGAAGATTTTTAAAGACATTTCTAAAAAATCAGCCGAAATCCAGGATGGCCACCAGCCAAATTGGCCGATCAGCTTCATTTGAACAAAATGGAATCTTTATGCCCTAAGGATGCTTCCTGCCAAATATAATTGAAATTGGCCCTGTATTCTCGAGAAGACATTTAAAATTTCCCATTGCTTTAGTATGGGAGCTTTTGGCGGGAAAACGATCCAGTCATTTTTGTGAAAGCTAGGTCATCCAAGATGGCCACTGAATCATTTGGTCAATCAAGTTCCCTTGAACAAACTTGGTTCAGGTCTTATCCTACATCATATTTCTTGAGTTCTGAGTCTATCCCTCAAACGGTTTTGGAGAAGTCTTTTAAAGACATTTCTAAAAATCGGCCGAAATCAAAGATGGTCGTCGACCAAATTGGCCGATCTGGTTCGTTTGAACAAACTTGAATCTCTATGCCTTAAGGATGCTTCCTGCCAAATATAATTGAAATCGGGCCAGTAGTTCCCGAAAAGAAGACATTTAAAATTTCCCACTGCTTTAGTATGGGAGCTTTTGGCAGGAAAATGATCCAAGATGGGCGCCAAACCATTAATCCAGCAGTTTCGAAAATTGCAAATTTAAAATCTGAATACCCAAAAACCTATATAAAAACAATTTCAGCCTCAAAGTCCATCAAACAAAAAAAAATCCAATATGGTCACCAAACATGCTATATTTGGATTGGCCCACGGCGGCCATGTTTTTTGACAGATCAACTTCTCTTGAACAAACTTTACTGGCCCTTAGTCCCTAATCATATCTGGCAAATCTTGGCCTGATCCTTTCAGCGGTTCTGGAGAAGTCATTTTCACTAAAACTAAGTCAACCAAGATGGCCGCCGAACCATTTGACCAATCAAGTTCCCAATAACAAACTTGGTTGAGCTCTAGCCTTGGATCATATTTCATGAGGTTTGCATCAATCCCCTAAGCGGTTTCGGAGAAGATTTTTAAAGACGTTTCCTAAAATCCGCCTAAATCCAAGATGGCTGCCAGCCAAATTGACCGATCGGGTTCATTTGAACAAACTTGGATCCCTATGCCCTAAAGATGCTTCCCGCCAAATAAAAGTTCAATATGGCCACCCAACACACTACCTTTTGATTCGTCCACTGCAGCCATGTTTCTGACGTAGCGCCTTCCCTTGAAAAAACTTTAATGGCACTCGGTGCCTAATCATATCTCCCTAATTTCGGCCCAAGCCGCTCAGTGGTTCTGGAGTCATTTTGGCAAAAATTAGCTTATCAAAGATACCCACCAAACCATTTGGCCAATCAAGTTCCCTTGAAAAAACTTGGTGCAGCTCTTGCCCTAGATGATATTTCATGCATTTTGAATTGATCCCCAAAGCGGTTTTGGAGAAGATTTTTAAAGACGTTTTAAAGCGGCCCGTTTTTTTTGACGAATCAACTTCTCGTGAACAAACTTTAATGGCCTTTAATCATACATCAAAAGTTTTGGCCTGGTCGCTTCAGGGGTTTTGGGGAAGAAGTTGTTTTTGCGTTCTCGAGAAGACATTTAAAATTTCCCATTGCTTTAGTATGGGAGCTTTTGGCAGGAAAATGATCCAGGATGGCCCCCCAAACAGTTTATCCGACAGTTTCGAAAATAGCAAATTTGAGATCAGAATACCCAAAAACCTATATAAAACCAATTTCGGCCTCAAAATCCATCAAATAAAAAAAAATCCAAAATGGCCGCCAAACACAATATATTTTGATTGGCCCACCGCGGCCATTTTTTTTTATGGATTAACTTCCCTTGAACAAACATTAATGGCCCCTATAGTCCCTAATCATATATCACAAATTTCGACCTGATCGCTTCAGCGGTTCTGGGGAAGAAGTCATTTTTGCGAAAACTAGGTCATCCAAGATGGCCACTGAACCATTTGGTCAATCAAGTTCCCTTGAACAAACTTGGTTCAAGCCTTATCCTAGATCATATTTCGTGAGTTCTGAATCAATCCCTCAAATGGTTTTGGAGATTTTTAAAAACTTTTCTAAAAATCAGATGAAATCCAAGATGGTCATCGACCAAATTAGCCAATCGGGCTCGTTTGAACAAACTTAAATCTCTATGCCTTAAGGATGCTTCCTGCCAAATATAATTGAAATCAGTAGTTCTCAAACTGCCCTGTAGGTGGGGCTTAGAATACACCTTCCGTATCCTCTGCGTGTCGTAAGAGGCGACTAAAGGAGGTAAGGGTGAGGTAACCCTGACAGAAACCTCGAGTGCTGAAGACGGAGGTTCCAGGCCGCCCGGCACACTCTAATAAACCATGGATCCACGCACTTAATGCTTATGATCATGTCAATAGTCACTTACAGGACTGGCGGTATGATCAGCGAACGAAAAGAAGAAGAAGTAGTTCTCGAAAAGACATTATAAATTTCCCATTGGAAACTATGGGAGCTTTCAAATCAGCTTTCAAATCAGAATACGCAAAAACCTATACAAAAACAATTTCAGCTTCAAAGTCCATCAAATAAAAACATCCAATATGGCCGCCAAACATGCTATATTTTGATTGGCCCACGGCGGCCATGATTTTTGACGGATTAACTTCTCTTGAACAAACTTTACAGGCCCTTAGTCCCTAATCATATCTGCCAAATTGTGGCCTGATCGCTTCAGCGGTTCTGGAGAAGTCATTTTCGCTAAAACTAGGTCAACCAAGATGGCCGCCGAACCATTTGACCAATCAAGTTCCCATGAACAAACTTGGTTGAACTCTTGCCCTGGATCATATTTCATGAGGTTTCCTTCAATCCCTCAAGCGGTTTGGGAGATTTTTAGACGTTTCTAAGAATCTGCCAAAATCCAAGATGGCCACCGGCCAAATTGGCCGATCAGCTTCATTTGAACAAACTTGGATCCCTATGACCTAAGGATGCTTCCTGCCAAATATAATTGAAATCATCCCAGCGGTTCTTGAGAAGTCATTTTAAAGGAAAAGTTGATGGATGGACGTACGATGGACGGTCACCACGACATAAGCTCACTTGGCCTTTCAGGCCAGGTGAGCTAATAATGTATTTCAGTACTCACATGTGCATCTCAAACTCATTAGCATTTCATATCAAATGTATCACACTCTCTTAGTAAGATCTCATTTATAACTCGCCAGAGTTTATTCCAAATGAGATCTTAGTAAACTTGTGTTATAAATTTGATACTAAATGCCAACTCAACTGAGATCCTCGATATGTCATTGCAAAATAGCAATATAATCCTGGCATGTACCTGTCAATCGCCTACATGTATACCATACCACCATCAGCTTGTGGTCCTATGAGGTTGGTGGTCCCTTAGGGCTTACCAGTAAGAGTAAACTTTTCTTATTAAAATCATACCTGTCCAATGATGGGCCCTCTCGCTTAACTTCGATGTACATGTCTGACTTAGCGGTAGAAAGATGCTCTCCCATCCCTGATTTGCATATCGCCATCCTTTAGACTCGAGAATAAGCGTGCGCTCTGTAGCATATGCCAGAATGAGGCAGAATGAGACGTGATGAAGCTGGCAGCCATAACCGCAACCCTTACCCAAGTTACATACCAATTTTTTGGCTGAATTGCAGTCTTTGGGATTCTGTAATTCAAAGAATTTAATATATTGATAGGCAAATGTTAATCCATTTCAAGATGTTGTAAAGGCGAGTTAATTATTAGTATTTTCTCAATTTTTCCCATACACCGTAATACCTAAAGTAAAAGGCATTAGCTCTATTGATGCTTGCATATAATAACTCTTTACTGGTCCAAATTTGGTACAGAAAATTAAAATCTTCGGTTAGTATCCTTTTAACAGGTCAAGAGAGGAAATTAAAAAAAATATTTATCACTGGAATGACTGGCTCGATTTATCGAGCCAGTCCCTCCAGTGGTAAATTTTCAAAAACAGTCTTCTCTCTGCCAACAAATGGCCATTCTTCAAGACCACTGTACAGGCCAGTTTTGGTTGGCTTGACCATTAAAGGATTAATATTATTCTCATCAACAGCAAAATGACTAATGCTAATATCAGCATTCTTACAAAGCTTATGGTTAATTCAATGACTGATAATGAAATAAGATTCAAAACATGTATAAATTTCATATGCAAAACATATACATTGAAAGTGAAACAGGTGGGCTAAAAACTGGAATTTGAAAGTGTCTATATATGAGTTTCTTAACTCAAAACATATTTCCCATACCTGAGTTTAAATCCATCAACAAGCAATGAAATGTGTCACAGTTGTTGATAGATGATGAACTATGGACAACTAACAAATTGTTTTTGCATAGCCTCAGCCAGTGAGTTAATGTATTGGTGGGTGAATAAAGAAATCATATCATCAAGTACTGGCTATGCTAAGCATGACATCAGAATATGGTGTGAGTGTGTAATAAATTTAGAGGTCACCTTACCAGCGGCGTGAAAATTGTGTGTGAATTATACAACAAGAGGCTAAAGGGCCTGTGAGCTGACCTGGACCATTAACATTTGAACCCTTTGTATTTAAATAGGCATGGATAATTTTCGGAAAATCCAAGATGGCCGCCAAAAAAATATACCAATCCAGATTCTCATTTGACATTTTCAAGACTACTGTCAGAGAATTGTTCGACCCAAGTTTTGTTGAAATCAGAATATTGATTAAGGAGTACCATCATTAAATGGTTCCAGATAATTTTCAGAAAATCAAAGATGGCCACCAAAACATTGATGTATAAAAATTTGGAATAGATTTTCTAGAGGGCGGAAAATCCAAGATGGCCAGTGGAAAAATTGACCAATCAAAATTCTGTACACATGTTCTGAATCCTATGACCATAGAGTCATTCCAGCCAAGTCTGGCTGAAATTGTCCATGAAGTTAATGAGGAGTCGCGTTTTAAACAATTTCACGCCAATTTTTGGAAAATTCAAGATGGCCACCGAAAAACTTGTCCAATCAAAATTTTGTATAGAAGTTCTGAAGCATACTATTCTAGGGATCTTCCCACTGAGTTTGATTGAAATCGGCCTAGTGGTTAATGAAGAGTAGGCTTTTAACTGGTTTTCAGAAAATCCAAGATGGTCACCGGAAAAAATGACCAATCAAAATTCTGTATACAAGTTCTGAAACCTCCCACCCTAGTATCCTTCCAGTCAAGTCTGGCTGAAATTGCCGAATAATTTAATGAGGAGTAGCGTTTTAAACAGTTTGCCGCCAATTTTGGGAAAATTCAAGATGGCCACCAGAAAAATTATCCAATGAAAATTCTGTACACATGTTCTGAAGCACACAACTCTAGGATCCTTCCCACTGAGTTTGATTGAAATCAGCCTAGTTTTTAAATGAACAGTAGGCTTTTAACTGATTTTCAGAAAATCCAAGATGGCATCGAAAAAATTGACCAATCAAAATTCTGTATACATGTTCTGAAACCTCCCAGCTTAGTATCCTTCCAGCTAAGTCTGGGTGAAATTGCCCAAGAAGTTAATGAGGAGTAGCATTTTAAACAATTTCCCGCCAATTTTCAGAAAAATTCAAGATGGCTACCGAAAAGATTGTCAAATCAAAATTCTGTATACATGTTCTGGAGCATACTAATCTAGGGTCCTTCCCACTGATTTTGATTGAAATCGGGCCAGTGATTAATGAGGAGTAGGCTTTTAACTGATTTCCAGAAATTTTCAGAAAATCCAAGATGGTCGACAAAAAAATTTACCAATAAAAATTCATTACACAAGTTCAGAAACCTATTAGCCTAGTATTCTTGACACCAAATCTAGTTGCAATTGCCAAAGCAGTTAATAAAGAGTAGTGTTTTAAACGATTTTCAGCCATTTAAAAAAAAATTCAAGATGGCCACCGAGAAAATTGACCAATCAAAATTCTGTACACAAGTTCTGAAGCATACAAGTCTAGGGTCGTTCCAGCCAAGTTTGCTTGAAATCGGCCAAGTAGTTAATGAGGAGTAGGCTTTTATCTTATTTCCAAAAAAATTCTGAAATCCAAGATGGTCGCCTGAAAAATTGGCAAATCAAAATTCTGTATACAAGTTTTGAAGCCTACCTCCCTAGGGTCCTTCCTGCCAAA
Source organism: Chaetoderma sp. LZ-2023a (assembly GCA_034401795.1). Classification (NCBI taxonomy): domain Eukaryota; kingdom Metazoa; phylum Mollusca; class Caudofoveata; order Chaetodermatida; family Chaetodermatidae; genus Chaetoderma; species Chaetoderma sp. LZ-2023a. The sequence continues at coordinate 49,138,471 of CM067373.1, forward strand.
TTAGTTTGAAATCCGCTAAGCAGTTATTGAGAAGCATTTTAAAGCAAAAGTTGACAGACAGACGGACGATTGCCATGGCATTAGCTAACTTGGCTATTCTGGCGAGGTGAGCTAATAATGGTATTGCATGTATATATGGGACTTATATCAGTAAACTACAACAAGTATTAAATGTCAGTTTGATTGCAACATTTAAAATGATGGCCAAATAACAACATAAGTGGATATGGTCTGGAACACAATAGAGCCTAGTAAAGGTGTCAAATGAAAGCCGGTTTTCATGGGGAATTGAGTACGATGGTAGGATGGTTTATTCCGAAGATGCTGCATTCAACTGCAAATAGTTGACTATGGAATGCAATAGTACAACAGTTGAACGTGCACCCAAATATGTAAATTTGAGCACAGCTACATTATTCCTGTTTCATACACTTAATTCAACATTCAGCATCATATTATACCCTTTGCATTGTATTTCTCAATTTGTAGACTTCATTAGTACCAACTCAGGAATAAATTACAGATGATATTAGGGCTGCGCGGTTTGGCTTACAGCCATATCGGTTTCGATATGGCTTTTCATATCGGTTTTAACCGAATATCGGTTTTATGGACATGAAACAAAAAAATTTAAATTATAAAAAATAGCACGAAAACAGAACATATTTTCACGCCCTGATACATTCGTAACATTTTACGCCTTTAAAGCTTAATATACCTCATAATATCCATCGTCGCGGGAGTGAAATTATTAATTAGACCACCTAAATATTACGCACAGTTAAATAAACATCGTTTATTTTGTCAAAATTAATCATAAATCATCAGCAAAACAGGTTGCGAAAAGACGTAAATCACGTGATTGTAATTAATTATGATGTAATTATCTCCCTTTCTTCTTTCATTTCCAATTCGCCGCAGCGACGAAATTATGCCTTGAACAAAATATTAACTGTAATATTGCGAACGCGAATTTCATAAGTTAATATGATATTGTGTATAGAAGATAACGTTTTAAAAACGGTTTGAGTAATAATTTTATTTAAAATTATATCCTAATCAGCAAAATGTATTTAGCATTATATTTATTGGCGAGATTTTTATGCATTCGGGCGATTTAGTTTTGGGACGACTTTGCCTTATGTTAATTAGCCGGTGACGTAAATAAAATGGATGCCGTTGTTTAGAAATGTTTTCCCCCCGATACAAATTTCAATGACAAATTCCTGCGTTAGTATTGTGTTTTATATTGCAAATTTATCGGAGACTACCAGAGAAAAGACGAGTGGATATTTATTTAATTAAATCGCTGCTTGATTTCTCTCGGCGTACAAAGAGTTACATGGAGTTACACAATTGGGGCCACGTTCAATTATTAGTTACCCCGAATGTAGCTTAATGGAAAGTATGGCCATTATTATTCATTATGCTTTTCATGCTCGTTAGTATCTTTTATTTTTAACAATTCTGACACGAAAAACCGAAAATATGTTCATATTCGGTTTTTCGATATTTATTTCTTATAATCGGTTATGAAACCGTCAGTGCAGGATATCGGTTTTAAATATGGTATCGGTATATCTCGCAGCCCTAGATGATATACTATTTTAGGATAATGATCAGTAGATGTCTGCTTAACTGTCTCGCTGCTGCAAGCCACCAGGCAATAATTTCAATGCGCAACAACTCCTAACTTGCAGAGTATTTTGAAAACAATTTGACTGAAGGTTGTTGGTGGTTTAGCCACCAACAACTTTCAGTCAAATTGTTTTCAAAATATTAAACAGTTCCAGAGATATAACCCCTGGAATATATCATCTGCAAAAACTCAGCAGTCAGACGGATATAAATCAAAAATATATTATTGGGAGGGGACAAGAGTGGCGTTGCCCTTAAAGGTTTGCACTGGCCAAAAAAAAAAATCACCTTTTCACTACTGATTATAGTCATTATGATTTCTTCTCATTTATATTGATCAGTTTCTGAAACAGGGTTTGTCTTTTACCTGCACCGTATTAATTTTTATAAAAAGACTTAAAAATCTGATATAAAGAAAATGCAATATTAATTGCTAAAATATAACTGACTGACCTGGACATGTGTATGACGAGCTATTAGGATATTTCAAAAACATAATATTTAATTTTCAGATCAGTTCCCTGCCACTACTTCATTTAGATCACTAAGTCATGCTGTCCTTCACTTTGTGTAGGGCTCAACAACAGCACATGCACTTCTCAGGATAGAAACAGCAAAACAACTGTTTGTTATTTTTAATTACCAGTGAAAATTTATTCAAAGATAGTGGTCTGGCAATGAATGTGAATGTAAGAATCTTGTATTTTATGTGATATTGTTCATACCTCGATGTTCCTTATATTCAACATTAGTAGGTAGACACTAAATTGCATCTAAATTATTCAATAAAACATGATGGTACTTGATATACAACTGTAATTGTCAGTTGAAGCAGGGATCGAAATGTCCATTTGCTCTGGGGCAACCTGATTTTCAAGAGGGCAACTAAACTTTGGCTGTTAATGGTACACAGGGCAACCATGATAATACTCAGACTAATACTATGAGCTGTATTTTTGATAGCTACTAACTAACTCTTCATTTTAAGTCAATTTAATATTAGAAAGAGGGTACGCTTAATGCTGTATCTGAGTAATTGTTATGATTCTTCAGAATTTACGTGACAAAACAATAGTGATTCTAATTTTCTTTGTCATTTAGCTTAACATATAAGGTCAATCTCAATCTGTGGGGGACAACCTGAATATGCATGAAATGACACCATAGGTTGACCTGCGGGCAAGTAGATCTTTTCATTTATTTCTAACCCTGTGAAGGCATGATATCAATTAGACACACGTTTCTACTGTACAAGGTTATGCTGAATCCATTTCACAATGATTTGTTGATTGTCTTATTTGACAAAATTGTCACTCTCAAAGACACCATATTGCTTGCAAATCAATTTAGTTGCGCTATGATAAAATGTATGCGTATCAAATTAATTCATTGCTCAGATGGGTAATAAATTTGTTATACAAGTGTTTTTGCGAGATGTACAGGCTTGTATGACTGGCACAAACAATATATTTCTCTACACTCAGAAAGCAATCAGATGTAGGCTTGTATGATTATTACACGCTTGATTATTTATGAATAATCGTAATTACTCGATTAATCAGCCTTGTTAGTAATTACCCTGACATAACAACAAAGCCATATCAATAACGAAAACAGCAATTGTGTTAAGAACTGTCCGTAGCAGGCCATGATGCTCGAGTCAGTCATTCCAGTAATACATTTTCAAAAATAGTCTTCTCTTGGCCTGCAAATGGGCATACAATCGCTGAGCAAAATGTCAATTTTCATGACGTATCACAATAAAGAGTACCTAAAATATAGATTTTAGAATATTTTATGAAGAACACATTATTCACTATTATTCGATTATCTAATTTTTAATCATATACAATCATGATGTAAAAAAAATTGTGATTTTCGACTTAATCATGTAATCGGCCCATCCTAATCAAATGTACATACGTTTGCACAAGTCATACAAGCCTGCATAACTAATACTATTCTTTCTCTCACCTGTAGATAATGTAATCTCTTCTGTACAATTGCCCCCAGATCCAATGATTCGTTCAACCGCCAATCAGCACCACCATTCACAGAGGCTAAGGAATTCAGATCCGTTAGAATTGTTCTATGGGACAGAGATTACAAAGCATTGATTAGCAGAGAAACCGGCTCAAGAAAACGTCTGACATAGGCCAAAAATGCTGATTCATTACAGCATGCGGTTTAAATACAACAAAAGCGGCCAAGGTGCGATAATAACAGTCTGAATCCTATGTCCTTGGTGAAGTTACAATTTAATAAATATTTTGTTGAATATTCTAAACTTACCTGTATTGTTACGTGAAAATTGAGATTATTGAAATTCAGTATTCAAAATGCTAAAAACAATTCAAAGGTATGTACAAAGTGGGTTAATCTTAGCTAGATATGGGCAGAGCAAAGGTAGAAGCGGACCTTTGCCACAATCATGACAGGTCTATGTCATTTGATTTTAACATAACTAACAGATAACAAATTTTGATTATGATGTCAGATACGTGAGTGACAGAATGGATCCCTCCATTAATTATATACATGTGTTAATTTGATTAAATATAGTCTTATTCCATATAGATATTGATTCATGATAAATTTACAGGTGATACCAGACAAAGGAAAATTAAAATTTATTAAATTTTTTCTGTAAATAAGCTTCTGTCTTTCGTATGAGGTATTTGTGGTTAGAAATGTGCTTGACAATATACTCACCGCTGATAATTATTAGCATTATTAAATATCTTTGCAAGGTTCTCCTTCAGTTCTGTATTGCCACTCGTAAGCTTCATAGACTTGTCTAATTGTGAGCTAAGGTAGAACCAAAACTCGAATGCGTTATTCTCAACTCTGCGTCTTGCAATTTCATGCTCTTTAGTTGGAATCGTATGATTGTGGTCTGCAGTTAAAGATAGATAATACAGTAATGAGTGGCATGATCCAGTCTATCCACCAATCATATGACATCATAATCAACTATGTGACACGTAGGATGATGTCATAATCAAAGATGTCATGAATAACATAGTTAAGGTCCTCACTTAATTGATGACAGCCAAAACATTGTTTACGAATTGTATGTTTTTATCATTTAATAAACATGCGATAGGCAGCAACAGCACCCAGTCAAATTAAGTTAGAAATATTCGACCGCTTGCCTGTATAGTTCTCTGGAAATTGATTGTGAGTTCAGGGATCAATCGATCCCAACACGGGTGAAACATGGGTGGAGGTTAGCTAGAGATGGGCAGGGCATAGATAAAACAGGATTTCTCTATTATCTTACCTAGCAGGATAGTGTGGAGGTAACACTTATCGTTTATCCCTTTAACTCTCAAATTTGTTAAAGAAAATTTCTATTTTCTTGTAGAAAATGTCCATTTGCAGACCAAGAGAAGACTATTTTTGAAATTTTACCACTGGGATGACTGGCTTGGTTATCGAGCCAGTCATTCCTGTGGTAAAATTTCAAAAATAGTCTTTTCTCGGTCTGCAAATTTACATTTCTCAAGACCACTGTAAAAGCCATTTTTGGCTGATATGAGTGTTAAAGGGTTAATGATGATACAAGCAAAGACTGCATCAGCAGTGCTTTTGGGAAGTGTACATATATGCAGGCGATAATCAAACCAGTCTCCCCCATGATAAATTCTCAAAAATAGTCTTCACTTGTCCTACAATTAGTCATTCACTAAATACTAGCTGATGAAAAACTCAATCCAATGATGTGAAGATTAAGCAATGTGGGTGTTATATTTTTTACCTATCATAGTTAAAATGGCAAAATAAGGTTTTTTCCGTCTGTCATCATGACATATGAAATTAGATGTACCTTGAGAATTAGAACAGCTAAACTTTGCCTCAAATTTGTTAAAGTATGTGCTAAAGATCATTAAAACCTCAATTAAAAAAACAAATTTCTCCAAAATTGCAAGCTAATTTTTTGGACAGAAGGCTATGTCAAAAATATGTAGAAATTAGAATTTGAGACTGTTTTGCAATAGCCAGTTTTAATAGGGGTGTGTATTGCCAGGGACCTTACGATACAATATGTATCATGATGATACAACCATGCCGAGACAATACGTATCATGATACGTATCGACCAGAAGACCCGGAGGGTCTGGTCTTATGTTTTACTAATTACATATACCTACCTCCTTGCATTACTATTGCTCTTTCCTTCTTTGAAGGGACGTGTAGTAGGATGAATTTTTTACAGCCAATGTTTGCTGGGTATTGTGGTTATAGAGTGACTGAAGGCTTCTTCAGGTATCTCCATACTCTCTCTAATGATGAGATCCATAGTAATATGCTTGAATGCTATACCTCAGAATGAGGCAAGAAGACGGTTAATCCAATACCCAGTGCCACTGAGTAGGTCATTAAGCACAATGACCTCATTGGCTGATAGCTATCACATGACACTGTTGATAGCAACCAAGACTTCATTAGACAGTAATTCCTCAGAATTACTCTCATAAGTAACCCTAATAGAAAGGGTATAGAAGAAAAGATAGCAGAAAGGACATTAAATGACCACAAAAATACAAGAGAGAAGAGATGATCATGCAAGAATGAAATGAATAATGAATAAAAATAAAGTGTGATGAAAGAGATGATATGAAAGAGGTGAAATACACAAATGAGAAAGAAGTAATGAACTCGCACTCACCCCAAATAAAATTTCTTATACGAATGAAGATGATAAAGGAAGAGAAGATGATGATGAAGAAATACGAGACATGGTCCCTGATGCTACCTTCTGAATATTTTTATAGAAGAAGGAAGAAGGACCAGAATCTTTAAGATAGAGTATTCTCTGATTTGCAGTTAGCAACTTGCATGATATCATCAAGAGAAGATCCATTAAAAAGGGCACAAGAGGTGGCAAGGCCCCTAACATCATGGGGCTTAACACCAACTAGTGAATTGTCCCCGGGAGAAGCTAATTCATGGCAAATTTTAATAGCATCAATGAAACAGTGGTTAAAGAGGCAGGACGATCAATGCCTTCTGCAAACATAACCCAAAGATGTCTATCATCGGATCGTTTGCAAGCAGAAGGGAATTTGTAAATATTGAGAGCACTAACAGGGAACCAGACAGAGTCATCTGGAGATAAAGCAAAAGGCTTATGAAATATGATGGGTTTTCCTTAAAAATCAACTGAGTTTTTGACAGAACTTCTGACCTAGGATAGAGGATAATGCTAATACCCGTAACTTGAAAACTATCCCAATCAGCAGATAAGGCATGCATTTCTGAGAGATGGCTAGCTGAAGCTACTGCTAATAAAAAGAATGCTCTGAGAGTGAGATGTTTTAAGCAACCAGATCCTAAAGGATCAGAGTTTACCAGCTAGAACCTAAAGTACAAGGGATAGGTTCCAAGATGGAAGGGGTTTCTGAAGGGAGGATGAGAATTTCCAAAAACCCTAGAGATCGTGAAATGTTACTGATCTTGAACCAAAGGATTATGTATACATGTGACAAGAGCCCAGGCCAAAACGATAGGACCTAACAGGGTTAACGGACAGCTTCTTCTGAAAAGGAAGAAAGTTTAGGAATTATAATGGGATTTACCCAAGAATCTGACTGACTGAGTTTTGGACAGAAATTCTGCCATGGGACATGTTTCCTGAATAATGCTATTACCCATAATTTGAAATCTATCCAATTCAGCAGAAAGGGCATGTATTTCAGAGCGACGGCTAGCTAATGCGACTGCTAATAAAAATACTGCTTTGAGGGTAAAATGTTTTAAACGAACAGAACCTAAGGGTTCAAAATGTTTCCCAGCAAGAACCTGTAATACAAGCGAAAGGTTCCAGACAGCAACGGGTTTCTTAAGAGGTGGGCGTGAATTACCCATACCTTTAATGAGATCATGGAAATGAATTTTTGTACTTGGACCGAACGGTCAAGAAGACATTTGACAAAGGATTTCAGACCAAATCGATAGGATCTGACAGTGTTAACTGAGAGCTTTTCCTGATAGAAAAGGAAAACCAGAAAATCTGTGACCTGGGTCACAGAGGCCTCAGAGGGCAGGATAGAATGGTATGAACACCATTCTTTGAAAAACTCAAATCAAGCCTTATAAATGTTTCGAGTGGAAGAGGGATATCTCCAAAAGTTCCTGAGATCTGACTGGAGAATCCTGCCTCTGTTCTGGGACAATAGATTGTGGGAGAGACAGGAAGTAAGAGGGAGATCTACAAGAAGGTCCAGGAGATCCGGAAACCAGGATTATGTCATCCAAAACGGAGATATTAACCGGACCACACAAAGATGTTGCCAGATCCTTCAGAGTACCAGAGGAATGAGAATCGTATGGGGAAAAGCATAAGCGAACATGTTGTCCCAAGAGTGAGCTAGAGAGTCTACTGAAATGACTTCCGGAAAGGGAGATATGAAGGTGGATATCTTTCTGTTCTTGCCAGAAGAAAAAAGGTCTATGAGGGATGACCTAACTGGAGAAAAATTGACTGGGCTACAGCTTCTTCAACTCCCATTCTGTTTCTGGGATCCTGGAAGGACGAAATAAATGATCGGCCAGAAAATTCAATTTGCATGGGACGTGGGATGCTCGAAGAGAAAAGCTGCGTGACTTGCACCAGTGAAGTATGATCAGTGACTCTCTACAGAGACCGACCTTGTTGACATGGAGCCCCATCCTTCCAGGGATGCATCCGTGAAAAAAAATGGCCTGAGGAGATGAAGGAAGAAGAGGGACCCCTAATAACAGGGATTGACAGTCTTTCCAAAACTGGCAATGGTTCATAAGTTGAAATTTGATGAGAATCCAATGATCCAGAAATTTAGAGACTGAATCCAGTGGGTGATACGATAGAACGGGAAGGGTCTTCTCATCAGAGGAGCCCAAGGAATCAGTTTCTCTACCGAAACCATGAGACCTAAGATTCTGAGGAAAGATCTGGCTGAAACTAACTGGCCTACCTTGAGAGGTTGAATTGTGGATACCATTATCTGCACATTGGGAGGAAGGGAAATAACTTCCCATGAGAGAGGTCAAAAGTGACCACCCAGGTGGGTAACAACACATACCAGAAGAACCTTTCCATAATATGATATCATGTATAAAAAAGCAATCTTTGCAACCAATAAGACAAAATATGGAAAGACCACCCCTTAACAATGCTTATAAATCGATCCTCATTACAAAATGAAATGTACACATCAGTTATACACATAACACATTAAAAATAAATTAAGAAGCCCTAATAACGAAAGGAGATAAGAAGCCTACCAAAGGAAGATATACTAGTATGATACCTAATATCTGAATAAAGAAAGCTATAAATGAAGAATAAAGTCTAAAAAGCCTCAATATTCCAATTAGGGTTAGGCTGATAATAGTTAGGATGTTGATAGTTAAGATATTTCTTGAGTTATCTCAGTATTAGTCCAAAGTGTTCATGAGTCTATTTAAATAATTTAGGATGTTACAATGAGATCAAATAGAGACTTCTAAGCATCGATTTATACTATTGGAAAGTAATGTTTCCTGAAATCGAGTGAAAGGCAAGGTTTCTTAGTTTCTTAGTTATAAGAGCCATGTCCTTATTCTTACCTCTTCCTGAGAGAGGTAACTTGCGTTTATTTCTGCTATTCAATCTCTACCACTATCTTTGTATGGAGAAATAAGCATCATAGAAGTATTGCCTTACTTATTAAAAGTTGTTGACATTGAAACATTGTAGATAAATTTATTTATAGTGTTTTAACCAGATTTAGTGGCAAATAGAAATCCCATAGTAAACTTACGGGAGGGGTGAGAGTCCAGCTATATCCAGATAGAATTAGCTAAAATAAAACTGATCTATGTTTATGATCTATATAATATCCAAAAGAAAAACTCCATGTAAACAAAAAGGGAACGAAATATATACAGGGCGAATTGTCAATGACCTAAATAAAAAGTGACAGGAACGATGATGGCAATATGACAGCTACGGGAAATAGATAAGGGAATGATAAAGGATAAATTTCGAGCCCAAAATCACCAATCCCGCGCTGGTGGGAAAGAACATGACTCTGTTTTAGCTAAAAATAAGACAATAGCCTTGATAAAAGGGTAAATAGAAGAGAAAAAGTGATAGTCACCGAGACGAAATGAGACTAGGACGAATAGACTGCCGAACCAGGAGCGCTGACGATAAAAACTGACAGCTACTAAAAAACAGCGAAATACAGCAAAGAAACATATATTAAAGAAAATCACAAAATACCATGAGAGCAATTCTAATCTGACTTTTAGGAAATTAATATTTTAAAACAAAAGCGTGATAAATAGGGAAAAATGGCCTTAAAAATTATTGACGATAAATATAGAATGACATGTAAATTCTCCTAAAGTTATGAAAGTATGTCAACCTGCCAAGTAGAAGGGAGGAGGTGTACTATACGAAAAGATGAACGGCCCGAATAGAACTGCGTCTCTAACTCGGGACAAAAAAATGACCAAAACATAGCTAATTAGAACTGCGCAGTAATCTGACAGATAGGAAAGTGTGCAGGAAGAAAGTTGAGAACGAATAAAAATGACTATAACTTAAATTGTGAGAATGCAATGAGAGATAACACGCAGAAAAAGGGGAGAAAGATGCCTGAACAACTAAGATATCGCATGAGAGCTCTGCTAGATAAGATAATGATACACACATATGTAATAAGATGAAAAAAGATCCCACTGAAAAAGAAATAACTTATCTAGTTAAGAAAAATTAATATTCAAAACAAAAAAGATGATAGCAGGCCCGAACCCGGATCCAAAGAAATGAACCAAACCGGGGTCCACAACAGGGACCAGGGCACAGTTCCACTAAACCCGGTCCTGAATCTCATGGCCGTTCAGAACCGGGGAAACATGAGAAAAAATGCCAAAAATAGCGGAAAAACTTGTTACAAGACATTAAATTCTGACACTCCGGGATCCGGATACCGACCCGGGCCAAAGCCGGGCCCAGGGCCTCAGAATTCTAGAGAAAAAGATGGAAGATGATGGAGAATTTTGAAAGGCACCCGGCTCCGGAGCCCGACTGAGCCCCGGGACTGGGAGAAAAAATATAAATAAAATCACAAGGATACTGACCAAAATTAGTTGAAAAAAATCAAACTGAATCTACACGCTAAAAAGCCCTACCCACCCCGCTCCAGACCTAATAAGGAGCCAAAGCGAAGCAACCATAGGACTGACTAGAGAGGTGTGGACCTGGACCCGGACCTGCGAAAAGACCCAGGGCCGGGGCAGGCAAAAACTCAAAACCCGAAGTCTCCCCAGCGGCCGGACCCTGACAAAAATCTGTGTCCGGCCCCATAGATAAGATCGGGAACCAAAGCCAGCCAACATCCAGACCTGGGGCCGGGAAAAACCCGCCGCCGGGGCCAGCTGCCATACCGGGGAAATTGATAATCCAGAATGATCAGCCCCATCCCAGCCTGGAGCCAGGTCGGGAAAACTGGAGCCTGGAGAGGTGTGGACCTGGAAAAAGACCCAGGGCCGGGGCCGGCACTTACAACATAAGATGATGAAACTGGCTTGGTAGAAGTCAATGGATGTGAGATCATTTGGATCACTCTGGTCGGGAAATCCTTCGAATCAACCATAGTTGCATTGGCAGTGATAGGTGGTGAGAAACAAGACCAAATTACGACCCGCTCAGGCGCAGGCTGCGTAATGTTGAATGGTGAAATACAGGACCGACTTACGACCCACTCAGGCCCGAGACAGGATAAACCAAACTCGGGCCACATGGGCGCAGGCTGCAGAATGTTGAGAGACGAAGAATGATTTGATGTATCCTGGAATGGTATGACTGGCTTATGAACAGGCAACGAACGAAGCGAAACCCGAGTCTTGGTACTCTTATTCTTCTCATTTCTCGTGGAACCTCTGAAACAATGTAAATCTTTAAGATGTACATTATTTAATTTTGAATACAAGCGTTTCCTGGGAACAGTCAGTTCCAATGCTACACATTCAACCACGTCAAGTGATGAAGCATGGGTATTGACTGCTCCAAGATAATCTTGTTAAATCCACTGTCAATAGACGAGTCAATATTATTGTACTTGTTTCTGAAGAAACTCCATAGACTGCGCTATCTTTTCAAATATGTCTGAATCAGCCGTGGCCTCGGGTTTGGCCTTTATTTTTCTTGAAGGAGGATTCTCAGAAAAATTTAGAATTAGGTTCAAAGAAAGATTTTCTGGCAGATTGAGACCATGACTCGCATATCAAACAAGCCGATTCTAAGGTACACGATGTACATTTCCAGCGTGTTCACATTTTATGAATTTTTGGTAACAGCCAGATGGACATCTTATAGAATGATTCTGGTTCTTTCCTTTGACCTTCTCCTTGGTCTTCTTCATACTTTCACAAAACTGAATCGTTAATAACAGAGTAAAGCTCCAATCATGACTCAGGATTAGCCAGCGTTAATCCCAAGATTTAATTGATAGAGACCCAACGATCTCTAATAAATAATATTTTGATTTTCTTTGAGAGAGTATGTTATTGAGATACACAGATTCATGCTCAATTACAACAAGCATGTCAATCCAGTAGCTTATACATGCTACTGGTAACAGAAGCAAAAAATAGACAAAACATTGTCCATAAATACTCTAGGCGCAAGTAACCAAGGCTGGTAACGCCCCTACCACGAAATTAGAAATGATCTTACAAATCATTACTAAGTCACCAGGACCTACAACCACTTATCTTGGGTGGTTTTCTATGCTTGTCCGACATCTTGATGATCCTTTGACTTTCCTTTCTATCCACATCAAATCCAAAAGTTAGAATATAACTTTTTAATTGGCTTAAATTTTTTATACACCTTTCCGCTTCAAAGTAGGAAAAGGAATGAAGTCTTGGTTGCTATCAACAAGGTCATGTGATAGCTATCAGCCAATGAGGTTGTCATTGTGCTTAATGACCTACTCAGTGGCACTGGGTATTGGATTAACCCTCTTCTTGCCTCATTCTGAGATATAGCGTTCAAGCGAATTACTATGGATCTCATCATTAGAGAGAGTATGGAGATACCTGAAGAAGCCTTCAGTCACTCAGCAAACATTGGCTGTAAAAAATTCATCCTACTACGCTTCCCTTCAAAGAAGGAAAGAGAAATAGTAATGCAAGGAGGTAGGTTGTAATGTAGTAACAACATCAAATGACTAAATTGTCACAACCTAGTGAGTAGTGATGACTCACATCTTGTCTGTCCTGATAAAAATGATATGGTGATGACTTGTATTAAATACAAAAATTTGCATAGTAAAAGTTATGTAAGTAATCACTTCCAGCAAAGGGAAATGTGAAACAAAACATTTTGTCAATATTTTGGCATATTTAACAGTGTGATAAAGTACTGACAACCAAAAATCTCAATCTCCGTATATTTGCCAAGATATTTTGGTGTTCACTAAAATTTGTGCTAAGATGAAAATAATGCAATAATGCATGCTATTAAGTCATGTTAGTGTTTAATTTTAAAATCTAATGGCTAACCATGGTGTACCTCCGTATTGCGATACAGAGATGACGATACGATATACGTATTTTCAAGCTTGAGTATCACGATACATGATATGTATTGCGCATTGTTAAGCTTGAGTATCACGATACATGATACGTATTGCATATTGTCAAGCTTGAGTATCACGATACATGATATGTATTGCGCATTGTAAAGCTTGAGTATCACGATACATGATACGTATTGCGCATTGTCAAGCTTCAATATCACGATACATGATACGTATTGTCAAGCTTGAGTATCATGATACATGATACGTATTGTGCATTGTAAAGCTTGAGTATCATGATACATATGTATTGCGTATTGTCAAGCTTGAGTATCACGATACATGATACGTATTGCGCATTGTCAAGCTTGAGTATCATGATACATGATACGTATTGCGCATTGTCAAGCTTGAGTATCACGATACATGATACGTATTGTCAAGCTTGAGTATCACGATACATGATACATATTGCGTATTGTCATACATGATACGTATTGTGTATTGTCAAGCTCGAGTATCATGATACATGATACGTATTGTCAAGCTTGAGTATCACGATACATGATATGCATTGTGTATTGTCAAGCTTGAGTATCACGATAAATTATACATACTGTATATTGTCAAATACATGATACATATTGTGTATTGTCAAGCTTGAGTATCATGATACATGATACGTATTGCGCATTGTCAAGCTTGAGTATCACGATACATGATACGTATTACGCATTGTCAAGCTTGAGTATCACGATACATGATACGTATTGCGCATTGTCAAGCTTGAGTATCACGATACATGATACGTATTGCGCATTGTCAAGCTTGAATATCACGATACATGATATGTATTGTCAAGCTTGAGTATCACGATAAATTATACATACTGTATATTGTCAAATACATGATACATATTGTGTATTGTCAAGCTTGAGTATCATGATACATATGTATTGCATATTGTCAAGCTTGAGTATCACGATACATGATACGTATTGCGTATTGTCAAGGTTGAGAATCACGCTACATGATACGTATTGTCAAGCTTGAGTATCACAATATATGATACGTATTGCATATTGTCAAGCTTGAGTATCACGATATATGATCTGTATTGCCCATTGTCAAGCTTGAGTATCACTATACATGATACGTATTGTGTATTGTCAAGCTTGAGTATCACAATACATGATACGTCTTGTCAAGTTTGAGTATCATGATACATGATACGCATTGTGTATTGTTAAGCTGGAGTATCAGGATACATGATACGTATCGCATATTGTCAAGCTTGAGTATCACGATACATGATACGCATTGTCAAGTTTGAGTATAACGATACATGATACGTATTGTGTATTGTCAAGCTTGAGTATCACGATACATGATACGTATTGTCAAGTTTGAGTATCACGACACATGATACGTATTGTCAAGCTTGAGTATCATGATACATGATACGTATTGCGCATTGTCAAGCTTGAGTATCATGATACATAGTATTAAGTATTGTCAAGCTTGAGTATCACGATACATGATACGTATTGCGCATTGTCAAGCTTGAGTATCACGATACATGATACGTATTGCGCATTGTCAAGCTTGAGTATCACGATACATGATACGTATTACGCATTGTCAAGCTTGAGTACCACGATACATGATACGTATTGCGCATTGTCAAGCTTGAGTATCACGATACATGATACGTATTGAGTCTTGTCAAGCTTGAATATCACGATACATGATATGTATTGTCAAGCTTGAGTATCACGATAAATTATACATACTGTATATTGTCAAATACATGATACATATTGTGTATTGTCAAGCTTGAGCATCATGATACATATGTATTGCATATTGTCAAGCTTGAGTATCACGATACATGATACGTATTGCGTATTGTCAAGGTTGAGTATCACGCTACATGATACGTATTGTCAAGCTTGAGTATCACAATATATGATACGTATTGCATATTGTCAAGCTTGAGTATCACGATATATGATCTGTATTGCCCATTGTCAAGCTTGAGTATCACTATACATGATACGTATTGTGTATTGTCAAGCTTGAGTATCACAATACATGATACGCATTGTCAAGTTTGAGTATCATGATACATGATACGCATTGTGTATTGTTAAGCTGGAGTATCAGGATACATGATACGTATCGCATATTGTCAAGCTTGAGTATCACGATACATGATACGCATTGTCAAGTTTGAGTATAACAATACATGATACGTATTGTGTATTGTCAAGCTTGAGTATCACGATACATGATACGTATTGTCAAGTTTGAGTATCACGACACATGATACGTATTGGCAAGCTTGAGTATCACGATACATGATATGTATTGCGTATTGTCAAGCCTGAGTATCACGATACATGATACGTATTGTCAAGCTTGAGTATCACGATACATGATATGTATTGTGTATTGTTAAGCTTGAGTATCACAATACATGATACGTATTGTGTATTGTCAAGCTTGAGTATCACGATACATGATACGTATTGCGCATTGTCAAGCTTGAGTATCACGATACATGATACGTATTGTGTATTGTCAAGCTTGAGTATCACGATACATATTGTCAAGCTTGAGTATCACGATACATGATACGTATTGTCAAGCTTGAGTATCATGATACATGATATGTATTGCGCATTGTCAAGCTTGAGTATCACAATACATGATACGTATTGTGTATTGTCAAGCTTGAGTATCACGATACATGATACGTATTGCGCATTGTCAAGCTTGAGTATCACGATACATGATACGTATTGTGTATTGTTAAGCTTGAGTATCACAATACATGATACGTATTGTGTATTGTCAAGCTTGAGTATCACGATACATGATACGTATTGCGCATTGTCAAGCTTGAGTATCACGATACATGATACGTATTGTGTATTGTCAAGCTTGAGTATCACGATACATATTGTCAAGCTTGAGTATCACGATACATGATACGTATTGTCAAGCTTGAGTACCACGATACATGATACGTTTTGCGCATTGTCAAGCTTGAGTATCACGATACATGATATGTATTGCGCATTTTCAAGAAAATTTTAATATTTGCCTACTGAATGTCCATTTACAGGCCAAGAGAATACAATTTTTGAAAATTTATCACTGGAATGACTGGCTCAGTTATCGTAAATTTTCAAAAATTGTATTCTCTTGGCCTGTAAATAGACAATCCACAAGACCATAGCAGAGGCCGGTTTTGGCCGGTATGACCATTAAAGTGCTAATGATCACATCTTCTGGTTCTGTTTTTTTGTAAAAAACATTATTTTTGTACAAAACTAAATTTTTCTGATGTCTCTGGAAGAGAATGCGTTAACCCTTAAGTGGTCAAGATTGGTCAATAAAATATACATTTCTTGCTGAGTAAATTAACCGTTTGAGTGTTGATAGCCACCAGACAATAATTTCAATGGGAAATAACTCTGGACTTAGTGAATATTTTGAAAATAATTTGACTGAAAGTTGTTGGTGGCTTAGCCACCAACAATGTTCAGTCAATTTGTTTTCAAAATATTCAGCATATTCAGACATAAATCTCATGGCAAATGTAATCTGCAGAAATTCAGCAGGCAGACAGTTAATGTCCGTTTGCAGGCCATGGGAATGAATTTACCACTGGAATAACTGGTTCGGATATTGAGAAAGTTATTCCACCTTTCTACGAAGGGTCGCCTCTTTACATAGAAATGGGTTTTTATCAGGACCAAATCTGCTGCCATTGGCATATGACATAGTATGATATTGCCACTATTCTATCACAATAATAAGTTGTAGTTATTAACACGGAAACACTAAATGGCTTCATTTTCTCAAATTAAATCTTTGATGTTGTACCATTGCCTCAGGCAGAATCTTGCAGAATTATCTTGGCATTAGGATTACTGGTGAAGTTATTGATCATGTTATGGATTTATGTTGCTGTGACAACCATAAATATGGTTGAATTGTAATCATGAAGATCGCATGTTTGATATAATTCTACCGTACAGCTCAGAAATAACATCGTCTGTTTCCAAAACAAAATAAAATATAGTTGAATAATTTGGACTTAAGTAGTCAAAAATGGTAAAAATTGGTGAAGAAAATTTAAATATTTTCTTATTGAGCATCCGGATACATGATATTGGTCACGAGAATACAATTTTTGAAAATTTATCACTGGAATGACTGGCTCGGTTATCGAGCCAGTCATACCAGTGGTAAATTTTCATAAATTGGGTTCTCTTTGACCTGTAAATGGACATTCCACAAGACCATAGCAGAGGCCGATTTTGGTCGGCATGACCATTAAAGGGTTAATTTCACTGAAAATAAAATGCCCAAGGCAGCAATAACTTCCAGTCCAATTATGCTCAAAATATTCAACAGAACATTTGTTACATCAGGTTAAAAATTGTACTAACTAACATTTGGTCTCCAGCCAACTTTCCACAATTCATTGTACTAACTACTGTTTAACCGGAACTAGGTAGTATTCCGGTTACTGGTTAACGTTAAACAGTAGTAAGCAGGGCTTCATTTCTGAGGCTTAAGCTATCACTCTCGCTCGCATAGTTCACCTAACTTTTCATCGCAGGGGAGCAATTAATCACTCACCCCAAATCTTAAAACTGAAATCAAAATTTGAATATTTTGTTCTAAACATAATGTTATTGATCAATTTTCACATTTTCATTCTACCAGAGGAGTGATCACTCGCTTACATGTAGCATTGATCATGGAGAGCAATCTATAGCTCACCTCATATTTCTAGAAATGAAGCCTTGAGTAGGTGCAATGAATTGTGGGAATCTGGCTTGAGACAGAATACATGTTTGTGTTTTTGTTCTGGAAACCACATGCTCACTTATTTATGAGCTGCACTCTACATATAAAGGTTACCTAGAGAAGGCTAGATATATTACATTTGTCAGTAAATGACATCATGTCTGTATACAATAGCATGGAACGACATCGGTTTGAATCGAGCCTAGATGTATTCATATAAGCCATTGTTGCATTAATTGGCCAGTGTTTAATCTGGAGCTAAATCCTGAGAATATCTATATCAAGACACAGTAAAATAAGAGAGCTTTTAAGCATTTATATATAAGCTAACTGTGCATGGATACATTGGATGTAAGAAAGCACAGGCATCTTGTTGAAATCTATATCAAGACACAGTAAAATAAGATAGCTTTTAAGAATTTATATATAAGCTAATTGTGCATGGATACATTGGATGTAAGAAAGCACAGGCATCTTGTTGAAATCTAAGTCCTTGTTGAACTAAATATCAATTGAAAGAAATATTAAATTAATATATTTTAAAGATATTTTAAAGATATAAATTTAAACAAGCGTGAATGCGTGACGTAGACGGCTTTGTCAGAAATGTCAAATGTTTGACAGACTGACGACTGCCCGGTGTGTTAGTCTGTCTCAGTGTAACCAAAATTAAACACCAAGAATGATCATGTGCAGTACCACCAACACTCCGAGTCCTCATTAGACGCTTCCATTCTTCGATCAGGTGAATTAAATCCACTTGAGAACGAGAACATGGATAAGTTATCAGAACAATTATTACGATAACCACCTTCATCTCCTGCTCTGACCACCAAGAATTATACAAATTCTCCTGCCTTATACATCAATATCACATACCTGTAATTACTCTGACAGACAGACAGCGGCACACAGACAGGCAGGCAGAGACAGACAGGCAAGCAGACAGACAGACAGACAGACAGACATGAGGGTACTGGTATGTGATTTTCGTGACGCAATATAAATCTATAGTTGTATAGGCCACTAAGCCTATTTATTAGCACTTCTTATTCTATAATAATGGGTTAAGTATGTTGATCAGTTATGGCGTCTTATGGAGGGGGCTCATCATCATATCATCATTCCATAATGATGTAAAATATGCCCTTTGACCCAGATAGTATGTACATGAATTATGCCTTCTCTCTCAACAACATAGTCGTAGTGTGTGTGGATCATTGACTTTGGTGTGCTATATTACCTCACATTTTGGTAGAACCAGGGCTATTATTCTGCCATTCACATTGGCATCCCATACTCACTCACTGAAACCATGATCTATATGTGCATTAATCAACAGTTTTCATAAGAAATCAATTTTTTATCCATCAATCATCTGCTCATCTATCTACATGTTAATAGACCTTTTCCAGTTTTAGTTATGCCCTGCCCACCTCTGGCTAAGCTCCACCCACCCTTCGCTGTGTTGGAATTGATCGATCCCTGAATGCCCTGACTATCAATTCCCCAAAAACTATACAGGTAAGTTGTTGAATATTTTCTAACTAATTTAAATTGGAAAGGTCCATTGTACAGTGACAGTCGTCTATAACACTAAAGGAGTGCATCACCATACATGGTTGTGGTATATATGCCAGAATAGAGATCTGTATTCAATTCATGTTGATTGAGTAAATGAAGATCGCATGTCTGTCCAGCTACTGTCGTCACTCAGAAGCTTAAAACTATAAATTAACAGAAAAACAATAATGAGGGCCCTGCAAACTATCAAATGATCATCACACAATGGTATATGATATACTATTTAAACTAGGTTTTAGGCACTGGATTCCAATCAAATTAAGTAGGAATATATTCAGCATAGCTTTTCTCAAATAATAACAGAGTGAAAGTGCTATAGCGAGATCTGATCTGTCAGTTACATAGCTGCCATTATATTATAATACATCACATGGTAGGTGATGTCGCAATCAAAATGACATAGCTCCATCGCAAAAATCAAAGTCTGTTAGGAATGTGCATGTCTCTGATACCCTTTGTCACTTTAGGTTACCCGTTACATTTATCTGGACTTCGTGCAACACTGGATAAGCTTTGCATTTAGCTACCCCACCGCTATATAGTCAGGCCCATGGTCACTAAGCTTCATATATAACATCCTTACTGCCACTATCAACACGGCTGTACGTTGTGCCATGTAATTTCACTGTAGCGATTTTCTCATTTTAGACCCTTTTTTTTTTCTTTGTTTGAAGAGCTTCGACATGTAGATAATTTTCAGGAATGAACATCATCGCTTTTCACCATCCATCTTAACCCTTTAACACATATATCAACCAAAAATGGCTTCTGCAGTCACGAAAGATCCCTTTAACCCTGAAATCTTTTCAAGGAAATTTCAATTTTCTCATAGAAAATGTCCATTTGCAGATCAAAAAGACTATTTTTGAAAATTTACCACTGGAATGCCTGGATCGATAACTGAGCCAGTCATTTCAGTGATAAATTTTCAAAACTATCTTCCCTTGGTCTGCAAATGGACATTTTCTATGAGAAAATTGAAATTTCCATGAAAAGATTTAAGGGTTAAAGGGATCAGGCCTAGTGCTATTTCCTTGTGTTTTGTAGAAATACATCAAAACTAGTACTATTTCCTTGAATCTTGTCAACATCTTTTTGAAACTAATTTGTCTTAAATCTGCAACAACATGTCCCAATCAAATTAGTTTAAAAACATTTAACAGCTTTATTCCTGTACCTTGAAATTTAGATTCTGGGAATTCAGGTTTCAAAGTTTTATATCGATTCTGCCCTGTGTAAAAAAGTGGGCGGAGCTTAGCTACAAACGGGCGGGGCAGAGTTGAGCTAGAAATGGGAGGGTCATAGCTAGAAATGGGCGGGTCAGCTAGAAATGGATGGGTCAGAGCTAGAAATGGGAGGGCCATAGCTAGAAATGTGCGGGTCAGAGCTAGAAATGGGTGGGTCACAGCTAGAAAATGCTTCCTCTATTGTTAGCAATACTCCACAAACCTGGATTAATGTCTGGCTCATTCTTGTTCCATTCCTTGCGGCCTGTCCGGCTGAATTCATTCATTTGTTGAAATCGTTGAATGATAGAATGGGCTTTTTGCAGCTGTTTCTCGAGACGGGTAATCCTGTCTTTAAGGTTTTCTTTAACTGGACCATCTTGAAGGCTCCTAAACATATACATTATGAAGCATTAAAATCATGTATTATAATTTTAGTTTAAATAGAAGTGGTAGATGTTAATGAGCAATGTCTAGCTACAGGAACAGGACTACAGCATCTATAAATACCCGAGATCAGTGGCTAGTTAAAAGTGCAATAACGGAATCATTAAATGGCTCGGATCTCAGTGTCTAGTTAAAGAAGAGCTCGCAGCATACTAACTACTCGAGATCAGTGGCTATTTATAGGCATAATGACATCATACTTGCCTATTAGTAACCTCATCCCTAAAAGATGTTGCATACCAATGTTTTAATTTGAGCCATTTTAATTTCTTAGCAGTTTTAACACAGCAAATGTATGTATTGTATTAGAAGTCACATCCAAATTTCGGTAATTTGTGTAAAAGAAAAGATTTTTTTGCGATTGAAATAACTTATAAATGTTAAATAAAAAGAAATCTAGAAATAAATTTTGCAATAACTTCACGGAAATAGCGTCGAAATTATGGCACTTCCTTATATGAAACAACTCCTTTAAATGACAAATGCTATCAAATGAGTACCTGTTATGCGGAGGTAATCAGATCAAATGTATAATACGTGTCTCCATCATGTAATAATTACTATATGTATATAGCAATTTCTACGTTCCTGTGTCCACTATATTAGGTACGTAAATTAAATCGGATATGATTCTACCGAATACTTGCTCTTGGTATTGATAGCTTTTAATTTGGTGAGTTCAACGGTCACTCTCATACCCTCCTATTTATGTGTGTTGCGCAAGTATCTAACCGGGTATGAATATTAGTGTTTTTGCAATACTCGAGTAACATGAGAATCATAGCCTAAACTCGTCCTATAGCAAAAGCAGATTCATCACATGATATATATTTTTTCTCGACGACATTCTATGTCAAAACTAGGATTAATTTTGATGAAATAAACAATGTTTATTAAAGCATACGCAATATTTAGGCAGTCCCATTTCATAATTTTACTCCCATGATGATGGATATAAGGTGTACATTTAAGGATAGTTGTAAGATGGTAAGAATTTGTGCTGTGAAATTGTGTTAAATTTTCGTGCCATCTTTTATCATTTCAGAGAATCGATTAAAATCTTTTCTTGAAATATACCTAATGGAGGTCCACTTTTCTGAGATTTGGATCTAAAGAATTTACAGCTCTATAAGAAGCCGCGGTTACTAATAGGTGATGTAGTCGCTAAATACCTGAGATCAGTGGCTAGCGATCGCAGTTCTCTGTTCTGAACTTTAAGGACATCTAGCTCATCTAAAGCTCTCCGTAACTGGTTCTCAGACTTTAGTTGGGTGGTAGCATCTGGTTCCACATGGAGCATTGTGACACTCATATAAAGCAAAACGAGCAACCAGAAGCCCAGAAGGCTAGCGACCACCTTCCAACTACGCATCATTACATCTCTCTGAAAATATACATATTATGAACATATTAAATACACACAGCAAATAATGCAAAGTACTCAAATTTTTCATACCTGATTCATAAGCGACCTGCTTAGAATGACTAAAAAGATTGATGGCTTTGTGATAGAAACTGTCCTTTGAAGTAACATTGTGGTTCTAATGGATATGGTGGGTATGGCTTGTACTCCAGAGAATTTTTTTATCTGACTAAATGTAGAATAAAACATGGTGACAAACACAACAGCTTTTTTTCAAAATTAAAATTATTTCTGATTGATCACTTGAATTTCATTAAGATTGATCATTGGATTTCTTAACTAGAAATTGTGCAGTCGATGGCACGCCATCGCAAATCCTCATACTTTCACAAAATTTGATATTCTGCCCCTACTACCACCCTACCCCCACCCCTATCCTGGGCCTAACATACCAAATTTTGTTGAATTCCGTCAACTTTGACTTTCCTCCGCCCACTGCACCTCCGCCCTGCGACCACCCCCCAACCCTGAGAGTGGAGTCTAATTGCAAATTTTTTCTTGTAGCCGCGATGATATGGGTAACTCACAAAACAAATTTAACTGAATTCCACTACATGGTTTCGGAGATAGTCGAAAGGATGCACAGATGGACGGATGGACAGACAAACGGTTGGATGGAGGTGATTGCAATCAATTTTAGTTCTCTTCATTTTTTCAAATCATGTGTGGATAATTACACTAGTTATTACATTTCAAAACATTTCGTCAAGAACACGAGAGCATTACATACATCATTGCTGCTAGGCAATGTGCTTAGTAAGTCGATCCCGATTCGCAGATCACGTGATGGTGTGTGTTTGCTAATACATTGTTCTAACTTGTGGCACTTAACCCTTTTAATGGTCACACCGGCCAAAACCGGCCTCTGTTATGGTCTAGTGGAATGTCCATTTATAGGTCAAGAGAATATGTTTGAAAATTTACCACTGGAATGACTCAGGCTCGATAACCGAGCCAGTCATTCCAGTGATAAATTTTCAAAAATGGTATTTTCTTGGCCTCTAAATTGACATTCAATACGCTGATATTTAAATTTTCTTGATCAAATTTGACCATTAAATGGTTAAACATATGATCGTGGAAGATATCGTCATATGACCCTTTAATGGCTAAGCCAGACAAAACTGCCCTCTGCAATGGTCTTGAGAAATGTTCATATTTAGGCCAAGATTATTTTTGAAAATTTATCACTAGAATGCCTGAATTGATGAATGAGCCAGTCATTCCAGTGATAAATCATCATAAATAGTGTTTTCTTGGCCTGCAAATGGCCATCCACTAAGAAAACATGTCAATTTTCTTGACCAATCTTGATCATTAAATGGCTAATTAATTGCTATGCAATGAAATAGAACCTTGTTTATGTGATAAAGAGATCTGGAATGTGGTCCCATTTAATATCACTATTATCAACCAAATAAAAAATTATTACATTGCATGAGCTTTAACAAGTGCAATTTGATAATTTTAGCGAGGTTGTTAATAGTGATATTAAATGGGCGCGAGTTTGAAATTTCATTTATCTTATAAACTGATATTTTGACAAATTTTCAAATAAAGTTGACTCTGAAATCTGTTTTAACGCATCATTTTGCGCTGTTCATGTTCGTCGCTGCGACGCATCCCTTGCTAAAATGCAGAACAATGCAGCCATAAAAAATAATGACAAACAAAACATCATTATTTCGGCCTTGAAATGACATTTAATCCAATTTTTAAATTTTGTGCATCTATTGTGCAAAATACAAACGTATTTCATAAGTATTGTGGTGAACTCAATTCAGGCTTGGGGGAGAATTTCATTCAAACAGAACAACTGCTAAACTAAAACTACTTTAATCACCTTTGGTAGTGTGGTCAACAAACTCTATTTACACTATATACAGGAAAAGACAGATCAACAAATAACTTTCAAAACCAGTGCATGGAGAGTGAGAATTAGACTTAGCCTTCAGAACCCCCTTCTCTCAAATAATTGGGCTCTAGATAGTCGAATGTTGTGTGCTTCTTGCAAAAAGACATAAAATCGCTTCTCATGTAAAGCTTTAAATGTACATGCCAAAAGGCATAGTCGCTTCTCACAGAAAGCTATAAACCCCTTCTCACATAAAGCTATAAATTTGCAAGCTGAAAGACATAAACCATGTGAAAAACAATAAAATTGAAGATGACATAAAAGTTAGATCAGTCCTCCCCCTGCATGATGCACCAGCCAACCCTGACAGCAGCAAGCCACAGTCTGCTGCAGGCTATAGTGCAAAGTTAACAAACACCCTGACCAGTCAGGTCACTGCACTATTCAACCAGATGGCCTGGCACTGAGGAGTGCTAATACAACAATCAGTTGGCATGTAAGACAAACTGCACTACAGTATATATATTACAAAATTATAAATCAACAACAGAATGTATCCTGCTGTGTTGACATTTTCCCTGTTTTCGGACCAGCATTTGCGGTGGCATAGGGCATGTGGGAGTATTACGTGTAATCCACCGAATGAAAATATGTCTAATGAGCTATCTAGCCAATGAAAAACCGTTGTTGACTATTATACGTGGGTTAAAATTGACAAATATTAAATGGGCTGAAAGCCGTGTTTATATGATAAATATTCATAGTTTTCGCACATCCGGGCATTTTAAGATCGGCCGCCATTAAAGTGGGGGAAAACTTACTACGTACTACGTACTAAAGAGTACTGCCTATAGCAACGTACTTTAGATTGGGATAGGGTGTTAACTGAATGGAGGAATCCAGATTTAGCTATGGCCCGCCCATCTCTAGCTAAGCTTCGCCCACACTTTGACCGTGTTGGGATCGATCGATCACTGCACTCTCTTAATTTCAATTTCCAGAAAACTATACAGGCAAGTTGTTGAATATTTTAAAACTAATTTGACTGGGTGCTAGGCAGAAACAGCGCCAAGTCAAATTAGTTTCAAAATATTCACCAGCATGCTTATTAAATAGTAGACATACAATTCGTAACCCTGACAGACTATTAAGCCTTTAAGACAGACTAAATTGAGTCATTCATGACATAATTGATTATGACATTAGCCTACATGTCACGTAGTCGATTATGACATCATATGATTGACTGACAAACTGGATTCATGAATTGATTTTATATTCTGCAAAAATTATATACCTAATTCATGAGCATACACACGAATAAAAATGCATATAACATACGCGCGCAGTCGCACACACTCACAGATGCACTGAATGTAAACACACTAGGTTATCATCTAAGCAGGTCATACATAAAGTGCGGGTATATTCACCAGTATTTAATTTGCTGTCACGTTTGACACATATCAAGCCCTATCACAGATACAGTGACCTGCTCGTAAATCAAATGTTGTAATATATCACCTTGACCTTCCTCTTAAAGGCACATTATTAACTCTTTAACCCTTAAATTTGATTTTAAAAATTCAAATTTCTCACTAAATGTCCATTTGCTGACCAAGAGAAGACTATTTTTTTTTAATTATCACTAGAATAACTGGCTCAGTTATCGAGCCAGGCATTCTGGTGGTAAATTTTTTAAAATAGTCTTCTCTTGGTCTGCAAATGGACATTTCTCAAGACCACTGCGGAAGTCGTTTTTGGCTGATATGAGTGTTAAAGGATTAAGCTTGTAAAAGCACTAGAAAGATACGAATCAGCACTAATATCTTCAGATATTCAATATTACTTCCCTTGTTTTGAGAATTTCATAGTTTTAGCTACCACATACGGATAATATAAATCTCTGTCTTACGCCGACAGCCATTCTGTGGAATAGTTCCAAATATTAATCGGCTTCTTTCTTAAGCTTCAAGGCTAACCTATGTATTAAGCCTGATCAATGTATGCCAAGTGGAAGCCAAATTATCGAATGAAAAACAATTTAGACTAATGGGCAAATGGATGGACAGGAAGAGTCAAACAAGGCATGTCAGTAAACTGATGTATGCTCCCCGAAGGCTGCTCTGCAGGGACACTTGAAACTATAGTCCAGACAAAAATTCTCTAAGGTTCAGTGAACCATGAACAGTAGGTCAAAAGCCTGTTCAGTGAGCCATGAAAAATAGGTCACGCTTGACCTACTTTTCATATGCAACACACCTTCAGTGTATAATGCATCCATACACCAAGTTTTGTTCCACTATACCAAAAACTCTTGAAACTACAACATGGACAAAGATTTTCTGTAATGTTCAATGAACCGTGGAAATGTAAGTCACGCTGACCTACTTTTCATATGCCACACACCTTCAGCATATAATGCATCCAGACACCAAGTTTAGTTCCTGCATACCAAAAACTCTTGAATCCACAGCACGGACAGAAATTTTCTGTAACATTCAGTGATCCATGAAAAGTAGGTCAATGGTAGGTCACACTAACCTACCTTTCAAACACTGCCCACCATCTCCCTAGGACGCATCCACATATCAAGTTTACATGTAGTTCCTATATACCAACAAGTTCTCTTGAAACTACAGCCTGGACAAAAACTTTTGGCAATGTTCAATGAACCATGAAAAGGAGGTCAAAGGTAGGTCACGCTGACCGACTTTCCTAAGATACAGTGACACACCAAGTTTAGTTCCTCTATACCAGAAACTATTGAAACTACAATCCGGACAAAAGATTTTTTGTAATGTTCAATGAACTATAAAAAGTAGGTCAAAGGTAAGCTGACCTACTTTTATTACACTGCACAACTTCTCCTAAGATGCATCCACATATCAAGTTTAGTTCCCGCATACAAAAAGCTCTTGAAATTAGTAACAGCCCGGACACAAATTTCAGGTACACAAATGCAATGTTCAATGAACTGTGAAAAGTAGGTCAAAAGTTGGTCACCCTGACCTACTTTTCATACACTGCACAACTTCTCCCTAAGATGCATCCAGATTCCAAGTTTTTGGAAGCATAAAATAATAATAGCCTTCCTATTAGGATCCTAGCCATGAAAAACAAAAATCTGACATGAACATATGGATGAATGGACAGTTACACCTCATTATCAAGCCTGACAGAAAGCCAGCACCAGAGCTTTCAATGCTGGCCCAAATAGGCCATGGGTGGGCTTCTCCGCATAAATTAAATTTCTGTATGTAGGAGACCAGATTCCACAATTTATGCAAAATATAAGATCCTTTTGTGCTAGATTATCTAGACATTAATTTGGCTAAAGATAAACCTCAACACTCAAGGTCATGTTGACCCAATTAGTAATTGGGTCACCATGACCTTGAGTGTTGAGGTTTGGATTTAAAAAATAATGGCCATTTTTATAACTGCAAGCGCAACATCTGACTCAGACTTGGTGAAGATTCCTCCAGAATAAATGGATATAGGCAGGCAGGCAGACAGACAGACAGGCAGGCAGGCAGGCAAGCAGGCAGGCAGGCGCATATAGAGAAAACAAATGGTCTATTGATGCAGACTACAAAGAGATGCAGTTACATAACAAAATTTGTAGTTTTCTTGGAATCATATATATATATATATATATATATATATATATATATATATATATATATATATATATATATATATATATATATATGATTGAGAAATTAACAGATTATTGAAAACAACTTCTAGAAGTATGGGTATACTGATGCTGGCAATTAATAATACTACTACTAATTTACTCACAATATAAAATGCAGTAACCGTCATATTTAAAGTTGTCTAATGAGTATCAGAGTATGTATCTTGAAGCTCGGCTGCTGTTGAGTATCGATGTAGCAAGTGCTTCTTGGATAACTTGTATACATGTGAAAGAATAATTGTACTTTATATATACTCTAGATGCCTTGACATAAGGTGAGTGATTGTCAGAACTAACTGCCTTATTACTGAATTGGCATCTTTCATAATCATACAGTTTCCAGAATGCAACACCAAATATTAATGCTAACTACCATTCATTCTGACAAACGTGTTGCTGTTTAACTGTTTGCACTGCAGCAACAGCTTTATTAAGCAACGCCATTTTTAGAAATAATTATTTTCATTCCCTCTGGTGCACTGTAAAAAATCATATTTTCAGCGCAGAAGTAGAAGCGTTAGTCTTTACCCCTTTAAACCTGACCGAAAATAACAAATTCATTTTGATATAAGAAATATTGTTGAAAATTTTTAAACTAATTTGGCAGGGAGCTGTTGCTGCCTTAGGCAGCAACAGGATCCAGTCAAATTAATTTCAAAATGTTGATAAGCCTGTCTGTATAGTTATTCTATAAATGAGACTGGGATTTTAGTGTTTAAAGGGCTAAGCGTGTCTGTTCTGAGTACATGTGTACTTGATTGTTTCATAGGGTTTGAAACCCAGTGACCTATTCCCCTCAATTCAGCTTACACCATCACATGTACTGTTCCATCAATCACTAGCCATCATCAGGCAGTCTCATGTAGTAACCCTTACCACTCTATTGTTAATATTTAATCTTTTACTGTGTCAATAGCAAATAAAATCATGTACATTTATCAACAATTTTGGTGGACGATGTTGACATCTTCCACCAAATATGTTGAAAAATGAACACCAGTTCATCTTTTTAATTAATTTGAAAATTTACAATTTTGACATCAGAGTAGTAAGGGTTAACAGTTTTACACCTGCTTACCAAATATGACAAATATGACATTGTGCAGAATATTGTAAAATTAATCCACCTGTAATTCTGGTACGCACTTGTTTATATGTCAACAATAGCTTTCCAGTGAAATTATTTAAAACATATTCAGCATCTTATCTGTATGGAAATTGACTTATTAGAATTTTAGGGTGAAAGGCTTAACAGATGTCATCAGAAATCCAACCTTTTCATGGCCAAGCTGACAGAAACCGACATCTACAGTGGTCTTGGGGAATGTTCGTTTGTAGACCAAGGATGATTTTCTTTTAATTTACCATAGGAACATAACTGACCCAGTGATTCCAGTGGTAAATTGTCAAAAGGTAGTCTTCTCTAGGCCTGCAAATGGTCTTTCAAAGAGCACATATTTTGATTTTCTTGACAAATCTTGACCACCTGGCTGCCTATCTGAAACAGGCCGAACTGTCATCGACTAATTAGATGACAATTACTTTCAGTCAAATTATCAAAATAATCATGTTCCATGTTTAATACATAGATCATAATCAAATGTGTTAACCCTTTCATCAATGAATTCCCCGTGTCACATTTTAAAGGTCAACCATACAGGAAAACTGCTGAATATTTTGAAATCAATTTGACTGGAAGCTGTTGTTGCCTTAGGCAGCAAATGGCCTCCAGTCAAATTAATTTCAAAATATTAAACTGAGTAAGTTTTATATCATAAATAATATACTTTTTTCAGGAGTTGTCGGTGAAAGGGTTAACCATCACTTGATACAGTTCAATGACCTGCAGTGCATTGATCTCAGAGTACAGCATGAACACTCATTAGCATTTGCACTGACCGCACAATCAGATCAAACCTTAGGCTCCAAACTCTAAATTTTAACTTGTCATTGACACCCATGTTTTATAATGGATAAAGTTCTCTTGAACAAAATTTTAATCGCCCTTACTTATTGATGACATCTAATGAGTTTCAGCGTGATTAGTACAGCAGATTCCGAGATGTAATTTTCGAGAACAAGATGGCCACTGGAACAAGAGGCCCAAGGGGCATGTATCGCTCACCTGGACCATAGGCATTTCAACTAGAATGGTCATTAACAATAAGTAGAACTCTAATGAGTTGAGCAGACTTGTAACAAAATAACACAGGCCATGTTTCTTCATGTATCAACTTCTCTTGAACAAACCTTAATAACCCTTAGTCATCAATATCATATCTCCCAAATTTCGGCCCAATCCGTTCAACAGCTCTGGAAATGATGTCGCTTTCATGAAAACCAGGCCATCCAAGATGGCTGCCCAACCATTGGCCAATCAAATTCCCTTGAACAAGTTTTGAATCAATCGCTCAAACAGATTTTTAGACATTTCTAAAAATCGACCAAAATCCATGTCGGCTGCCAGCCAAATAGGCCAATCGGCTTCGTTTGAACACACTTAAACCTCCATGCCCCAAGGATGTTTCCTGCCAAATATAATTGAAATCGGCCCAGTAGTTCTCGAGAAGACATTTTAAATTTCCCATTGCTTTAGTATGGGAGCTTAAGGCGGAAAATGATTCAAGATGGCTGCCAAACCATTTATCCACCCGTTTCGAAAATTCCAAATTTGAGATCAGAATAGCCCAAAACACATAAAACCAATTTCACCCTCAAAATCCATCAAATAAAAAAACACCAATATGACCGTCAAACACGCTATATTTTGATTGGCCCACGGCGGCCATTTTTTTTTACTGATAAACTTTCCTTGAACAAACCTTAATGGCCCTTAGTCCCTAATCATACCAAATTTTGACCCGATCCCTTCAGGGATTCTGGAGGTCGTTTTCGCTAAAACTAGGTCAACCAAGATGGCCGCCGAACCATTTGACCAATCAAGTTCCCTTGAACAAACTTGGTTCAGCTCTTGCCCTAGATCATATTTCATGAGGTCTGCATCAACCCCACAAACGGTTTCAGGAGATTTTTAAAGATGTTTCCTAAAATCGGCCAAAATCCAAGATGGCCACCGGCCAAATCGGCAGATTGGCTTCATTTGAACAAACTTGTCCTCAGGATGCTTCCTGCCAAATATAATTGAAATCGGCCCAGTGGTTCTTGAGAAGTTGTTTAAAGGAAAAGTTGACGGATGGACACATGATGGATGGTCGCCATGGCATAAGCTCACTTGGCTTTTCAGGCCACGTGAGCTAAAAATGGACTAAATAAAATTCTGAATGAAAGCTATAGAGCCCTCTCTCACCACAGGGTTCATCCACCCAATAGTCATTGAAATCCACCAGGTGCATGGTTCTGGAAAAATCGATCAATGGAAATTCTAAATGGTAGTTTCAGAAACTATCACCACAGAGTACTTCTGGCCAAATTTGATTGGGCCACTTATTAAAGTTATCCTGAATAACTAAGATTAGAAAATACTTAGAACAAGAGCTCCGCAAATGGCGCATAATACCCCACCATGATGACAAACTAATAAATGACAGCTATCAGAAAACATTTATTTCTTCCTCAGACCAGTAATCCTTATTAAGTGTCAAAGCAATCCGCTAAACGGTCAAGGAGGTATCGTCTGGAAACCAATTTTCAAGATGGCTGCTGCTGACTGGTGGCCATATTGGATTTCGGATTATCGTAAATTTCGATAGGTTTCTTCACCAGACATATTCCAACGACCCTAGAAAGTGATCCGATAAATGGTAAGTGAGATATCATCCAGAAACCAACTTTCAAGATGGCAGCCATGGCTGGCGGTCATCTTGGCATTCGGATCATCATCAATTTCGATAGGTTTCTTTCCAGACCTAGTCAAACCTCCTTATTATAAGTTATCTTCTGGAAACCAATTTTCAAGATGGACACCAGTGGTTGGCAGCCATCTTGGATTTTGGATCATTGTTGATTTCGATAGGTTTCTTCCTCAGACCTAGTCCAAACACTATGAAGTTTCAAAGCGATCCGATAAACGGTAACAGAGTTGTCAATTTCGATAGGTTTCTTCCCCAAACCTAGTCCAACCACGTCATGAAGTTTCAAAGCGATCCAATAAACGGTAACGGAGTTAACATCCAGAAACAAATTTTCAAGATGGCCGCTGGTGGCTGGCGGCCGTCTTGGATTTCGGATCATCGTCGATTTCGATAGGTTTCTTCCCAAGACCTATCCAATCACCCTATGAAGTTTCAATGCAATCCGACAAACGGTAATGGAGTTATCATCCGAAAACCACTTCGCCGCCCGCACGCCCACACGCCTGCCCCGATGGACGGCGCCATTACATAATACCCCGCAAAATTTTTTGGCGGGGTATAAAAATGTGCATATTTGCCAAATATTCTTTTAATAGATCAACAAATTGCAAAATATGTCATAATTGTTGACAGATAGGCAACTGACAGGGATATCATACTAGGACTTGGTCAGTAAGTAATTGCATAGAATGCACCAAACATCTCCATAAAATGTGATGTACTTTCCTGCTATTTCCCAAAGCTTTTGTAACTTATGTACTACCTTTCATTCACTTATTGCCCACTTTAAGTAGCAACCGATCGAGTGGTTGCTCACTTAATTCACATTGGCAATCAAATGTCACTCAGTTGCCAAACTACGAGCAATGTTGTTATACTGTAACTACTGCTAACACGTCACACTGAAAACTACTCAACAATACTTCTTACCATTTCACAGTAAGACATTTTAGGCCTCCTTACATGCATGCCAATTCTGACACTGTTCAAGTCCACTAGATACAGAATGCTTCAAAAATAACAATACTAAATAATTCCTATCAAAATCATGCGCATTCTTATCACTGTGTGGCGTTGGGCATCCATGCTGTACCACTCAATTAGTTCCTTAACACTTATATCAGCCAAAAGCGCCTTCGGCAGTGGTCTTGAGAAATGTCTATTTGCAGACCAAGAGCCCATTTTTTTTAATTTACCACTGGAATGACTGGCTCGTTTATCGAGCCAGTCATTCCAGTGGTAAATTTTCAAAAATAATCTTCTCTTGGTCTGAAAATTAACATTTTCTATGAGAAAATTGAAAAACAGATTCGAGGGTTAAAGGGTTAAGAATCTACAAGGATTTTTCAGTCTCTTAGCTATTGATAAACTGTCATAATGTTCATCCTTAAAGTCATCAAGGTTGTCAGCAGTGACAGATATTCTGAGATGGTAGTGATTTTGAAACTCTCCTTTACTTAATCAGAAGAGAAAAAGCATTACATTGCCAAATGAACACTTAAAGGGGAATACGAACATAGATGGGTCACAGCACACCAAATGATGCTTTTGTATGCTTTAAATAAAATTAAATATATTATATGCATAACGAATAATTTTTAATTACTTAATAGTAAATTTCATCACAGAAAGCAATTTTCTTCAATTTCCCATGAGAATCCCATGAGAATCACGGAGTGATGTCATTGTGTGAATGAGAGCTGTGGTAAGACGTTATTGCATGAATGAGAGCTGTGGTATGACGTTATTGCGTGAATGATAGCTGTGGTGTGACATTATTGTGTGAATGATTGCTATGGTATGACGCCATTACTTGAATGATAGCTGTCATATGACGTTTTTGTGTGAATTATAGCTGTGGTATGACGTTATTGTGTGAATGATAGCTTTTGTATGACACTATTGCATGAATGATAGCTGTGATATGACGTTAATGATAGCTGTGGTACATGACATTATTGCGTGAATGACTGCTGTGGTATGACATTGTTACATGAATGATAGCCATGACAGCTGTGGTCTGACGTTATTACGTGAATGATAGCTGTGGTCTGATGTTATTGTGTGAATGATAGCTGTGGTATGACATTATTACGTGAATGATAGCTGAGGTATGACCTTATTACATGAATGATTGCTGTGGTATGACGTTATTACATGAATGATAGCTGTGATATGACGTTATTGCATGACTGATAGCTGTGGTATGATGTCATTGTGCGAATGATAGGTGTGGTCCGACGTTATTACGTGAACGAGCGCTGTGGTATGACGTTATTACGTGAATGATAGCTGTGGTACGATATCATTGTGTGAATGATTTAAACTGACATTATTGCGTGAATGATAGCTGTGGCATGACATTATCGTGTGAATGATAGCTGTGGTATGATGTTATTACGTGAATTATAGCTGTGGTATGATGTTATTGTGTGAATTATAGCTGTGGTATGTCATTGTGTGAATGACAGCTGTGGTATGATGTTATTATGTGAATGATTGCTGTGGTATGATGTTATTGTGGGAATGATAGCTGTGGTATGATGTTATTACATGAATTATAGCTGTGGTATGTCACTGTGTGAATGACAGCTGTGGCATGACATTATCGTGTGAATGATAGCTGTGGTATGATGTTATTACGTGAATTATAGCTGTGGTATGATGTTATTGTGTGAATTATAGCTGTGGTATGTCATTGTGTGAATGACAGCTGTGGTATGATGTTATTATGTGAATGATTGCTGTGGTATGATGTTATTGTGGGAATGATAGCTGTGGTATGATGTTATTACATGAATTATAGCTGTGGTATGTCACTGTGTGAATGATAGCTGTGGTATGATGTTATTGTGTGAATGATAGCTGTGGCATGATGTTATTGTGTGAATGATAGCTGTGGTATGATGTTATTGTGTGAATGATAGCTGTGGTATGATGTTATTGTGTGAATGATAGCTGTGGTATGATGTTATTGTGTGAATGATAGCTGTGGTATGATGTTATTGTGTGAATGATAGCTGTGGTATGATGTTATTGTGTGAATGATAGCTGTGGTATGATGTTATTGTGTGAATGATAGCTGTGGTATGATGTTATTGTGTGAATGATAGCTGTGGTATGATGTTATTGTGTGAATGATAGCTGTGGTATGATGTTATTGTGTGAATGATTGCTGTGGTATGATGTTATTGTGTGAATGATAGCTGTGGTATGATGTTATTACGTGAATTATAGCTGTGGTATGATGTTATTGTGTGAATGATAGCTGTGGTATGATGTCATTGCGTGAATGATTCAAGCTGTGGTATGACGTTATTGTGTGAATGATAGCTGTGGTATGATGTCATTGCGTGAATGATTTAAACTGTGGTATGATGTTATTGTGTGAATGATAGCTGTGGTATGATGTCATTGCGTGAATGATTTAAGCTGTGGTATGATGTTATTGTGTGAATGATAGCTGTGGTATGATGTTATTGTGTGAATGATAGCTGTGGTATGATGTTATTGTGTGAATGATAGCTGTGGTATGATGTTATTGTGTGAATGATTGCCGTGGTATGATGTTATTGTGTGAATGATAGCTGTGGTATGATGTCATTGCGTGAATGATTTAAGCTGTGGTATGATGTTATTGTGTGAATTATAGCTGTGGTATAATGTTATTGTGTGAATGATAGCTGTGGTATGATGTCATTGCGTGAATGATTTAAGCTGTGGTATGACATTATTGTGTGAATGATAGCTGTGGTATGATGTCATTGCGTGAATGATTTAAGCTGTGGTATGATGTCATTGCGTGAATGATTTAAGCTGTGGTATGACGTTATTACATGAATAGTACTTTTCTAGCTCAGAGCAGCTCATTCAGACACTGTCTTATTAATAAGATACAAGAGAAACAGTGCTTGTTAACCATTTAATCCTCGAATTTGTTCAAAATATTTTTAATTTTCTCATGGAAAATGTCCATTTGCAGACCAAGAGAAGACTATTTTTTTTAATTTACCATTGGAATGACTGGCTCGGTTATCGAGCCAGTCATTTCAGTGGTAAATTTTCACAAATAGTCTTCTCTTGGTCTGCAAATGGATACTTCTCAAGACCACTGCAGAAGCTGTTTTTGGCTGATATGAGGGTTAAAGGGTTACGGATTATGATACTATGGCACATCTTTTGAAATAACTTTACAGGTTCCAAAAGAAAGAAAACCATACTGCTGAATAATTTGAACATAAATGGATTGGAAGACATTGCTGCTTCTCTTGGTCTGAAAATGGGCATTTCTCAAGATCACTGCAGAAGCTGTTTTTGGCTGACGTAAGTGTGAAAGGGTTAAACTGGAACCTGAATCAGAGTTGCTGTCCTGCTTCCTAACTGTATAAGACACTAGTTTCTTCTAATCCGAAAAGACATGGGGTGTAATCTGAATCCTCATGGTTGACAATTCACACGATTATGTCATAATGTGAATTTTATGGCATGTCAAAATTCATAACCATAACCAAAACTTTAACGAGTTTATGAAACTCTGTCAACTTTTTTTAATTTATAAGATGATAAAATCCTTTATTTTTGGTGTTTTTTTAAAATAGAAATCTAATTCTCGTTTCTGAACCCCTTTAAAATTCAATCATTATATATAGCTTGTGTATCTCATCTCCCCGACATACCAAGCACTCTCATAACTATATGTGGCGATACCGATTGATTGGCAAAACCAGATTCAGAAATACAACTATACACTTCTTCCAACAGAAACAAACCTCTTCTTGTAAGCAATTCCATGCGAGCAGTGCATTCTCTTTCATGGAATCCCAGGAGTTTGATTGATGATATAATACCATGTTTCATCTAGATATATATTATTATATAATCTGCTTGGTATCAGTCAATTTCACGGTCAACTCAGAAGCAAGCATTACATAACATTTATTTACATGCTAACCCTTGAAATGGTAATGGCTCAATTCCATGGCAACAGTACAGGAAATCTGTGGAATATTTTGAAAGTAGAAAAGCTGCTGAATATTTTAAAACTAATTTAATTGGAACCTGTTGCAGCCAATGAGAGCATGAAACAAGTTTCAAAATATTCAACATCATATTATTTACAACATAAACAATTTGTCATTTCTGGTCTGTAGTGTTACGGGTTAACCCTTTAATCGACAAGCTGTCAAAAAGCAGCCTCTGCAGTGGTCTTGTGGACTGTCCATTTTCAGACAAAAATAAGACTATTTTGGAAAGTTTACCAATGGAATAACTGGCTTGATAACAGAGTTAGTCGTTCCAATAGTAAATTTTCAAAAATAGTATTCTCTTGGCCTTCAAATGGACATGCATTCACTGAAGAAGTTTGAATTTTCTTTGGAAATCTGGTCATTTAATGGGTTAACCCATAACACATCAAGTTTTAATATTTACTCACACCGCGCTAGGCTGAAGTGAGTAGTGTCTTCAGCTACCGTCTATTTGTCTGTCTGTTTATCTATGCACTATCTTCGGAGTCCAAGAAGTTAGAATAATCAAATTTGGCATATTGATTGATATTGTAGATGGCCTGGCAAAAATGAGTTTCAGGTCAAAGGTTCAAATATCTAGGTCACGGGGCCACTCAGTGCATTCAGAAATACACATTTTTAGCTATAAAATCGGGAATGTGAGTAGATATATATACACCTGTGCAAAAGTTAAGCACCACCCTATTTTTACGCACATGCGAGGGTATATTCATGTGCTATGAAGAAAGCAATAGCTTAAACATTTATGTACCCATCCATCTTAGGGCAAGAGGTAATAATGCAACTAGAGGAATGCTGATTATGATGGTGGGGAAACACTGTATGTTTTTGTTTGAACTTGAAAACGAGGCCTGAATATGGTTACGTTGACACAACTGACAACTATTGCCCTACAGTTGACACACGTGGCTAGATTGTCATTAATGGTGTCTGAAAACGAAGTTTAACATCTGTGCACGAGTTTGAGACTGTCATTATTAATACCGGGTATATCCACCTTGTGCCTGGATGACGGCCTGGACACGACGTCTCATGCTGGTCACCAACTGACTGATACGCCATTGTGGTATTCGTTGCCATTCAAGATGGAGTGCGTCTGTTAATTCCTGTAGGGTCTGCACAGGAGGATCCCTCCTTCTCACCATGTTTCCCAGAGATGTCCCAGATATGCTCAATAGGGTTCATGTCAGGGCTCCTTGCTGGCCATGGTAGGGTTTCGATGGCATTCTGGCGGAGGTATTCATGCACAGCTCTAGCTCGATGTGGTCGGGCGTTGTCATCCATGAATATAGGGTGGGTTCCAGGTGCATGATTTACAAAATGAGGGACCACAACTCTATCCAGTATGGAATCTTGATATCTTTGTCCATTTAGTGTTCCAGGTACAGTCAACAGATCCAGCTTACAATCAAATGAGATGCACCCCCATATCATAACGGAACCTCCACCAAATGGAACTTCTTCCATGATGTTACGTTGGTCGTACGCCGTGCGTCTGGACCTCCATACACGAGTTCGACCATCTGTGGCATGAAGCAGGAACCGACTTTCATCGGACCAGTGTACCCGTCTCCAGGATCTCATGTTCCAGTGTCTTCTTTCGTTGCACCACCTCAGACGCTCCTCTTTGTGGTGTGCAGTGAGGAGAGGACGTCTGACAGGTCTCCTAGCTTTCATGCCAGCAGCATACAGTCTCCTTTTGACGGTAGACATTGACACTCTATTGCGCGTTTCCCATTGCTGGCTGAGCACTCTGCTGTTGGTGAATGGAGATCTCCTAACAAGGCGTACTAGGGCTCGATCATCACGGGCAGTAGTCTTCTTCGGTCTTCCAGATCTAGACCTGTCCTTCACCTCGTTAGTTTGCCCATGTTTTGCAATCAAACGACTGATTACAGTATGGTTAATGTTCAGCTGTCTGCCAATCTCTCTGCATGACATACCAGTGGTATGCATGCCTATGATTTGC
This sequence comes from Chaetoderma sp. LZ-2023a, assembly GCA_034401795.1. Classification (NCBI taxonomy): domain Eukaryota; kingdom Metazoa; phylum Mollusca; class Caudofoveata; order Chaetodermatida; family Chaetodermatidae; genus Chaetoderma; species Chaetoderma sp. LZ-2023a. Next base: position 49,177,540 of record CM067373.1, read on the forward strand.
CATTTCACACGATCACTTAACCTTCGTCTTGCCATAGCGGTTCACAATCAAGAGCTAATTCTCTCTGTACAAATAAACCACGGTCATGAACACAAAATTCCTAATCTTGTCGCCTAAATCTGTATGTAATGTTCTACACCTCAAACTGGACTTTTACATAACTGAACACGTGTGCCGTTTCCCGCCACGCACGGACATCAAGCGGCGTGAAGTCATGCATGCATGTGCATTTCGTACTTGGAATTATGTCAGCTAACGCGGGGACAAAAAGTATGGCAGCCTAGTTGTACCATCATGTTTCTACGTTCTATTGTTTTTGCTGGTGCTTAACTTTTGCACAGGTGTATAGTTACCAAATTTGGCACATTCATTCATATGAATAGTAGGTGGCTAGGAGGTCTACGAGTTTCAGAACAAAGCAGCAAATATCTAGGTCACGGGATCACAAAGCGCATACCAGAATACACATTCTCACCATTATACTCTGGAATGCATGAAGGTAGAACCACAAGATCTAGCGGACACCTTCATATTACGCCAATTTATGATTGCTTGGAGTTTGAAATCAACAGATCTATCTAGGTCATAGGGGACATTAAGGGCATTGTCAAGACAGATCATGAAGGCATGAGTCAGCATCTCCCTCGAATTCATACTACTTACATATGAATAACTATAACATGGAAAGCCACAATCTTTGTTGGTATACCTGACGCTTGTCCTCAATTGGAGGACGAAAGTCGGATGCTTAGCACTGGTTCTGCACTCGCTATTTATATGCCTTGGGACCCTGGCAAGGGTCCCCTCAACTGCCCCCTGTTTGATCCATGAATTGGGGTTCCAGTAGCAAGGGTACCAAGCAATGTGCATGCTTGTGCGCATGCGCATTGGGTCGGACCCGTGCTTGAGAGGGACCCTTGTGGTCAAGGGTCCGATTTCAAGGGTACCATTCATGGCGCATGCATGTGCGCATGCGAAGTGGGGGGACCCTTGAAAGTTATTTCAAGGGTACTTTAACAAGACTGTTTGCCATGTAGGGGTACCAGCGTGCTTGTATTCGTGCTGGTGATATTCTTTTTAGAATGGTGAGACTGGTGGAAGGTGGGTTGGGTGGGGGAACAAAGGCATATATAAAAAATAGACTGCTGATGGGGGAGTGGAGTGCAATTTTGTCCCTGTATGAACCAAGATGGGCATGTCGTGGGGCCCACTGTGCGGGGAACCCTTTCCCGCCATCGGGGCATTTTTTACGCTGGTGGCGTCGAGAGGGTGCGTCGCGCAGGGGGTGCTAAAAATCTCACTAGGGGGAGTGTTGTGAAGGGGGGACAAAATCCCACTTACCTCCATGCACAGAGGGCTCGGTGATACCGAGCCGAAGAGACTGCTCAGGCTGTTCTTGATGTCTGAGGAGTCGGTAGTGGCTTCTGTGATATTCGTGGTGAACAATTCATCGCTGCCATTTGAGAGGGAGTTCAGCATTTCCTCGATCATGATAGCACATATTTTGTCGTTGATGCCGCTTGTGGAAGGCATCTGAGTTTCACCTGTTGCGGGAAGCGTTGTGGCGGAGGCGGGAACTGGTGGTTTCTTACCGCCCACAGGAATGAAGCTGGATTTCTTCAAACTGGCCTTCGCGATGATGAAGTCCTCCTTCAAGAATAGTTCTGATCAGTTTAGAGCTTTCGGAGCTGTATGATAAGCTTTGAGTAGAATGGCCCTGCTGTTGGTGGAGTTGGGGCCGCTTCTGACTGACTGTTTGTCAGGGATGGCTGAGAGATCTGTTCCGAAATTGATGTTAGTGCCATCTTTGTTTCCCTTATCTATAATCTTGTGGGCAGTTGTTGTGGAGAACACGTGTGGCCCAGTTAGATGGGCCATGGCGCCATCCTTTCTAAGAAAAGTCTTAGAACAGCAGGAACACGTCCAATTTAACTGCTTCATTGGATCACTATGCAGATCTTTAATGTGTCTCTTGTAATGCCTAAGTGAACTAAAACGACCAGACGACCCTGAGGGTTTGGTCTTATGTTTTACTAATTACATATACCTACCTCCTTGCATTACTATTGCTCTTTCCTTCTCTGAAGGGAAGCATAGTAGGATGACATTTTTACAGCCAATGTTTGCTGTGTATAGTGGTTACAGAGTGACTGAAGGCTTCTTCAGGAATCTCCATACTCTCTCAAATGATGAGATCCATAGCAATTCGCTTGAATGCTATATCTCAGAATGAGGTAGAAAGAGGGTTAATACATAACTCAGAGCCATTGAATGAGTCATAGGGCACAATGATCATCTCATTGGCTGACAAACATCACATGACTTTGTTGTAGCAACCAAGTCTTCATTCCTTGACGAATCCAGCCATATAATCCAGCTTTGTGCAGATTCATGAAGAGGCAGATGATCCTATCACTACTCGACTCTGAATCCAACTAAAGCTGAAAATTAAGAATTTTCCTAACTACTTAACGTTATATGACTAAAAATTCTTTACTAAATACCCAAATATGTAAAAAAACTGACATATCTGGGTATACTCTAAGGCTGAGAGATATAGAGAATATCTTATACTGAATATAACTATCCTAACAAGGTATGACCAAAGAAAGAAGCTTCAAGCACACACCCCCAAAAATAAATTTGACAGAGGGGAGGCTTGATGGGCCGTAATGCAAGGAGGTAGGTATAGGTAATTAGTAAAACAACAGGCCAGACCCTTCGGGTCGTTTGGTTTTTATTACTACATTACAACCTACCTCCTTGCATTACTATTGCTCAAATACAGATTTCAACATTGCACAACACCCGGAGGGAGGCAAATTTTTGTGCAAAATTGATGTAAAAATAGAGAATTAACACACAGTTAGTAATAACGAGTGATAAAGATACTCAAAGACGGAAATTCCTAAGAATTGCCCTCTTAAGCATCTTACAGATAGAGGTGCAGAATCATGATAATGATAATGAGAGACATAAAAGGCTCTCAAAAGGTAAGAAAGAAAGATTAACATGCAGATAATAATTGAATGATATCCGTGATAGGATAGATGATATGAAAAAAAGGGTGAAACACACACATGAGAAGTAAGTAATGAATACACACTCACCCTAATGAGAAGATCTAAGCGAATGAAGATGATGAATTATGGGAAGATGATGAATGAGGAATGCGACTCATGGTCACAGAAGCTACTCTATGAATATTTTTATAGAAGAAAGATGAGGGACCAGAATCCTTAAGATAGAAGTTAATAAAGGTGTTCTCGGACTTCCAATTAGCTACTTGCATGATATCATCTAATGATGAACCATTAAAAAGGGCACAAGAAGTAGCAAGGCCCTAACATTGTGGGCCTTGACACCCCTCAAATGCATTATCACCTGGAGATGCAAGTTCATGACAAATTTTAATCGTATCTATGATCCAGCGGGAGATTGTTGTTAAAGACGTAGGACAATTCACACCGTCTGCAAATGTAACCCAAAGATGTCTATTGTCTGAACGTTTAGAATCTGTACGAAGTTTATTACCCAAGAATTTTACAGACTGAGTTGTAACTTGAAACCTATCTAGTTCAGATAAAAGAGCATGAATTTCCGAACGATGACTAGCTGAAGCTACTGCAAGAAGAAGGACTGCTTTAAGAGTAAGATGTTTCAAGCACACAGAACCCAAAGGTTCGAAATGTTTTCCCGCCAGAACCTGTAATACCAAGGAGAGGTTCCAAGAAGGGAGGGGTTTCTTAAACGGAGGGCGAGAATTACCCATACCTTTAATAAGGTCGTGTTTCTGAACTTGGACTGAAGGGTCAATTAAGCACTTGACGAAAGAGTTCAGACCAAAACGATAGGATCTAACAGTGTTAGCTGAAGGTTTCCTATGATCAAAGAGGAAAACGAGAAAGTCAGTGACCTGGGTTACAGAGGCCTCAACGGGCAAGATAGAATGGTCTGAACACCATTTTTTGAAAAATTCAAATCTAGCTTTATAAATGTTTCTGGTGGAAGATCTGAGAGAGTTCTCCAATAAATCTTGAGATCTGATATAAAGGGCTGTCGAAGATGGGGGCAACTCGATAGTTTCCAACCTGACAGGCGAAATATTTCCGGATTCTGATGGAGAATCCTGCCTCTGTTCTGGGATAAAAGATCGTGAGAGACAGGAAGAAGTAGAGTGAGATCTACAAGAAGGTCCAGGAGATCCGGAAACCACGATCTTGTCGGCCAAAACAGAGCTATTAAAAGGACTATGCAGGGATGTTGTCTGATCTTTCTGAGGACCAGCGGAATGAGAATCGTAGGGGGAAAGGTGTAGGCGAACATGTTGTCCCATGATTGAGCTAGAGAGTCTACTGCCAGAGCCAGAGATTTCGGGAAAGGAGATATGAAAGTGGATATCTTTCTGTTCTTGAGAGTAGCAAATAGATCTACATTGGGATGACCGAATTGAAGGAAAATGGATTGGACTACAGCCTCTTTCAATTTCCATTCTGTTTCCGGAATCTTTGAAGGGCGAGATAACTGGTCGGCCAGAAAGTTCAGTTTTCCTGGGATATGAGAAGCCAGAAGGGAAATGTTGCGAGACCTGCACCAATGGAGAATGATCATGCTCTCTCGATACAGTGAAATTGTCTGATCTTATGAGGACTGACTTCCCTAAAATCAAGGATTCCCAATGAACTAGGGCATGGAAAACAGCCCACAGTTCTAAAAGGTTGATGTGGTGGGAAGACTCTACAAGGGACCAGGTTCCTGAAATCTTCTTCGAATCTCAGATGGCACCCCATCCTTCCTGAGAAGCGTCTGTGAAGAAGATAGCTTGTGGATTTAGAAGATGGAGAGGTACTCCTAGAAGAAGGAATTGACGGTCTAACCAAAACTGGCAAGGAGTCATGAGAGATAATTTGTAAGATGTTTTGATATGAAGGAAAGAATCTTGTTTTCCAGGGCTAATAGCTTTTCTGGGCATGAGGGAATAGGAGTCCAATGAGGGGACAAAGAAAGAGGAGGAAGGTTTACCTTCCAACGAGGATGATGGCCTTGGTGAATGATTTCTAGAACCCACTGGTCTTGAATAAGAAGCTCCCAATAATTGATGAATCTTGATAAGCAATTGCCTACTGGGATAATTGGGAACGTTGAAATGGTGGGGCCTTGAAAATCTAACTGTACTGGAATAGAATGAACAAGGCCATCTTCTGAACCTATAGCGTCAAAAACAAGATTGATAACGACCACCAGAATTACGAGAACTTCTAGAGTGTTTCTTAAAAGGGATCTGAGCTCTCGACCTGTCAGAAACTACATCAGAATATTTGTCCTGAACAGGAGATTTACGTTGAGGAGGAGACTTTCGAGGAGAGTGAACCCTCGAAGAAGATCTAACTGGAGAAGGTGATCTAGATCTATTGAATGATCTATTAGAGTTTACAAAAATCCTAGACGGGAAGGATGACTGAGAATCTGGACGAGAGGATTTCTTAGGTGGAGATGACGAGGGAAAAGATCGAACTGGAGTAAAGGATCGTTTCTTTGAAGGCTGAGACAAACCCACTTTGGCAGAAATCTCCTGAATAATCTTAAGCCTTTCCACCTCCTTCATAATAAGACTGGAAGACTCGGGGCCAAATAACTCTTTACCAAAACAAGAAGTGGTAATGAGGGTATCTTTAGGTTTCTGAGATATTGCTAAAGGACCAAGAGCTCTTTTCCTACGATAGTTATTAAGAAAACCTATCAGACGAGCATCTAGGTTGAGATTAAATCTAGAGATATCTGCCATGCAAGCTAAGGAAGACTGAGGAATAGATTCTCCTCTAGAAGAAATCTTGAAAATAGCTTCTGACAGAAGAGCCGAAAAGTTAGATAACTTAAACCTAAGTCTAACTGATTGTTTCAAAGATTTGATCATGGCCGAATCAGAAACTCCCAATCTACCTGTGCCTTTGATCAGGTCCCATGCACCACCAAATAAAGACTTAGACCTGATAGCTCCGTCAAAATCTGAAATAGGGACTCTAACAGAAGAGGCTAATTCTGGAGGATATAGAGAAAAATTTGAAAAACAGGCCTGTTGGGAAAAATGATCCAATATATCAGCGGAGAAGTTATTGATGGGAATAACTCGATTAAAGGAAACATTATCTTCCGCCACCAGAGGAGAATCATAAGAGGAAAGATTGGTACGTTCTGGTAGTAAATCAATATGAAGAGTATCAGCAATCCATTGATGGGTGCCAGAGCCAGACCAATCATTATCAGAGGCCCTCAAAAGAAGAAAGTTGGAATCAGGAGGAATACTATGAGAAGATTCCTGAGAAGATTGAATGATAGGATCCTGAGAAGGAATAGGATCTTGAGAGTCATCCACTAAGGAAGAAACTTCTACATCACTAGATAAGATATCCGACACTAAAGAAGGATGAAATGAAAGAGATGATGATAGAGAATTGGCAAATTTGACCTAGGCACGAGGATGACGAAGGATGCTTCTAGGAACCAAACTAGATTCGAATGATGGGAGGAAATCAATAGCGCTTTTAAAAGCGGTGATAATGGAGTTACCCGAACTGTCTTTAAACAAAGAAAAATCCTTATTTGACAATCCAATAGAAGTGATTTCATTAACCAATGATTCATTAAGATAACAGGTAACTAGAACCTGGGAGGGATTATTATGGGAAATATAGTCTGAGGAAGAGGAAGAGAGCTAGGAAGATTTTCCCCAATAAGTTTAGAATGAGAGCAAGAAAGATGATCGCTAGATGAGTAGGGAAAATCTGAATTAGAATGACCCTGTAGAGAATGGTTAATGACAGAAATATGTCTCTATCATGAGAAGAATAAGGATCCAGAGATGAAGGTTGAATATTAGATCTAAAACTACCAGGAGAAAGATGAGATCTAAGCATGCTCGGGTCTCCAATGGGATCCGAACATGGATCCACTAACTCTGGATGTGATCCCTGGGCCTCCCTGGGATTAATAGCAGAATCCCAGAGAGGGCCAGCCGATCGTCCAGAAAAATCTTTAGATAGAAAGATTGATGAGTGGGAATTTTGAACTAAACCCGGGTCCGGAGCCCAACTGGGTCCTGGAACTGGGGAAATCCGAGAGAACTCACATGAAGCCGTACCAAAATCTGAAGCAATTTTTTAATCAAATTTAGATAATCCGGAAAAACCAGGCCACGCTCAAGCCGAAGCCAGAGCCAGGCGGGTAGACCAGGAGAAAGATTCAAAATAGGTAATGGAAGATCAGAATTACCGGTCCCAACTAGGGCCGGAGCCGAAGAAGGGGCGGGAAATTTTTGAGAATGATTAAGCAGAGATGGATCCGGACCAGGACCCGAGAAAAATCCCGGGGGCAGGGCTGGAGCCGAGATGAGAACAGAGCCCGAAGAATCCTTGGGAGCCGGAGCCGGATAGAAATCTGGGTCTGGACCCCAAGAAGAAATCGGTAACCTGAGATGGTCGTCTTCCCGACCCGGGTCCCGGACAAAACCCGGACCCGGGGCCGGAGCTGAAACCAACATTGAACCCAAAATTATCCCAGAGGCCGAACCCGGATCGAAGCCTGGGTTGGGCCCCAAGGGAGAACCCGGTAATCTAGGCTGGTCTATCCCCAAACCCGGGGCCGGGAGAAAACCCAGACCCGGGGCCGGAAGATTAGCCGGAGACAAAGCCAAAACAATATATGACGAGACCGGTTTAGTAGATGACAGCGGGTGGGAGATCACTTGAACAACTCTGGTCGGGAAGTCCTTCGCACCAGCCAGTGACGAAATAGTAGTGATAGGATATGAAGACCCAGACCGACTTACAACCCGCTCGGGCCCGAGAAAGGATAAACCTGACTCGGTTCTCATAGGCACAGGATGCGGAATGTTGACTGTAGATGATACTTCAGTAGAAATAACTGGCTTCTGAAGCGATGAACGAGGTGAAACCCGAGGATTTTTCGTACTCTTGTTCTTTCCTGTCAATGATGATTTTGAACCCCTGAAACAGTGAAGATCAGTAAGCCGTAAAACACTCTTTGACTTGAATAATCGTTTCCTAGGAACAGTCAGTTCCGACGTTTCCCCTTCAACAATATCAGGAGATGAAACGGTGGAAGCTGACTGGTCCAGGATCATTTTGTTAATCCTTTCAAGGATGGATGAATCAAGTGAGGGCTCGGGTTTGGCCTTTATTTTAATCGCAGACCCTAAAGGAGAAGTATTCCTTTTAGAGTGATCAGGTGTGTTAGGTTTGAAAAAAGGCAAGTCTAGAGGCCTGGGACCATGAGCTGGAAATAAGACAGGATGATTCAATAGAGCACGAAGTGCATTTAAGGCACACATGGCCAGAATGTTCTGTCTTGATGAATCTATGGCAGCTGGTGTTAGGACATCTAATAGAATGAAGAGCAATCTCCTTTTCTTTAGACTTGACTTTACTCTTCTTTGGAGACTTTTTCAAATCTGAATCATAAAAGAGAAAGATTTAATAGGGTAAAGTCCCGAAGATAAAAAAGGGATCAGACAGCGCTGAACCCAATAAACCATAGAGGCCAAACTAGTCTCTAATTTATTTAATATTGTTTTTTCTTTAAGAGAGTATGTTATGAGATATCATGGATTTTATGCTCAAATGCTAACCAAGCATGTACATAGGTAACTTAAACAAGCTACTGTAAGGAAGAAGCAATTATAGACAATAACTATGTCTAAAACACTCCGGGCATAAAAAAACAAAACTGGTAACACGCCTACCACGAAAATAGAAATGATCAATAAAATCAATATTGATCAAAAAGACCTACAACCACTTATCTTAGGTCTTTTCTTTTTGTCCGGTATCTTGTTGATCCTTTGAACGCTTGAAATAATCCCACAGCAGTATTGAAAAGTTTAAAACTTTTTTTTAAACAGACCATAAAGTTTTTCACCTCCCCTTTCCTTCAATAGTAGGAAAGGAATGAAGACTTGGTTGCTACAACAAAGTCATGTGATGTTTGTCAGCCAATGAGATGATCATTGTGCCCTATGACTCATTCAATGGCTCTGGGTTATGTATTAACCCTCTTTCTACCTCATTCTGAGATATAGCATTCAAGCGAATTGCTATGGATCTCGTCATTGGAGAGAGTATGGAGATTCCTGAAGAAGCCTTCAGTCACTCTGTAACCACTATACACAGCAAACATTGGCTGTAAAAATTTCATCCTACTACGCTTCCCTTCAGAGAAGGAAAGAGCAATAGTAATGCAAGGAGGTAGGTTGTAATGTAGTAATAACCTTTTCTGTGGATGGAGCAGTAAAAAGGTACTGCTTTAAACATGTTAGATAACTTCGAGATAGATTTAAGAACTTTTAATGGTTAATTGTATCATGCTAGTGCCGTAGCTAGCCGTGACATCATAAATGGGCGGCGTCATCAGAATGTGTGGACTACGTAGTCCATTATTATGGCGTCATCGGTTCTGACATCATTGAATAGTGTGGATAGGCCATCAATATATGTGGAGATTTTTAGCGAGGAGAGCAGCTGTAGTATAAGACTTAAAAAACATGGAGGGATGGGGAAGGGAAGAGGGGCATTAGGACAGCTCCTATCCAATATGGTTTATGCCTAGTGGTTCTAGGGTGTGGAGTTGGTGTATCCAATATGCTTCCTTTTTCCTCCTGATTGGGGTGTTGGTGTCCACATCTAGGTCTGCTCTCAAGACCTGAATGATGCGGAAGGAGACATCTTCTTTTCCATGATTTGGAGAGTTGAAGTGGCGCGCTACAGGAGTCTCTATTGTGCGAGATGTCCCTGTAGTGTTCTTGGATCCTGATTTTAAAAGTTCTTTTAGTTTCACCTACATATTGTTTGGAACAGTGGAGGCAGGTGATAAGGTATATCACGTTGCGTGTCCTACAATTGCCTATAATTTTAGCTGTGAATTTGTATCCTGTGTATGAGCTGGTGAATGACCTGGTTTTGGTCATTTTGCTGCATATGCCGCAGTTATGCTTGGTGCAGGCTAACAGAGGGTTTAGGTGAATCAGGGTGGGTGGGGGGCGGGGGGCAGGGGAGGATAGGTGGGAGTTTGGCTCTAATTAGTTGGTTTCCTATGGTTGGATTTTTTCTGTAGCCAGAGGGGTTTAGCGGCAAAGATGCTTCTGCCTTTTGGGATGCTTGTTAAGACAGGCTAATATTGGTTGATGATGGTCTTAACCTAAACGGATGTTGGGTTGAAGTCCGTGACGAGGACACATTGGTTGGGGTGAGACTTTTTTGGAGGGCTAGGAGACAGGAGAGATTTCCTGTCCTTGCTTGCCACAGTGTTTTGTGCTTGTAGAAGGATGCTGGTGGGGTAGCTGCGTACTCTGTAGTGTTCCACAAGGAGGTTACTTTGGAGAAGGAAATCTGTTTTTGAAGAATAGATTCTGCGTAATCTCAACATCTGGCCCAAGGGACTTGCGTTTTTGCAGGCCCTAAGGTGTGCTGATTGGTAGTGTAGGCAGCCATGTGTATCTGTTGGTTTAGTAAAGAGGTTGAAGGTCATGGGTTCATTGTCCTTTCTATGGACTGTGGTGTCCAGGAAGGAAATGCTGGAATCAGAGATTTCTGCAGTGAATTTAATGGAGGGATGAGCTGTGGTCATGTATTCTAGGAAGACTTGAAGTTTATCCCGGCCGTGATCCTAGACCATGAAAATGTCGTCTATCTACCTAAGGAAGAGTTTGGGTTGCGCGGGCTCATTGGCGAGGAGGGATTCTTCCAGAATGGACATAAAGATACAGGCATAGGTGCATGCAGTTTTGCTTCCCATGGCTGTACCCCCTACCTGCACGTAGTGTTGTCCGTAAAGGAAAAGTTGTTTCTTTCCAGTACCAATCTGAGGAGACTAAGGAAACCTCTGATTGTTAGGGGTCCTGGGAGTCCATGTTTTAGCCAGAATTTATAGACGGCGGCTAAACCTTCCCTGTTAGGGATATTTGTGTGAAGAGATGTAACGTCCATAGTGACGAGGAGAGATCCTGGAGGGGCTACGCCGTATTTTTCCACCCTGTTGATGAAATCAGTGGTGTCTTTTACATAGGAAGGAATTTTTGAGACGTGGATTTTTAAGCGCTTGTCTACAAACCTACTGATAAGTTCAGTAGAACAACCATTGCCGCTTATGATGGGCTTGCCTGGTCTTGGCTGGCCAGGTTTAGTCTTATGTATTTTTGGAAGGAGATAGAATCTGGCCGTTCTGAGTGGGTTGGGTATCAATCCAGCCGCTATCTCTTCTGAGATTTCACCATAGGATACCAGCTGGGAGACTCATTTTTCCACTAGGTTAGTGAAATATTGTGCATTGTCCCTATCTACTTGGTCGTAGAATTTGGTGTCTGAAAGTTGTCTGGTGGCTTCCAAAATGTAAGATTTACGATCCCAGACAACTGTAGCCTGGCCTTTGTCAGCCTGTTTGATGACTATGTCTGCATTGGTAGCTAGGTTGTTTAGAATCTGTGTGTCCATTTGACAGATTATGTTGGATGGGCCTAAGTGGAATGTGCGTGTTCACATCGTCTAGGATTGCTTTTATGAAAGCGTCCAAGGCCGCAGTTAACGAGTATAATTTTAAACGATTTCCCGACATTTTAAGGAAAATTCAAGCTGGCCGGCGGAAAAAAAAATACCAATCAAAATTCTGTATATAACTTCTGAAGCATACCACTCTAGGGGCCTCCCTACCCAGTTTGCTTGAAATCGTTCAAGCAGTTAATGGGGAGTAGCATTTTAACTGATTTCCCAAAATCTTCCAAAAAATCCAAGGCCACCGGAAAAATTGGCCAATCAAAATTCGGTATAAACCTACCACCCTAGTATCCTTCCAGCCAAATCTAGTTGAAATTGCCCAAGCAGTTAATGAAGAGTAGCATTTTAAACGATTTATTGGAAAATTCAAGATGTCTGCGACTGCCAAAAAAATAGACCAATCAAAATTCTGTAAACATGTTCTGAAGCATACCACTGTAGGGTCCTCCCAAACAAGTGTCCTTCAAATCAGCCAAGTGGTTAATGAGGATAGGCCCTTAACTGATTTCCAGAAATTTTCAGAAAACCCAAGATGGATGCCAGAAATATTAAAGGTAGAGTGTCCCACCAAGTAGTCTTAATTGAAATATAGTAGCAAACTTACAATATTCCAGACGTATTTAGCATATTTTTATGCAATCTAATGAATTGATTTTCCATGATGAGCACCCGTCATTGAAATTGGATTGTGCATAAAAACCATGCAACGTGGATGAGTTTTATTTAAAATGTGTAGGTTGTGCCTCGTGAAATGATGAAACAGGCATTCAATAAAGAGGGCTTCCCCAGTCGCAAAGAATTATGGGTAATGTCAAAGCACATAAACAAATCTCTCGATACTGAGTGGCTGCGACGAGTTTATGAATGCTACGCTACATATTTTCCTCCTCATACTCGCGTGTTTTAGCATGTTCGTATGAATCAACTTCTTCGTGACAGCTTGATATTGAATCATATCAAGATATTTGTGCGGCAGAATAAGAAAATACAACAATATTTACGGGATTGGAAGCGGAAAACAACACGCGTCTTACAGTTTAATTCGTTGATAAGTCAGTCAGTCACAGTTGTTTGATCGGTCGGTCAGGGGGTTGGTCAGTCGGTGGGTGGGTTGATTGGTCTGTCAGCTTGTCTGTCAGTCTGTCATCTGACATGCCACCCATGCAGTCAGCCAATCTGTCACTCATGCAGTCATCCAATCTGTCACTCATCCAGTCTGTCAGTATGTCACTCATGCAGTCATCCAATCTGTCACTCATGCAGTCATCCAATCTGTCACTCATAGGGTCACTCATTCATGCAGTCAGTCGGTCAGTCGTCGTTGGTCGGTCAGGCGCTATGTCGTTGGTCGGTCAGTCCATCACACATGCAGTCATCTGATCTGTCACTCATGAGGTCGGTCGGTCGGTCGGTCAGTAGGTCGGTCGGTCGGTCGGTCGGTCGGTCGGTCGGTCGGTCGGTCGGTCGGTCGGTCGGTCGGTCGGTCGGTCGGTCGGTCGGTCAGTCAGTCAGTCAGTCAGTCGGATGGTCAGTCACTCAGGGGGCCGGTTGGTTGGTCAGTCGGTGGTTTGGTACGTCAGCCTGTTCGTCGGTCTGTGACTTATAGTCATCTGATCCATCAGTCTGTCACTCATGCAGTCTTCTGATCTGTCACTCATACAGTCCTCTGATCCGTCACTCGTGCACTCATGTGATCTGTCACTCATGCAGTCATCCGGTCAGTGACTCATGCAGTCATTTGATCTGTCACTCATGCAGTTATCCGATCTGTCACTCATGCAGTCTATCTGTCTGTCACTCATGCCGTCATCCTATCTGTTACTCATGCAGTTATCCGATCTTTCAGTCATGCAGTCATCCGATCTGTCACTCATGCAGTCATCCGATCTGCACATCATGCAGTCATCCGATGTCACTCATGTCGTCATCTGATCTGTCACTCATCCAGTCTATCACTCATGCAGCCATCCGATCTGTCACTCATGCAGTCATTCAATCTGTCAATCATCCAGTCTGTCACTCATGCAGTCATCCTATCTGTCACTCATGCAGTCATCCGATCTGTCACTCATCAACTCCATTAGTCTATGACTCATGCAGTCATACGATCTGTCACTCATGCAGACATCTGATCTGTCACCAATGCAGTCATCCAATCTGCCACTCTTGCAGTCTGCCAGTCTTTCACTCATGCAATCATTCAATCTGTCAATTATGCAGTCATCCAATCTGTCATTCATGCAGTTATCCAATCTGTCACCATCCATTCCGACAGTCTGTCACTCATGCAGTCATCCAATCTGTCACTCATGCAGTAATCTGATCTCAATAATGCAGTCATCCAATCTGTCACTCTTGCAGTCCGGCAGGCTTTCACTCATGCAATCATTCAATCTGTCACTTATGCAGTCATCCAATCTGTCATTCATGCAGTCATCTGATCTGTCACTCTTGCAGTCTGTCAGTCTTTCACTCATGCAGTCATCCGATCTGTCACTCATGTGGTCTGTCAGTCAGTGGATGGTTGGTTTGGTCTGTCACTCACGCAGTCTGTCAGTCCATCACTCATGTGGTCAGTTGGCCAGTCTGTCTGTCACTCATGTAATCATCTGAGATCTGCTGATACGGTTGGTCGCGTATGCGGTTGGTGAGCGAGACAACCCAATGTTGACATGTTGAAGTTGTCTGAAGATTGTGTGACTAAATTAGATCAGACAGTCTTAACAAATGGATTTCATAAAACTTTCTAGATTTGAGAAAACTTTTCAGTTTCAGTTTTCTTTATTTCACTCAGGCCATAACAAATGGCATATGAACGGTGTATATATCGCTTTTCTATAATAACTCTATAGAAGTTAGCCCAGTGAGAATTTTATCAACTACAGTTTTCCAGTCACTTGAATTTTGGAATCGTGTCAACATATGACATGTATGGCACTGTAACTTTCTATTTGTAATTTCAAGGTAGTCTAAATTAAATTTTAGGATATTGGATAGGATTGCCTTTTCATAATGAAAGTCCCATAAAGAAAATGCAACAATACTGGTAACACACACTTATGAATGAATGCAGCTTGCGTTGCCAGTTTCCGTACAGCGACTGCAATAACTGCAATACAGTTTGCAAACTATTGTGGATGTGTTATGAAAACTGGTAGAGCTAGCCACCTTCACTTATAAGCGGTGCACATTACCAGTATTGTTGCCTTGGTGGCCTGTTTACAGCTAATGCACTTATTTTAGTCAGTCACTAATAATATTTACTGATGACGCATTCATCTAAATAACAATAGCTGATTGAAACCAGTCGAAAACGAAAGCGAAACAAAAAAATATGTGACAAGATATTATAAGGATTTCCCTTCATGAATATTTATGAGATGCCCACTGAATACAATATAATGTAGATGGATAAGATCCGCAATGGTTATAAAAATGTGCTATCTGTCGATCGCCGTAATGGTGGAATTACGTCATTTTATTAGCGGCATTATGCAAATATGGACTTCTCTTGACACAATGAGGTGATGTATATAGCCTGGCGATGGATTTGCAATACTGAAATACTGTGACATAGCAGCTTTAGCCAATCAAAATTCTCCTTAGAAGTGTTGAAGCCTACCAGCATAGAATTAGTCCACCCAAAGTCAGGCCGTTTATCTTGGAACTCGATGCAAGGATGTATCAAAACAAATATGGGTGAAATTACGGTAACCAAATGGTTTTTTAAATAACAGCTATGGGCATTATCGACTTAACAATTACCACAAAGCCGCAGGTGTCACATTTTGCGAAGGTGGCTGGTCAGACTGCAATTAGACAACTGCCAAACCAACATTGATTATACATGATCTATGAATTATTCACACCCCGAGACTCCACAACACCATGCACATAATTATCTATGTACAATGGACCTTTCCACTTTATCCATCCATCATGGCGTCATAATGAACTACATGATATATAGAATGACATCACAATCAATGACATCATTATGACATCATGAATGAAGTAGATAAGTATGTCATGAACGCATAGTCGAAGATGGACTATGTGTTGGTGTACAAATTGAATATCTTTATTATTTAATAAATATTCTGTTGAATATTTTGAAACTAATTTGCCATAGGAAGCAACAGCAGCACCCAGTCAAATCAGTTTCAAAATATTCAACAACTTAACTGTAGGGCTTTCGGGGATCGATCAATCCCAACACGGCGAAGTGTGGGTGGAGCTTTGCTTAGGCGGTGCATAAATAAAACTGAAAAGGTGCATTGGTAACATTGTTGGACAAACTTGTGGTCGCTGCGTAATATCGTCCAGGCTAAAGGTTCCTTGGAACATCCAGTACATATCAATGTTGGTTCTGCAGTTGTCTGCAATAATTACCCTCTATCAGACGTACCAGTACACACTATATGATACCTGTGGTAACAATGGCAACTCGTACACCTAAGGGCTTGGGTCTCAAATTCTTCATCTGCTGAATGAGCTGGTTTCCCCATTAGTTAAATTAGTTAAATAGTATAGGCATATCAATATCATTGCCACATTTGAATCAACACTCTCACTGGCGCTACGGCAGATAATGTTATTAAAGTTGCATCTATTAATATGAGCGCTTAAATAGTTCTCACATAAATCCAGTCCATCTTTAGGTACTTATGTTTTCATACTAGCCTCAAAACTTCCTGAGATATTGTAATATTCATGTAATTGGTAGGTATCTTCATAGAAAATGGCCATCTTAAGGTTCAGTAACTAATGTACGAAAATAAAAAATATATTCCATAAATTTGCGATAGTGTGATAAATGTCTTAATCTCCTCAATCTGTAAATATATAAATTACGTCGATAGCTTTATCACCGATAGCGATATCGCTATCCAAATGCATGCACTCCTGTCGTCAGTGCCGTTATCATGGTTCTTGTCGGGTGGGATTCAACCTATGATGTCATAGGTTTAATTAACTCACAGAAAATTATAGGAAAATAGCGTTTTTAGCACCATTTTAATCGGATTTATACATAAATGTTGCAGGAGATTTTTACACTGCAGTTTAAATATGGGCTCTACGATAGAACTGCGTGTTTTATGCAAATGTTGGCGACCCTTCTTGTGTTCCCCTTTAAAGCCTAAATATTCATGTATTTCAGATGCTCCAGTCTTTTTTGACATTTTTATGTGATCTTACTCTACGCTTTGACAATATTATCTCTGCACACAAGGAGTCACTCCCTTCATTTGCTTGACACTGAATTGAGAGGCCAAGGAGTATTAGACAGACTTCTATGTTATTTGTTAGCTCTGTGTTAAGCCATATAAGGTAGTAAATACTGGGCACAATTAGTCCTTGGAACAGGAACATAAGGGCTATTGAGGGTGTAGATGTGAATATATTTAACATACTAATAGTAGCATGGTATCAGTTTCAGCTGCATGTATTAACCATTTATCCCTCAAATTTGTTCAATAAAATTTAGATTTTCTCATAGAAAATGTTGATTTGCAGACCAAGAACTCTTTTTCAAAATTTTGAAAAATAGTTTTCTCTTCAACTACAAATGGACATTTCTCAAGACCACTGTAGAAGCTGTTTTTGGCTGACATGAGTGTTAAAGGGTTAAGTGCGTGAACATTTTGGTTAAATTCTCGCCATGATGGGTGATCGAATAAATTGATATTTGCAGTTTTTTTAACAAGCTAGTATTATCGGATCAGGATATCCAATTCGCTGACGCTTTGCCGTGACTTTGATTTTCTGTATGGATAGATTTATCTTTGCACTGTGTTCAATCAAGACCACTCATAATGTTAAAATTGTAGGAGGTCTTTGTGTGACTCGTGAATGACAGAATGTTACGGTTAAAAACAAGAGTTGGTTGTTATTCAGTCATCGCCGCGGAACAGGGATTAACCAGTGACAATGCATTCATTGGCATAGAATCCCAACATATAATCTATGTTACAATTGTGATAATTTTGACAAGAAACATGAACATCTGTCAAAATGATTTGGTGGGGGGGGGGGGGGCAGGAAATGCAAAAATGTGTGTCAGAAAGAAGTTATTCTACTAACCTGATCCAATCAACCAATCAGTGTGTGTGTTTGCATGTGTGCAGATGTTTGGGTGTGTGCATGTGTCTGTACAGAGGCGGGTTCAGGAGCGCAAATGTTTGGCGAACATTCACCTATTTATGTTTGAACATTCACCTATTTATGTTCGCTGTTCATAGCAAACTATTCTCGCCTTCCTGAACGAGTTGTCACATGTAGCTTCGACGAGCATTCTTTTACGAGGTCACGTGATAGTTATGAGTTACCTTTTGGTCAGATGCAATGCATTATGATGTCATATTTATTACGTCGTAATGAATATCAGGGTCTCAGAAACAATCCACAGGCATACACATATTTAGTGAAGACTAACATAATACTACAATTGCTAAGAACGCATTGGTATGCATTTTTTATGGTTAAATTGTCAATCAACGTGTCTCAATTGACGATGCTGTATATTTTGCCGCCATCTTGGTTTTACGGCAAATCATGGCGAGTCACCTATAGTTGTTTGCCTTGCCACAAAACGTTTGCCGCGAACATTCGGCGAACAGCCAGTTCAGGAGGGCGAACATAGCGCGTGACCTAACAATTGTTCGGCGAATGGAAAATATTGGCGCTCCTGAACAGACCCTGGGTGTGTGCATATGTGGAGTTATAGTATGATAACAACTACACTATACACAACATCTACACTTAAATGACAAAAGATCAGGTCAACATACAATACCAGTGATAAGGACGAAGATATGAAACGCAAACAATCATTTTAAGCCTGGAGGCTATGGATGATTACATGTTTTTGTTTAACCCTTTAACACTCATATCAGCAAAAATGCCTTCTGCAGTGGTCTTGAGAAATGTCCATTTGCTGACAAAGAGAAAACTATTTTTGAAAATTTACCACTGAGATGACAGGCTCAATAACCGAGCCAGTCATTAGTGGTAAATTTTCTAAAAATGGTCTTCTCTTGTTCTGTAAATGGACATTTTCTATGAGAAAATTGAAATTTTCTTGAACAAATTCAAGGGTTAAAGAGTTAAGATAGTCAGGATGATTATTAACTTAATAATCTGATTTAATATTGTTAAAAGCCGCAATGAATTTCAGCTAAATTGTTAAAAAATATTCATCCAATTTAGTATCTATTTAATATCTGTATTAAAAGTTTTTAAACATTAGTTCAGTTTCAGAGGAATTCAGAATGAAACAGGTTAAATATTTCAATTCTGATATCTCAAATCTTTGGCACTGTCATATACGTATTCAGTTGAATACTTTGAAACTAATTTAGAAATGCCTATCTTTTACTGTGGCAATAGCAAAGAAACATTTTTCTACAATTTGGGTGGACGATGTTGTCTTCCACCTTATTTGTTGAAAAATGAACACCAGTTCATCTTTAATTTAAGTTGAATGTAATTATCTTGATATCAGAGTGGCAAGGGTTAACAAACTATATCTTAATTCCGTTTAATGGTGAAGCCGGCCATCACCGATCCAGGTCTTGAGTAATGTACAGATCAAGAGAAGACCCGACTTTTAAAATTAACCACTTGAGTGACTGGCCAGTCATTCCAGTGATAAATATTTAAATATTGTCTTTTCTTGGCTTGCAAATGGACACTGACCAAGCAAAATGCTTGCCTTTCTTGACCAATCTTGACCATTAAGGGGTTAATTACACCATAAATGATATTTCTTATCTGATTAGACTGTATCTAGTTAACAAAGGTGAAGATGACACAGACCAGACAGTAGTACATGACTTTGAATTTTTATGTACACCAAAATATCTATATATTTTGCTAATGATTTAGGCAACTGATATTTATTTTGTTAGGAAACATTCTTCTACTGGCTCCTAATCACTGAAGCTAACCCTCGAACCAGTGATATTCCAACGTCTCAATTTCAAGACAACTATACAGGAAAACCGCTGAATATTTTAAAACTAATTTGACTGGAACTCATTGCTGTCTAAACAGGGTTCAATCACATTAATTTCTGGTCTGTACATTAACCATTACCACAGTGATGTCAATATTGTTTCTTTTAATGTGGCCGTGTCAAAGAAACTGGTTTTCATTTTTCAACAATTTTGGTGGAAGACGCTGCTGTCTATGTCAGCACCATCTTCCACCAAATTTGCTGAAAAATGAAAACCAGTTCATCTTTTAATTTAATTTGAAATTTTGACATCAGAGTGGTAAGGGTTAAACATAAAGGAGCCAAGCTGCTATGCAATTATCTACAGTGTTCTAAATTTATTATCAGCTAAAACAATGATCAATCTTTCAATCTTGTAATACAGAGATAACCAATCCCCCAGTGCTAGACACCTCTCTGCTTACACCACCACAGCTGTTCTCTAAATAATAAATAAATTATGCAGCAGACTGCTGAAAGTGAAGGTTACACATCTGTTCATATATCGCCATATTAGCTCACCACTGTCATTCAAATTACTCCAATTAGAGGCAGAAGTAAAGTATGATCATTACTTTTAAGCCTTTTTCAAACCAAAACAAGCCATCCTCTGTGATGGTTTTGAGGAGTGTCCATTTGCAGACAAAGAGACTATTTTTTAAGATTTACCACTGGGATGCCTGCCTTGATAACTGAGCCAGTCAGTCCAGTGACACATTTTCAGGAATAATCATCTAATCACATATAAATGGACATTCACTAAAGAAAAACATGGATTTTCTTGACCAATCTTGACCATTGCAGTGACCATTAGTGTGAAGATTGTGTACTGGATTTTGTTTTCAGTTGTTTAAAATGGATTAACAAGGGGGCTAACTCTTACATGCCAACTGATTGTTGTATCAGCACTCCTCTGTGCCAGGCCAGCTGGTTGAATAATGCAGAGTGACCTGACTGGTCAGAGTGTTTGTTTACATTGCTTTACAGCCTGCAGCAGACTGTGGCTTGCTGCTGCTGGGGTTGGCTGGTGCATCTTGCAAGGGGATAGATAGATACAGTATTTATTCTAATTATACCGCCGGGCGGGTAACGGTCACGAAAGGGGGCGGGTTACTTAGGGTGGAAAGTTTGAAAAAAGTACCACGAAATTAGAACGGGTTTCTGTCACCTTGAATCAGTATATAATTATAGTATTCCATGCAACTTCTGCTAAATATGCTCAAATATTCATAAAAACTACTCGGTTCACATTAAATTTATTCAGAGCCTTTATTTTGGACATAAAGGTGACATTTAGTGAAGCTAGGAACAAACGATTTATCCGTTGTTAAATTGGATGGAGGCACGTTTGTAATGCGTTCACTGATACATCGGAAAATATGCCATAGCCGTGTCTCGGCGCATAATTCACGTTAGCAGTTCTATCACAGAACGGCAAGATACTGATCAGAAACAATTTAGGCATTGGTCGAATTGACTGGAGGCGCGTTTGTGATGCGTTCAGTGATACATTAGAAAATTTATAGCCGTATCTTAATGCCAATTCAACAACAGCGTTAGATGCTGTGTCATTGAACGACAGGATAAGCTGACGAAAAGAGTTGGTTTTTTTAGCATGTAATCACGAAAATGAGCAAAATGTTGCTGTATATTTTATATTTCTTGGATGTTTTTCTTCTTTGAAGACGAGATGACAGCAGAAGATTTAATATTTCTTACTATTAGTAATTTAGTGTGTTTTTTCACCATTCTCAAAAACATGGGGGCAGTATAATTGGGAGGGGCGAGAAAATTAGAATAAATACGTTAGATAGTTTATTGCAAAAATCCAACATAAGGATATGGCAATACAAGTATAATCGTATAAATAAACAAGATATATGCAACCACTATAGGCCCTATTAAATAAATAAACTGGTGTTTGGATCGATTTATGTACATTGAACCCTGAGGTCAGAGGATCCCCTTTTTTTCAAGGTGACTATACAGATAGGTTGGTGAAAATTTTGAAACTAACCAGACCGGGCGCCATTGCAGTCTACGAGTGCACCAACACCCAGCCGAACTAGCCTCAAAATGTCAACAAAATGTTCATTAGATAGTAATTAACCATTCAAAGGATCTGTAAACTTGACAGACTTTTAAATGATTATGGTTGAGTTAAATTTGTCATTCGTTAGGTAGTTTGATTGTGACGTCAGTCTACATATGACGTAATTGATTATGACGTTGATTATATACTTGAGTGACTGATCGGATCTCACCATTAGAGTTATTTATGAGCCACTGTTATATTAGTATATGGTTTTTATAAATCTTACGATGAATTGGGGAACATTAGAATCATTTTAGATATGTCTGTAGAGCCACGATTGCATGACAGTAAAAAGACAAATTTATTGTGCTCATTTAAAGAATCAAAGTTAGAACAGCTAGACAACTCAGAAAACAAAGAATCCCTAGCTTCCTGGAATGTAGGACATTCTAAGACAAAGTGTCTCTCATCTTCTACTTTATTTAGATTGCAAAGATTACAGAGTCAGGATTCTACAGGTATCTTGGCCCGACAGTATCTATCTATTTTGATATGCAGACAGTGAGCGCTGAGCCGTAGCTTTGAAAATTCTCTGCGCTTTAAAACTATGGGCTGTGAGAAAATATAATTTTCAGGATTAAAATTATTTTTAAAAAGCTTATAACAGCGCAATTTCGGGGTTTTCTCGGAGTTGGTTATATGCCCTATTCATGCAGAAATGTATTAATTCTTGATGGTGTTCTGAAATAATTTTATGTCTATAATGATCCCTGGTTTTCCCACACACTAATTAGATTGAATTACGACAGCAGGGTCTGAATGCACACGGACCAGTTAGAATCATCTTTTAGTGAATATGATTCTATGCATGCCATACAATAGAAGATGAATCGGTGTTGCATAATCTAAGCCAGTATTTCATGGCTTGTGGGAGAAGGGTTATTAACGTGGGAAATTGGCCCAGGTCACCACGCACAGCAGCATTTACTGTTCGCTTGCCAACGCCTAGCAAATACTATAGGTATAGAATCACAGAATTGAAGAAGGTTAGACTGGTTCAGTCTGCTAGTGGACTCCATATTTCACTGCAGTAGCGTACAATAGACATTACCAGACTGTTAAAGAGACTATAAGCAGATACTATGTAATTTCTAACATTAATAGTTTTGAGCTTGAAGAGTGCGTTTGATGCTTGCTCCTGAAGTCTTGCTCAAGCACGTTTAAAGTTGCCTGACATGGTAAACACTATGCCTAGGTAACAGTACGAGTGTACCATTTCAATTGGTGATCCATTAAACAGTCGTGTTGGATGATATGTCTACCAGACTTATTGAAAACAATTAACTTAGTTTTGGCGAGATTGATTGTCAAGCGCCACTTAGAGCAATATGCGGATAGTTTGTTCATAGCATTTTGATGGCCTGAGTGTGATTTTGAAACCAGAACAAGATCATCCGCAAACATAAGACAGCTAATATTCGTATTATGCAATGTTATCGGCTCGCAATCGTTGAAAATATCAGGCAGGTCTGTCAAAAAGATATTAAATAACAGAGGGCTCAAGACACAACCTTGTTTCACACCTAATTGAGATGAGATATTCTCACTAAGCAAGCCATTAACCTTGACTGAATAAAGTACATTAGAGTACATACTTTGTATAACAGCCAAGAAATTACCCCCTATGCCCAGACTAATAAGTTTAACTAAAAGAGCCCTTCTAGAGACAGAGTCAAAAGCAGCTTTGAAATCAACAAAGCAACAGTATAGGCACTGCTTAGTGTGTTTGTTTATAAACTTATCTACCAGAGTTTTTAAGGCACATGGTTAGATGTGCGAGATCCAGCCATATAGCCGATTTGACATCTGGGTATGAGTGAATGGGCTTCTGAAAAAATCTATAGCCTATTTCGTAACACACCGCAAAAAAGCTTACACAGATTGCTCCCTATGGCAATGCCTCTATAGTTTCTCAGATCACACGGATCCCCTTTTTTATGCAGTGGAATTAAAATGCTACAATGCCACGAGTCAGGGAAGCAACCGGAAGTCAAAATAGTGTTAAATGTTTTGCATAGCACGGGTAGTATTTCTGTATGACCAGACTTCAACATTTCATTTAGAATCAGATCGAAACCAGGTGATTTACCTGATTCAAGATTCCTTATTGCTTTAGATATTTCATTGCAAGAAATAGAAAAATTCATTTCATTAAAGAAATCGCTTTTGTGCTTTTCAATGAAGTCGTCCATAATCTCATCCGGGTCGCTGTTACCAACACTCTATGTCGTTAAGTAATTTCATAAAATGTACCACCCACTCAGTCGTGCTGATAGCATGCCCAGCTGAATCTTTCTTGCCAATGTCCATCAACTTATCAAATAGTGACCAGTAAGATTTGGGACTGTTGCTATGAAGGGCATCCATTTGAGAAAGAATGCGTTCTTTGAACTCAAATTTGTTCTTATTCAGCATGCTCTTATATTTTTTACGTAGTGAGCGAAATTCAAGAAGCAGCTTCTTATTGAAAGGATCAGAACGAACTTTGCTACCAGCCTTTTTTAGATCTTTAAGCAACTGCTTGCAATCAATATCAAACTAGTTTTTCCTTTTTGATTTATGCGCATGGGCTGAATTTCGATTTGTGCATTTTTGTTTAATTGCAGCACCTTTTGCAGCAGTAATAATGATGTCAGTAACAGTTTGAACGGTGCAATTAACATCACATAACTGCTGCATAAACTCTGCAATCATGTGTCTTACAGTGGGTGAGCACAACACATACATGAATTTAATGTTGTCACCGGGTGACCATTTGAATTTGAGCAAGTCATGTCTAGGAGGGGTATCTTGGACGGATGAACTATATGACCCAGTTGTGATTATGGCTGACAGCATGCAATGGATTGAATAGGGGCCTGGGTTGTGGACATAAAACATTTCAACAAGTGATAACATATTTACATTAGCCAACATATAGTCAATGACACTTGGCATGCCATTGTGACTGTAGCATATGTGATTACCCAGAGTATCACCGAGAGTACGACCGTTGAGTATGCGCATGCCAGATGACTTGCATAATGAAAGCAACTTCTGGCCATGAGAATCTAAAGCATGCCTATCAAGATTTCTTCTACTTAAGGACAACGCGGCTAAGAGATAGGCCATCACGTGACTACGTCACCGCAATACCTTTACTAGAGACTAGATAGTTATATGACAGGGGGCAGCCATTTTTAAACATATGTAGCCTGTATTTACGACAATACAAATCGATGGTGACCGCATATAAGTTAGCAATTAAATAATGATACATTTACTGTATATCAATACACGTACATACATACACACGTATATGCGTATATGCCCATGTATGCATATATAGGCATGCACGCACGCACACATGCATACGAACGCACACATGCACAGACACACGCATACATACAAACGCACGCACGCATGCACACATACACACAAACGAACACACGCACAAATGTACATACATACTCATGCACGTACATACATACCCACACGCACACATATGTACACATGCATGTAAACACACACATACATGTACACACTCATACGCGTGCGCGCACATGCACGCACACGCACACACACACACACACACACACACACACACACACACACACATGTGGCTTTTTCGATACAGCTTGTTACGCTCAAGATTTTTGAAGAAGTCTCTGAGCATATGAAAAATATTAGTCAGGGCATCATGCGCTGTGCCCTTTGATACCTATTAGTCTAATTATAGCTACGAGGCGACCTGTGACTA
Source organism: Chaetoderma sp. LZ-2023a (assembly GCA_034401795.1). NCBI lineage: Eukaryota > Metazoa > Mollusca > Caudofoveata > Chaetodermatida > Chaetodermatidae > Chaetoderma > Chaetoderma sp. LZ-2023a. The sequence goes on from CM067373.1 coordinate 49,202,931, forward strand.
TTATTGGGGTTTATCATTATGTCATTGTTGTGGTAGTGATGGTATGTATTAGGATCACATTGCTGATACGAATTAGCTCTTGAAGTTTCTGGGTGGTCAACACCTAGGAGTGAGTTAACTATATGCCTATAAGCCAGAACAAGTTTGGCCCATCCCTGATTGTTTAAGTGAACACCATCATTACTAAAATACCTATCCGTAACAACGTGGAGATCACTCATTGGAATTATTGATACATTTAGGAGTTTAATATCGTTGTTATACTGTCTGACCTTATCCATATACGTATCTGTCAGATGTTTATCAGACAGGTGCCTTGGGAGAGCCTCTGGAACACAGATTTAACTTAACAAAACACACGCTCACAAGGTTTGACACCTGGTCCAGTGTTCGTCGTACATCTAGGCTGGCAAGCGTGTTTTCAATTGCAACACGACAACAGAAGGCGCCATGCTGTTAAACGATGTAATATACTTGAGCGTGCCCGCAATGTTCGTCTGGCAGTGTCGTAACGTGTGCTTTCTTATGCCAGAACAGTTTGCTCGGAACCAATTGACGTGCTTGTGAATTGCCCACTATGAGAACGTCAATTGGATCGTTGCTACTAGAAGGTCATCTTACTGCCGTCACAGAACTATGTATATTCTCCCGATTGTCAGACAGCTTAGGAGAACTGTCCCTCTGCCTATTCTCTACTGCAGATCTCTGGCATGACATATCCTGTTGATAAAGTACACTATCAGAAGATTGTTGTGATAACTCATCAGGAAGTCCAACGAATCTGTTATTAACGGCCACACGATAAGACAATGCAGGCCTATTGTCCTGTGATGCTGTAGTGGTAGAGGACGTGGCAGGCATTAGCTCCTTAATCTGCATGCACGCATCAGTCAAATCATGCTGTAGCTGACCTACTTGCCCGGCCTGGGCAGATGATGCTTGTCCAGCTGCGCGGACTGATACCTCAAGTCCACTGACCATTTTCTCCGACGACGAAATCTTACTTTTTGCATTGGAAAGTAGCATCTTAAGGTCTGTGATGTTTGTAATCTCGCGCATTCTGTGCACTTGCTACACGCCTTGCTAGGAGCTAACGATCCAGGACCGCAACTAATGGTTAGCACCCGTTCTGACAGTAATAGGACCTTGGATTCCAAAGCACTGACACGGTCAGCACGGGTTTTCAGGCTGGCACGGAGCTCCTGATTTTCATTCTTAGCCACAAATATATCTTTCTCTAGCACACATGCTTTAAATTAGCATTCTCTTGTGATATGGCAAGGATTCTGCTCACCAGCTTATCCTGTAATTCCTGTATCCTGGTGGTACAGGAGGGGTGATTTATAGCACAGTTCGGTGTTGCCTGTGCAAGTACAGGGCAAGTGGATCTAGATTCTGGCTGAATTTGAACTGATTCATGCGTGTCGTGTGTGTCGATGTCATCCGTCGATGTTTGAGTATTACATGTGGTGTACAGACAATCTCTGTTGAAGGTTGCACATCACTGCATGTGTATTCCACTGATGTACCAATATCACATGTAGGTGTGGGCAGCACTCTATCAGCAATGGCAGTATCTGTGAGTGCATCAGGCATTGTCTGAGTGGATTTAATGGATTGATCAGCATATGCATGCGTTTCCACAGAGATTGATACACACAGGTCGGAAGTCGACGTCCCCGTGGAACATTGACTAGTAGTTATAGTATGTGAGTGTTGTAAATCGAGCGTAGGTGGCGTTCTATTCTGTGCACCTTCTGAAGGTGCTTGCGAAGCGTTCATATTCCCATGTTCCACATAAAAGTTACACGGAATAATAGTGCATAAACTGCATTGGAATTTCCTTTTCATTTTACAAAATAGCAATATTTGGTACCTTGGTAGGCTGGTACATTCATAGTGTACTGGGCCCTTGCATTCACTACATGTAATGGTAGGTCTGTTATTATCGATTCAACACACAGGCCAATTGTTCCATTTTGGCAACTGATCAGAGGCTCGCGCACCAATGGAGGTTGACTTGGCAGTCACATTCAGGGCCCCCTCATTCGCAAGACGATCGGCTTCAACATTGCCATGTATCCCAGCATGCCCAGCTACATGTTGCCAGTGGATATTCAAGCCGTTGCTGAGCAAGTCGACCTCTAGCCACAGGTCCTTGTTGGGGCGGGCCTGCAGCTCACCTGATCTCTTCCATGTGATTAAGTGGCACGTGATACCGTCAATGACGTACTTACTATCTGTGCAAACAGTCAGGTTCGAGACCTTTTCCCACGCTTGTCTCAATGCAACTATCACAGCAGTCAGTTCTGCACGATTATTAGTGGGACAGATACATTACTGTCTGACTCAGGTCCCCAATAAACGCCATATCCCGCCAATGGGTTCGTGCCGCCATTGTCTATACACGCCCCATCACAGTAGACTGTTGGTGCGCCGGGTTGTAGACTGTCGAGTGGGACTGACCTCTTTGCACATTCAGTAGGACAAGGGCGTTGGATTTGTTCACAATAGACAGCTAAAGGAATTTGCGAGATCACACCTGTCTCATCCAATTTATGCATGACAATATCAATAGTAGAGATGCCATGATTGTTCAGAAAGGCACATGCATTCTCTAAATCAGAAAACTTCTTCTGTAGTGCGCCGGGATAACGCTTAATAGATTGTTCACATATGGCCCAGTTCAGATAGATACCTTGTTCTACACCAACCGCCACGACGTAGTACTTCTCCTGTTGGTTGGGACTACGTGTGGTAGTTTCCATCTTTAGTCGCCATTTTGACCAAAACTTATCAATGTTTGCAAACTATCACCTATGACTAAATTTACACAGACACCATTTAAGAAATGAAAGCACTTACATCCCACGTTACGTTAATTTAATCACTAGGATGAAAAGCGTTACACTAACCAAATGTTGCCTAATGCCTAATGAAAGTTGCGATTAACGACATAAGTGCATGTATAACGACATTAACGGTCGCCATTATGCACCACGAAAACTAAACGACTCACGCGCATGTTGAATTTTAGCTAGGAATATAGTAACGTTTTTAAATAACACTATCACTTATTCTACTCGATAACTATACTAATTAGGCATCATTTAAATAACTTATTACATCTCTATACACTTGCATCCTACAAACTGTAATCAAATTATGCGAGACAGAACTCACAATGAACTGTCCTATCTGCCATCTTTTTTTCCTTTCAGAGGAGTGCTGATCTAACTTTGATGTCTTTCTTCAATTTTATAGTTTTTCATTTGGTTTATGGCTTTCCCCAAGAAGGGACTTTATGCCTTTTCGCATGCAAATTTATAGCCTTACGTGTGCAAATTTATAGCTTTACACGAGAAGGGGTTTATAGCTTTTCGCGTGCAGGTTTATGGCTTTACGCGTGCAAATTTATAGCCTTACGCAAGAAGGGGTTTATAGCTTTCTGCGAGAAGCGACTTTATGCCTTTTTGCATGCAAGTGCAAGTGATTTATAGCTTTACGTGAGAAGCTATTTTATGCCTTTTCGCGTGCAAGTGCAAGTGATTTATAGCTTAACGTGAGAAGTGACTTTATGCCTTTTCGCATGCAAGTGCAAGTGATTTATAGCTTTACGTGAGAAGCTATTTTATGCCTTTTCGCGTGCAAGTGCAAGTGCAAGTGATTTATAGCTTTACGTGAGAAGCGACTTTATGCCTTTTCGCGTGCAAGTGCAAGTGATTTATAGCTTTACGTGAGAAGCTATTTTATGCCTTTTCGCGTGCAAGTGCAAGTGATTTATAGCTTTACGTGAGAAGCTATTTTATGCCTTTTCGCGTGCAAGTGCAAGTGATTTATAGCTTTACGTGAGAAGCGACTTTATGCCTTTTCGCGTGCAAGTGCAAGTGATTTATAGCTTAACGTGAGAAGTGACTTTATGCCTTTTCGCATGCAAGTGCAAGTGATTTATAGCTTTACGTGAGAAGCTATTTTATGCCTTTTCGCGTGCAAGTGCAAGTGCAAGTGATTTATAGCTTTACGTGAGAAGCGACTTTATGCCTTTTCGCGTGCAAGTGCAAGTGATTTATAGCTTTACGTGAGAAGCTATTTTATGCCTTTTCGCGTGCAAGTGCAAGTGATTTATAGCTTTACGTGAGAAGCTATTTTATGCCTTTTCGCGTGCAAGTGCAAGTGATTTATAGCTTTACGTGAGAAGCGACTTTATGCCTTTTCGCGTGCAAGTGCAAGTGATTTATAGCTTTACGTGAGAAGCGACTTTATGCCTTTTCGCGTGCAAGTGCAAGTGATTTATAGCTTTACGTGAGAAGCTATTTTATGCCTTTTCGCGTGCAAGTGCAAGTGATTTATAGCTTTACGTGAGAAGCTATTTTATGCCTTTTCGCGTGCAAGTGCAAGTGATTTATAGCTTTACGTGAGAAGCGACTTTATGCCTTTTCGCGTGCAAGTGCAAGTGATTTATAGCTTTACGTGAGAAGCTATTTTATGCCTTTTTGCGATGAGCTTTCCTGCCTTTTTTGCAAACAGCTTTTTATATCTTTTTGCGAGAAGCACACAACATTCTACTATATACGGTCCAATTATTTGAGAGAAGGGATTCTAATTGTAATTTTAGCTCGCCATGCACTGGTTTTGAAAGTTATTTGTTGATCTGTCGTTTCCTGTACATAGTGTAAATTTAGAGTTTGCTGTACACTACCATAGGTTATTAAAGTAGTCTTAGTTTACAGTTGTTGTTCTACTTGAATTTAATTCTCCCCCAAGTCTGAATTGAGTTCTCCGCAATATTCATTACCAGTATCACATATACCTGCATAGATAGATGCCCCTATATTTAGAAATCTATCTATCACATCACAAGCTATTCATACATAGCTTAACTACCACAGGCTCTGCCCATCCATCCACCCACCAATCCATCCATCCATCTATCCACCAACCCATCCATCCATCCAACCACACACACACACATGCACCCACCCTCCCCCACCCACCAATCCATAAAACCATCCACCCACCCACCCATCCTTCCATCACCATCCATTCATGTATTTATTTGATTAACATGTCTACACGTAGCTCATTTCTACTTTACATATCCACTAGTCAGTCCACCCATTATCAGCTATCCATCACTCTGCCAATCAATCCATCAACCAGTAATGTTCATCAATCCATTCATTCTGTGTGTCCACTGATCCATCCACCAAAGTCTGGTAAATTTAGACCATTGACAAATCCATCCATGCATTCATTTACCAAACAGCCATTTCCATAAGGCAAGTGACCACTTAGGTTCACCTTCTTGACTAGGAATAATTTTCATACAAGAGGCCCAAGGGGCCTGTGTGGCTCACATGGAGCACTGTGCATAGTGGCCAGTTTTTTTTGACGGATCAACTCTTGAACAAACTTTAATGGCCCTTAGTCCCTAATCATATATCACAAATTTCCGCCTGATCGCTTCAGCGGTTCTGGGGAAGAACTTGTTTTTGCGTAAACGAGGTCATCCAAGATGGCTGCTGAACCATTTGGTCAATCAAGTTCCCTTGAACAAACTTGGTTCAGCTCTTGCCCTACATCATATTTCATGAATTCTGAATCGATCCCTCAAAAGGTTTTGGAGAAGATTTTTAAAGGCATTTCTAAAAATTGGCCTAAATCCAAGATGGTCACCGGCCAAATGGGCCGATCGGCTTCGTTTGAACAAAATGAAATCTCTATGCCTTAAGGATGCTTCATGCCAAATATAATTGAAATCGGCCCAGTAGTTCTCGAGAAGATATTTTTAATTTCCCATTGCTTTAGTATGGGAGCTTTTGGCGCGAAAATGGTCCAAGATGGCCGTCAAACCGTTTATCTGACACTTTCGAAAATTTAAAATTTGAACCTATATAAAACCAATTTTGGTCAAATAAAAAAATCCAATATGGCCACCAAACATGCTATATTTTGATTGGCCCACGGCGGCCATGTTTTTTGACGGATCAACTTTACTGGCCCTTAGTTCCTAATCACATCTGCCAAATTTCATCCTGATCCCTTCAGCGGTTCTGGAGAAGTTATTTTCGCTAAAACTAGGTCAACCAAGATGGCCGCTGAACTATTTGACCAATTAAGTTCCCTTGAACAAAGCTGGTCGAGCTCTTGCTTTAGATCATATTTCATGAGGTTTCCTTCAATCCCTCTAGCGGTTTCGGATAAGATTTTCAAAGACGTTTCTAAAAATCGGCCAAAACCCAAGATGGCCACCGGCCTAATTGGCCAATCAGCTTCATTTGAACAAACTTGGATCCCTATGCCCTAAGGATGCTTCCTGCCAAATATAATTTAAATTTGCCCAGCGGTTCTTGAGAAGAAGTCGTTTAAAGGAAAAGTTGATGGACGGACGACGGATGGTCGCCACGACATAAGCTCACTTGGCCTTTCAGGCCAGGTGAGCTAATAATGAATCTGTGATCTACATGCAGTACAGCTCAGAAATAACGTAAAATGTTCCCACAACAAAATAAAGCATACTTTTGAATATTTTGGATATATAATTTGATTGGAAGTCATAGGCAGCAATGGCTTCTAATCAAATTTAAGTCCAAAATATTCCATAGAACATTCCTTACATCCTGTTGAAAACTATAGTAACTAACATGTTTCTGTTTTGGAAACATTTTAACTTAATTATGAGCTGTACTGTAGTAGCAAGAAGTACAGACTCCTCACCTCACTGGCTTAAACATATGCAGAAATCTGTCATGTCAATCAAACACATCTATCCTTCCAATCCTTTCTGCCTCAGCGACTTATTGATCCATCTACCTCCACCACTCAGTACGTTCATTGAAATGACGCAGGAGCATTAGACTATATAATATTTCAGATACTATGTTGATTCAATATGTTTGTCATAAAAATATGATATATGTCAGTTTTATGAACATTCTACCTGAAAACCTCCATGAATACTATAAATCAGGGACCTCTTTTTAGAAAATCTCATAAAAAGATACATGTGGCATTTACTTATCATGTACCAGTCTCCTTAACCTTTGACCATTCAAATTCTGGTGTCAGAATTTCAAGACGACTATACACAAAAGCTGTTAAGTATTTCAAAACTAATTTGACTGGAACCTGTAGTTGTCATAGGTATCCAGTCAAATTAGTTTGAAAATATGCAACAGAATGTTCTTTACCTGATAAAGAATGTGTTGTTTCAGAACTGTAAGGCTTAAAATGTTAATAACATCTTTTACCTGAAGCTCACAATAAATCACTAGTAATAAATATATGAGGAGTAATAGCGTCTATCCATGCGTTTCCTTATATACGCTTAAGTATGGATAGACAAGCTCTAAACCATTTCGACGTCAAATCCCTAAAAAAGTATTAAATGCTTTAAGTTGTATAACATATTCTTTTGAATATTTTGAAATTAAGGCAGCAATGGCTTCCAGTCATATTAATTTCAAAATTTTCAACAGCTTTCCAGTTTATTTGCCATGAGATTGCGATACGAGGAATTTATTTGTGAAAGGGTAAACCCTTACCACTCTGATGTCAATATTCTATCTTTGACGGTGTCAATGGCAAAGAAACTGGCGTACATTTTTTCAACAATTTTGGTGGATGATGTTGCTGTCTATGACAGCACCATCTTCCACCAAATTTGTTGAAAAATTAACAGCCATTCAGCTTTTAATTTAATATGAAAATGAAAAATCTTGACATCAGAGTGGTAAGGGTTAAAACTACATGCCCAGTCATGCACAAAATCAGTCCAGGATTTAACCATTTAACACTCATATTAGCAATGGTCTTGACAAATGTCCATTTGCAGACCAAGAGAAGACCATTTTTGAAAATTTACCAGTAAAATGACCAGTTAGGTTCGATAACCGAGCCAGTCGTTCCAGTGGTAAATTTTCAAAAAATAATCTTCTCTTCGTCTGCAAATGAACATTTTCTATGTGAAAATAAAAATTTTCTTGAACAAATTCGAGTGTTAAGGGGTTAACTACTTCATATGGAAAAACTTAGAGTTTACTATATCATCAAATAAGATAAACATGGAGATATAGTTTAAAATTTTGAAAATAAATTGTGTAGTTTAATTATCTTCAGAAAAATCTAGAAACGTTTAACCCTTTAACGGCCAAATTTGGTCGAGAAAATCTAAATATTTCCCTTTCGAATGCCCATTTGCAGGGCAAGAGAAGACTATTTTAACAAATTTACCACTGGAATGACTGGCTCCGTTACCAAACCAGTCATTCCAGTGGTAAATTTTCTAAAATATTCTTCTCTTGCCCTGCAAATATCCATTCCGCAAGACCACTTCAGCGGCCGGTTTTGGCCGGCGTGACCAGCAATGGGTTAACTATATATCTGATAGTAAATATCATCTTAATGTATTCGACTCCTGGAAGGCAATTTACTTTTACTATAATTCTTTCATCAATAATTCAAGAATTACCTGTATGTCTTCCACTGAGGCCGATACAGGATCTTTACTTTATAAAGATTTTACATACAGTTTAGTTTGGCTAATAAAATAAGAATTCCGCAGAATTAAATGTCTCGCCTGTCTCCTGTTTGTCATGTCATGGTGGCATTGACCTTAACATTGAGAAAAAGAAGTTTTTAAGTGACCTTGACCTTTGACCTTGTGACATCAGTATCATCATGTTGTTTCCTAACAGTCTAGGCAACCACAGCCAATTTAGTTACAACAGGATTAACCGACCCTGAAATATAAGCCGAGAGGTTTTGCTAAACGCAAAAACTTAACATTGTCTATGCCGTTGCCGCAGCAGGAAGTGACACATATGTCTCGGTTTCTGCTTCACAAGCGAGACAAAAACTACAGACTCTGTTTTATTCATTTCTTTTCATTCTAGTCTTTAACATGCATTTAAGCTGATGACAAAATGCATTACGTTTCTCCGGAGTTGAGCCTAAAGTGGTGGAAATGTTATACTGATTGAGTTCCAGAGCTGATTTATCGACATCTTCAAATAACATTCTTAAATAAAATTTTAGTATTAATCTTAGGAGTCATGAATCGAATTAATACGGAAATAATCTCCTGCCAATGCACAATGAACCTTTCCAATTTATCCATCCATGATATGACGTCATAATCAACGTAATTAGACATCATGAATGACTCGTAATAGTCTGACACGTACGAATTGTATGTCTTTGCTACTTAAACCTTACCACTCTGATGTCAATATTCTATCTTTTACTGTGTCAATAGCAAAGAAACTGTGAACATTTTTCAACAATTTTGGTGGATGATGTTGCTGTCTTCGACAGCGCCATCATCCATCAAATTTGTTGAAATCTGTACACCAGTTCATCTTTTAATTTAATTTGAAAATTTAAAGATCTGACATCAGTGTGGTAAGGGTTAATAAACATGCAGTTAAATATGTTGAAACTAACAGTTAAATATGTTGAAACTGCCGTAGGCAGCAATAGCACCTAGTCAAATTAGTTTCAAAATATTCAACAGCTTACCTGTAGAGTTTTCTGTAAAGTGAGAGTCAGGGAGTTTAGAAATCGATCGATCCCAACACGAGCATGGTGTGGGTGGAGTTAGCTACAGACAGCTAAAACTGGAAAGGTCCAGTGCCACCTTCAACAATCCAGAATTAATGAGTGCAGCAATCAATGTTTGAAAGAAATTACACAATGAATGAATTTATTCGACTTTAGGCTAGGTGCCTTACAATATTTTTAAAACTTGCATGGCGGATAACAGTTTGCCATTCATATAATAATATTAATCATTCAATACTTAGATAAATAGATAACCAGAAAATATTCTATTTATCTGACATTACCAATTTATAAATGTAATTTCATAATTTCTATATTTCCACCAATATTATCATCATCAACAGTTTCATCATTATTATCATCATTAATATCATCATTATCTTCATCATTTACATCACTATATAATTATGGTCATTTACAGAAATGGACAACAGTTATCCATGTCAGGATCATAATTCTGACGCGTGTTCCGTGTGAGGGATCAAATTGTTTACATTTCTGCGAAGTTCTAAGACCAACATTTGTTTGGGATAACATTATTTTTAGTAGAGGTTTACCTCCATGGATGTAGTAAAAAACTGAGCCAGTTATTGCAGTGTTGAATTTTCAATTTTTTTATATTTTCCTGAGCAAATTTGGCTATTGAAAGCCAGGTTCATCCTTTACTGGTCAAACGTAGTAAAAAACAAAACTGCCCATTAACCCTTTCACGGTCAAATTCGGTAAAAAAATTTAAATATCTGCGTATTGAATGTCCATTTACAAGTCAAGAGAATACAATCTTTGAAAATTTATCACTGGAATGACTGGCCTCAGTTATCGAGCGAGTCATTCAGTGGACAATTTTCAAAAATTGTATGCTCTTGGCCTGTAAATGGACATTCCACAAGAACGTAACAGAGGCTGGTTTTGGCCAGCTTGAACATTTAAGGCTTTAAGATACAATTTCAGGTCAAGCGATTATTTTTTAGAATTTACTACTGGAATGTATCGAGCCAAGCATTTCAGTGGTAAATCTTGAAAGATAGTCTTCTGTTGGTCTGTAAATAGGCATTCATCAAGACCACTGTGGTCGGCTTGACTATTAATGAGTTAAGTTTATATTTCTGCGATTTTCTTTTTTACCATTAACAAAAAAGAAGACACAGAAACATTACGGAATGGAGACAATTCACCTTTCCAGAGTATGTACCCATCATATGACGTCATAATCATCTACGCGGTGTGTAGAATGACATCATAATGGATGACGTCATGAATGATGTCGATAAGTACGTCACGAATGCATATTTGAAGACGGTCTATGCCTTGTTGTACAAATTGTTTGCTTTTACTATTTAATAAATATTCTGTTGAATATTTTGAAACTAATTTGACTAGGCGCTGTTGCTGCCATAGGCAGCAACAGCACCCAGTCAAATTAGTTACAAAATATTCAACAGCTTCCCTGTATAGTTTTCAGGAAATTGATAGCTAGGGGAGTCAGGGATCGATCAATCCAAACATGGCAAGGTGTGGGTGGAGCTTAGCTAATGATGGGCGGGGCATAGCTAAAAATGGAAAGGTCAATTTATCTCATTGGTAGTACAGCGAGTACATGTACAAAAGATTTCACTACTCCTAACCTGTGCCACACACAAGTGCTTACATCATATCCCTTGTTAGCATGCACTTATTAACCGTCTGACTGCTGATTTTTTGCAGACAACATAGTCCAGAGGTTATATCTCTGCACACGTTAAATATTTTTTAAACAATTTGACTGAAAGTTGTTGGTGGCTAAGCCGGCAACTACTTTCAGTTAAACTGTTTTCAAAATATTCAACAAGTCAAGAGCTTTTGCGCTTTGAAATTATTGCAACAGTTAATAACGCCGAGGGTTAATCTTATGAAGACATTCTATTTCCAGAAATAACATTGACATATTGTTATCTTATACATTGTGTTGACATAGAAAATAAATGCAAATTTGTATGTTTCACCCTTATGGTGATCACAAAGTAATTGTGTAGACTGAGGTCATGTCCCCATAATTATGTCGAATCCCTATAATGATGGTCTGAGGCTGGGTTTTGTCCCCGTAATACACCTTTCCCACATTGAAGTCATTATGATGGGGTTCCGCTAAATCAATGCTCAGAGCACCACTGCTGGCTGGTAAAGTCAACAACAAGCAGCTATTGAGTTACTATTGTTCTAAAATGCACTAGAATTTAAACCATTTCTATGATAAACTAAGATTACAATATTATTGAAGTCATACATCATTTGAAAGCGCATTCACTTGCCTAGAAACATTAATGTAATAGTTTTTATATCTTTGTATAATCGTCACTGAGTTATTTGCATATATATATATATATATATATATATATATAAAAGATTAATTAAATCAAGTCGACAATATGGGTAATTAAAATTATTAACTGGATATAATTTTATAAAAATATAAAACATAAATCATAAATGTGTAGAAACAGTACTTCAATAGTATTATGATTTTAATTCTTCATATAAATGGCATAAAGTGCATTGTCTCTGAGCCTAATGGTAAAGTAATGCTGTTTTCACGTGGGCTGGCATGTTTATCAGCCATAAGAGGTTGTGTACGCAATGCATTGTGGGAAGGTATTTTCCCAAAATATGCCAATGTGGAAAAGGTCTGTGAGGAAATTACGCATACACACAAACACCCGCGTGTACAGTGCATGCATGCATGCACGCACACGTGCACACACACACACACACACACACACACACACACACACACACACACACACACAGACAGACACACACACACACACACACACACACACACATACATACATACATACATACAGGAGCTGTGTTTTAAGTCCATAGCCTCAGTTAATTTCACCATGTCAATGCCATAAACCCGATAACACAAATTCTTAATGCTGTAAGAAATATATCCTGTTTAATTAGATTAAAACTAATTTAACAATTCGACGTTGCCATTAACATTAACAATAAATAAACATATCTTTCAGTTAATATGATTTCAAAATATTCAAAATTTACTCACGCATTCCAAGGAATGATGGGTTAATTACTCAGATAAAGAGCTCTGCACCGACCAACAGTTATATATAGTGAACGCAAAACCTCCCGACATCAATAATTAAATACACGCAAATTCACTGGGAAAGAATAATATATCAACACTGAAAAGTTAAAATCGTTTCCCATAGAGATGGCACCCGCAGATCAACTATTGGCTTCTGCTTATGTTACACAATCATGTGCATCACTGCACACACACACACACACACACACACACACACACACACACACACCACACACACACACACACACACACACACACACACACACACACACACACACCTGCTGTTGTCTAGGAGGAATTTGTTTAGTTTCATTCAAGCATATTACATGTAACAAGAGTTTTAGTGAAACTCAACATACGCCCACAGGCATGCCTGTTTGAGGAATGCTAAATGTGAACACTTTGTCTTTGATAAATGACACTTCATCTATCACTAAAACATCTGCTAAACAAAAGATTGTGAGTGTAGGTTCAAAACTCTTCGAGATCTGGACCAGACAAGAAAATTTTGACGAATATTAGCATTTCAAGGGAGATAACTCTGGCGAATATGGGCGAATTTTGTTGAAATGAAATCATGACACTTCATCTATCCCTAACACATCTGCTGAAAAAGAATTGTGAGTGTAGGTTCAAAACTCTTCGAGATCTGCTCCGAATAAGAAAATTTTGACAAATTTGAGCTTTTCAGGGGCGATAACGCGGGCAAGTATGGCCGGATTTTGCCGAAACGAAATCATCACACGTTGTCTATCCCTAACACATCTGCTGGAAAAAAATTGTGAGTGTAGGTTCAAAACTCTTCGAGATCTGCTCCGGACAAGAAATCAGACGGATGGACGCACGGACAGATGGAGGGATGGACCCATGTCCGGATGGCGCTCTCACATAATACGAGCCCACTTACGCGGGCATATAAAAATACTATATGTGTTGTTTATATTTTACACTGATGCTGCTTCCATGGTTTCTCATAATGGTCCTTTTGAGAATATAGAAACCCCAAATTCAACTCAGGATCCCCAAAAGTTGCGGTAGTGGGTCCCATGGAACCCCTGAAAATTGTTCACGATTGTTAAATATTAATTAGTTTAAATGTTTTGCACAAAACATACCCATAAAATCTAGCACAGGACACCCATAATTCATAGCTGTGAGCCCATGGTTCTCGCTAATTTCATGGATGAGAAAAACTGCATGGGAATCCCAAATATCAGTTGGGGACGCCAGATTTCTAAGTGTGGGGTCCCTGGGACCTCCAAAATTTAGATGCCATGAGAAACACTGACTGCTTCCTATGGCAGATTGATCACGGCAGTACTTAACCATTTAGCCCTCATATCAGCCAAAAACGGCTTCAGCAGCAGCAGTCTTGAGAAATGTCAATTTTCAGACCAAATGAAGTCTATTTTTGAAAATTTATCACTGGAATGACTGGGTCGGTTATCGAGCCAGTCATTCCAGTGGTAAATTTTCAAAAATAGTCTTCTCTTGGTTTGCAAATAGACATTTTCTATGAGAAAATTGAAATTTTCTTGAATAAATTAGAGGGTTAAAGGGTTAATACAATCATCTTGCTGCTATATGAAGCATGCTACATAATTTATTAGTTAAATGAGAACTTACCTGAAAGAGGAAGTTAGATGTTTGACTGTAATTCTAGCCAGTCACCACTGGAAGCCTGGAGTTACACGAGAGACGTGTTATGACTTGCTGAGATCAGTCTTCAAAGATAAATTGAGTGCACAACACAGTAATCCCAAATTAGGGTGGGACAAGAAAAACTCCCAAATGAAATCTCAAACTTTTCTAGAGGTGGGCATGTAACTCCGGCTTCCAGTGGTGATTGGCTAGAATTACAGTCAAACGTCTAATTTCCTCTTTCAGGTAAGTTCTCGTTTAACTAATAAGTTCTACCCAATCACCACTCAGTCAGCCGGCGTTCCACGAGACTTCAAAGCTGTGGGTGCACTCAATACTATAAATTCCATGCAATGAATTGTTCACAATTATGATAACGTGAACTGAACAATTAACAGATTTGATAATCATCCTTCTGAACACTGACATCTTTCTAATATATTCAATAGTTTGTTATAAAACCTTTAAACACTCATTATCAACCTGTTGTACAGATATAAGTTATGGAATTTTCAAACCATCTCAATGGACAGCAAACATGGTCTACTGCCATTTCTGTCTATTGTATTGTCTATAGATATTTATATCAATCCATGCCAGTATCCTAGTTATTTTCAGGCTTCGATATATAGTGTCTCTACATACTGCCTTATCGTCTTCATGAATAATTTTGTGTTAGTATCTTTCTTAGATTCTTAATTCTCTCTAAATATGATGGCAATGCATTGAAAATTATACACCTGGGCGAAGTTGATTTATATGCAAGTAAAATAGTTGTGTTCTAATAATGATCGCTTAAAGTTCCTAAATTGCTTCCTCAAGAGATTGCTGTATAAAAATATCAAGTATTTTACTCAAAACTTAGTTGATATTCGAACAATGATCCATTTTAAAAAACTTATCCTTAATTGATGACTCATAAATGGTTTGGTGAAGCCAATTTATTTATAGTGTTTTAACCAGATTTCATGGCAAACCGAAAGCCCATAGTAAACCTATGGGAGGGGTTAGAATCAAGACATAGCCAAATCCTGTACCTCAAAATCTGCAATAACCCCGTCTGGAATCAGAAAACATCCAATCATTTCTGAATTTGCAGGATAGTAAAGAAAAAGTAATTAGGGTTTCAGGGCCCATTGCTCGTAATGTTAAATTAGTCCCTCCAGAAATGGCGTCGCTCCAGGGAATTATGGGAAATTTAAATTGTTATGACATTGTCACGATTCTATGAATTGAATGCATGATACAGGCCTGCTAAGCACGACGTCACTGCACATGACTCGTAAGCCGGCAGTGTGCACCCACCCCCATCACGTCACAAGTACGCGCCCATGACATCACCATTTGCTGCTAAACAAAACCATTGCCCGTGCACTCAACAATCGAGCCGAACCCAGAAATACGCCATCACTTAACAAACCCATGGACCCGCCAAGTGACGACAAACCTCCGGGATCAGCCTGACTGCCAAACACACAAAACAATGATCCTCAAATCAACAACAAATGAAGGCATCACAAACACGTACCCATCATGCAAAAAAGCGAAAAACACCTCCGGGTCGAATCACACGCGGAGACGCCATTCCCAACTGGCCCATAGAATGGAAATCAACTGCCAAATTGAAATAAAAACCTAGATTTTAGAATAAAAATTTATGCTAGATCCGGGCAATGAATTAACTCCCTTAGGTTAAAATAAATATGTCAACCTGCTGACATAAGAGGCGAAAGGAGTGAGAGAAAAAGCTGAATGTCCCGAAGACAACTGGCCATCTAAAATCGGATGAAAGACAAAATTACGTATTTAGAGATAATGCGTAGAATACAACAGATTCAGATTATTTATTGGAACAAAACGAACACAGAAAATACTATACCTGAAACCGTAAGCGACCCTATCCCCGGATGAATGAAAACTGGAAGCGGAAAAAATCTTGGAACCGGAAATACGCGAACCGGAAGTAGAATAGGAAACACAAACGAGCAAACCGGAAATATAAAACTGGAAATTGAACAGGATCATACAGACCCGGATGTACAGTAAAAAAACGGAAGTAGAAGAGGAACTAGAAATATGAGATTCGGAGGTAGAATAGGAAATGGAAATGAGCAAACCGGAAGTAGAAAACCGGAAACTGGGCAAATCTGAACCAGAAGAGCACAAACCGGAAGTGCTAGCTAAATCGAAAAAAATGAATCCTAGTCGGAATCGGAAGAGAGGACCGGAAACGGAAACCGGAACAGTCTTGCAGAAAACCGGAAGTAGACTGAAAACTGGAAAAGGATGGAGCCGAAGCTACCGAGCAGCGACCGGAAGTGCTTGCCAGACTGAAAGCTACTGAGCTTCCTGACGGAACTAAGCATAAGCGGAAGTTGACGTTGAGATAAAGCCTTAACCGGATCCTGCAAACCCTGATAATTGGCAAAACCGGAAGTCGCAGATAAACCGGAAGCGGAAACTGAATGCTTAGCCAGATCTTGAAGACCCGGAAGAGCACCCCTCAAACCGGAACTAGCATCGGAAGCGGAAATGTGCCTACCGGAAATCACTAAATTAACAGGGTCCTGAGGACCCGGATATCCGGCCAGACCAGAAGTCAGACCAGAAACGGAAGAGCTAGCACCGGAAGCGGAAACTGAAGTGGAAAGACGCCTTCTGGAATTCAGAAAATTAACATGGTCTTGGGGACGTGGATATCCGGCAAGACAGGAAGTCATACCAGAAATGGAAGAGAGAGAGAACCGGAAACGGAAACCGGAAGTAGAACGGGCTCTGCAATCTACCGAGCACCGACTGGAAGTGCTTGCCAGACCGGAAGCTACCGAGCTTCCTGACAGAACAAGAGTAAGGACTGGTGATCGCTGGATGTTTCTAGCTATCAGAATCACGGAAAATTTAACTTTGGCATAGTAGTCCAGGAGCTAAAGCTAGGTCAGAATCGTGACGTAGCACACCCAGTATTCGGAATGTCTGACACTTGCTGTGGCTTGGGGGACATGTCCCACACATTTTAAGCCCTGTTGTACAAACAAATTGTGGTCGCACTAATTAGTTATCCTGATTTCTTTGCATAGGGGGTCTAGGCTTTGGCTGTATCCACAGTGCACAACGATATAAGCATGATCGTGTCATAACTCAAAGTAATATCGTATTAGATTCACCATATATGATATTTAGACGGATATCGACCTAACATATATCCCACATACATTTTGCATGCATATACCAAAGGCGAGGGTGAAATGTGAAGGTTATATTTTATGTATGTATACTAACTCCATCATAGAATCTGTATATCCAGCTGTACCACTGTTGACAAAGCACCCAGGTAATGGTGGTGGAATGAGACAGATGGATGCAGTCTTTTTCCAAATGGGTTCAACAAAATGGACAACATGAAAACCACATTACTCCAACAGATTTGGAGAGTCTGGATGAGAAAATTAAGATGTGCCGAAGCAGCATTGACGACTTAGACGCACTGCAAGAAAATTTCAAAGAGGTGTGTATGTACGTGAATAAATTGCAACAGCCGTTCAAATCCTTTAAAGTTGAGTCAAGCTCGAAATCACACCTGTTCGCATTTTGGAACTCATATATTCATATGGTAGAGCTGCTGCTTGGATTCATAAGAGCTGAGAGAACTGGAGATTGGCAGGCACACCTATCTGCTACTGCTGCTATGGCGCCATATTTCTACATCATGGACAGAACCAATTATGCAAGATGGCTGCCAATATATCTTGCGGACATGAAGATGCTTCCAAGAACACATCCCCATGTACATGAACAATTCTTGAATGGAAATCATTCCGTAAGTCACTCACACCATCCATTCAATCAAGTGCGGACAGATATGGCCTTAGAGTAATCGATTAATTTGGATTCCAAAAAGCGAGGTGGTATTATTGGGATAACACAAAAGCCAGGAGCTCTGGAGAGGTGGTTTTTAACTAGCCACGAGAGGGCAGCCATAACAACGGTCACAAAGCAAATGTGTGGGTTACAAGATAGTCACATGTTTGGAGTACATAAGGAAATGGGGACTAATCGAATGAACAGGGATGAAACCGATGTGCAGAAGATACTTTTGATGTTCTCATCAGATATAATGACCAATCCCTTTAATATTGCGGAAACCGACGACAGCGAGTGTCTTCCGCTTGTAAACATTGCAACTGGCGTGGTATTGCCTAGTGAACTCGGCAAGAGACTTGTTTCCGCCTGTGACATTGGTAAGGAGATTATGGACAATTTTGTTCAGGAGCGGCTGGACACTAACACGAGAAGCTTTTGGGACACGTTGCCACACTTAAAACTTAAAACATTTGCCAGCCTAGCACAGAAGAAAAAACTCAAAATAAATTATGAAAAAATTCACAATGTGAGATCTGACCGCGAACTATTTGGTCGATTAATTATTGCCGCAGATGTTGATTTAAAACTAGTGATGACGTATGAACTGTCTGCTGTTCCACTATCATTGTCACATACAGATGGGACTCTAAGAAAGAATGTGAAGTGTTTTGTTAAGTGAACTAGAAAAGGAAGTAAATGTTGATGGACGGCTTCCACCTGTTGACAAGACAGGCGCAACAGCTTATGTAGTAGATGGCATGGCAATTGTGCAAATGGTTAAAACTACATTTGGAGAATTGGCTGATAAATACTGGCACATCTTTACAGTTCCACTGAATCAAGAAGACTGCAACAGAGTAGATATAGTTTTTGACAGATTTGATAGACTGGAATCTCTCAAAGCGGAAGAGCGGCTAAAACGTGGGTCATCAACAGCATTGGAAGTAAAGATTGCTGGAGAAAATACTCCCGTTCCAAAGCAATGGGCCAAGTACATCAGCAATCCAAGCAACAAAAGTAACCTGGTTGCATTTCTCAGCAAGCGGTGGCGTGATACTGGTCCAAATATGCTATCTGCCGACAATTGCGTCATTCTTGCTGGTGGCTTTAACGATGGAATGGATGTTGTTGTCATTTCAGCGAACAATTCGTCGTATTTGGAAGAACTTCGATCAGATCACGAGGAAGCAGATACGCGTATGATGTTGCACGCGCTACACGCTTCAAAAGACCACATGCGTGTTGTTATACAGTCTCCTGATACAGACGTGGCAGTACTTAGTATATATACGTATCGTTCGCTTCACTGTTCTGAACTATGGTTCTGTACGGGCACAAAGGACAAATTGCGATACATACCAATACATACAGTTGCTCAAGTACTGGGCCCAGCTATCTGTCTGTCTTTGCCTGGGTTTCATTCTCTTACAGGTTGTGATAGCACTAGTGCATTATTTGGAGTCGCTAAGAGAAAATCATTCAATCTCTTAAAGTCATCTGAATGTCATCAGCTTAGCTTAGCCCAACTCGGAGAACATGTTGACTTATCACCGAATACTGCAATTCTATGTGAGAAATTTGTCTGTGAGTTGTATACCACCAGGGATGTGGGAAAGACAGCTGATGAAACCCGTTATTGGCTCTTTTGTCAAAAGAGACAAAGAAATGAAAATCTTCCACCTACATCGAATAGTCTAAAGCATCACACCGAAAGGGCCAATTTTCAAGCTCTTGTTTGGAGACGTTCATTGCAAGCTGTTCAGAATCTTCCATCTCCAAATGGACATGGCTGGAGTATAGTGGATGGTCTACTCAAGCCTGTTCTAATGTCAAAGGATCCTGCTCCATTTGGATTAATTGAACTCACATCATGTAGATGTCAAAAGTCTGCCTGCAAAAGAACAGATCTCTGTCAATGCAAGGCTAACAATCTACTCTGCACTGAAGCATGCCTTTGTATGGGAGGTGAAATGTGTGACAATGTTCAGCATACAATTGTCGAAGATGACTCTGACACGGATGAGTAACATTCTCTCATTTGCTCACGTGATAAATATGTCCTGCCAGCTTGTGTAGACATGCACTGCATGTCAGTTAAAAGTTTAATTATGAAAAATGTAGAAAACATGGGCATTGTTGTAGCTAAGGTATTGCTAGTCACAAGAAGACCTAAGTGCCCCAATATGTACAAAGCAACATACGGGTGTCTTAAACGAGGTTGATTATGTATAAATCTGCGATATACGATCACTCCTTTCCATTTTGCTTAAGATTGTATTGATATAACATGCGCTTAAGTTTGTGAAAAATTTACCATTGTGAAAATTGTCTGAAAACTACATTCAACACCTATTGTAAATGGGCTTCTCACGGGTTAGTGATACCACAATTTTCTTGTACAACATGGCTCAGAATATACCCAAGACATCGGTCTAGCATAATATAGAGACAAACCTTCTGAATACTGGGTGTGCTACGAAACCAATCTTCTAGACCCCTTTTGAAAATTGGCTCCCAGACTATAGGGAGATGAATCGGAGACTTCCGTTGCCGACACCACAGCTTGAGGGTAATGCCCCTCCTCATGATTTAGATGGGTTTTGCCCGGTGACTTACACGAAGACACCTTATTGCGATTCTTCTTGGAGTTTTTTGGTTTCGGTTTAGGCAACCGGACCTCCTGTTTGGACATGAGGGAAGTAGGTTTTCCCCATTTCCGGTTATCATCCGACTCCTCCAGAGATTTTGACAAAATGGTCGCGAAGGATTCGAATCTCAGAAATAAGGCAACAATAGCCTCTGAATTAGAGGAGGAACACACACACCCACCGCCTCTCTTGCTGGTGGAGCGGATACAGAAGTATTAGAAAACGCAATGGCTTTAGGCTTAGAAGCAATGGAGGGGAGCGATCGGAGGACAACGAAGTCTTGACCATAAAATCCTTAAAAAATAATTTTGAAAAACTGTCAGAGACCTACCATTGCAAATCACGAACATAGATATCGGTGTACAGGATGTACATTTGAGACACACATGGCCAGAGAACTCTGCAGCGTGAATACAATCACACTTCATCGAAGTACACTTTATTTACTCCGCCGCTTTAACTGACTCCTATAAATGAAAAATAAAAGAATAAAAGAATGAAGCATACAGCCTCATAGAACTTAAAAGACAAACTTTTAAAAATTAGGAGTCCCAAATAAAAAAACAAAGCACATGATTAGAAAAGGCAGGAAATTTTGAATTCAAATATCTCAAAGAGTAATAAGACTCAGAGAAAACTCTTAAATGATATTGATTGTGTTATGTAGAGATCTAATTCCTAGTAGGAGATATCCTACATAAGAAATAAGTGAGGGTAAATGACGATGATGATGAAATGGGAGGCATGGTTGACTACCACGAAAACCGGTAACAAAGTTACATAAGAACAATAAATCATCAGAAATCCATAAAACATTCAACAAACGTAACTTTGTCAACAGATACTACATATTAGGCATGATTAAAGAATATAGATCCTTCATATAAGATACCGAACACAGTAGACAAATACAAAAAAACTTAGTCTGCATTTTGGCTACTTTCTGCTTGCGGAATATTTGAAAAGTGAGTCTGTTTCCTATTTGGGCTCCATTGCGCATGTGCGGTCATGTGCAGTGACAGGTGTCACAGATGAGTGAGTACAGACTGGTGCCAGTCTCTATCAAGGCATATGCTGGGGGTGTACCCTACCAGTAGCCTGGTTGGGTGTGTGATGAAATGGAATAGGCATATGGGGGGCATGTAAGCAAGCACACAAATTTTATTCTGGTGGTTAAATGCAGAGTACCGTAAAATGGGGATACTTGAGACAGCATGGTAACTTGAGACAAAATGGCTGCCATTTAAGAAAAACTGACATGTGTTTTATGTGCTTTAAAATATAGAAATTTATACAGTTCCAGGTAATTAGACATATTGTATTTGACAGATTTCTTGTTATATGGCATTCTAATGTCATTTCCATAAAGAAATATGACACGTTGAGATGGTATGGTGAAACCGTGAGTAAAATCTACCGCCAGAAAACTCTGTCTGGTTACCCAATTAGAATTGAGTTGGTTCACTAGGTTACTATTTGAAATATTTGCCTATAGTGTTGGGAAAAATGTACTAATGTATGTTTTAAAATAACTTTTAGCAGGTTGATTCAGTTCATTATTACCCAAAAACAACTACTACCTGGGGTAACATGAGACACTGTCTCAAGTTACCCCATGGTAGAGCTATATGCTAAAAATCAACTAGCATTCATTTTCTAGCAAATGTAGAAGCTTATATTATCCTTATGAAAGAATACACATGGTCCTTTATTCCACCAACAGTTATAAGTAACTTTGTCTGTCTGTTTGTCAATAGGTCTGTCTGTCAAAATTAGACACTCCTAATTTTTTGTGGAGTCCCTCGAACCCCCACCCTCCACTATTCCAATCCATTCTTATTGTCATAGACAAGTCTCATAACTGCAACAAGCTATTAATAAGTCAATCTGATTATGACATCATAAACAGTCCGATTATGATGTCATGAATTCTTGTCATAATATATTGGCTAATCAATGACGTCATAATGTATTTCAGAAACATTGACTCTATCATTCAAAATACTATTAAAAAGTTGGTGCTATCGCAGGGAGAAACCTGTATATTAGGCCACCTGCCTTTGCAACCACAAGATGGTGTCCACAATAGACAGGTTTCTCCCTGCGATAGTGCCCTTAACCCTTAGCACACTGATGTCGAAAAGTAGATAGTTACAGAGTCAGGAAAAGAAAGGCTAGTGTACATTAACCCTTAGCACACTGATGTCAAAAAGTAGATGGTTACAGAGTCAGGGAATGAAAGGATGGTGTACATTAACCCTTAGCACACTGATGTCGAAAAGTAGATAGTTACAGAGCCAGGAAAAGAAAGGCTGGTGTACCTTTTGAAAACAATTGCTGCTGAAACCTGTTGCTGTCATAGACAGCAACAGCTTTCAGCAGCACTGTTTCCAAAACGACCACCAGCTATAATGTGAAATGAAATTTTATTAAAAATTTTAAAACTTCAGAGTGCTAAGGGTTAAAGTGAATCGACCCAAAATTAGGTTTTAGTACCAGTGCCTATGCACTTGTTTTAATTTGTGATGGCATAGAATTAACCTTGCATTATTATTATTATGTTGTAGGCTCTGTGAGTTACCGGTACCGTAATTACAGTAAATAGACTATAGTAATGCCACGAATACATACAAGACGCCTCGGTGCGCGCAGATATGCAGACTTTTCAGCCAGTATCAAGTTACACAGGAGCCTTTTAACTTGCAATATATATGTTTAGACATTGCCGTCTCAAGTAACCCAAATGCTGGGGCAACTTGAGACACGCTTTAATAAAAAAATTTAATAACTCAAAAGTCCTGAATATGTGTTTCTTACTCATTAATAACAGTCTCTAAGCCAGTTGAACTACTTAACATATATAGTCCTTGCATCACTCAATTCATTTCCGATATGTTGGCACATTACCGTTAAAATCGTCTCAAGTATCCCCATTTTACGGTAGTTGATTTAGCAAGTAGTGATTGACCGGTATAGATGTTTTTGTGATGTAAGAACAACTCAAGTTTTGTTTGTCCTATTGCATTGTTTCTGACACGTGGCGCATGTGATTATCACACTACGGGTGGTACAATATGTTTTTGACTTGGATTTGTATCTGAGCAGTGGGCCTTCAAATTTGAAAAGGACTTGAATTTGGACTCGAAACTGTATGAATTTGAAAACAAGGCATTGAAAAGTACTTGAAAATGTGTTTTACACAATATATAGACCAGAGTTAGCTACAGTATAAGCTAGTCTGACACTGCTCTGGCTCTACCGTCAAGTCTCAATAGATGCAATCACAGATACTTTAATAGACTGATGGGCCGCCAGGGTTTAAGACCTGCCAGTCTATCCAACCATCGGTCATAGGGTTGGTTGGTGGTCATGGCCGATGGGAACCAAACAAAAGGTAGTTGTTTACTCCACAGGCTTCTTAGAGCTATAATTTATATATTTCAACAAAATTTTGTTAGTTATAACAATGCCATCGTGGTTAATCAACCAACACACCCGGTTAATCCCAGCCAAAAAATCTGTTACACACCTGGTTAACACACCCATATATGGTATTCCCGGTGAATCCCAGCTAACCAAATTCTTAACTAAATTAAACCGGTTCAGATACTGGATGACAATGGAAAATAAACCTAACCGTGACCACCTATAAATTTGAGAGCCACACAGAACTGTATGCAATCCAGACATTGTTAACACATAGCCAGCATCAGGCCTACCACACTCGGCAACAAGCAGATAGAAATATTTAGAAAATAATTTGATGCCAATTGTTACTATTTATAGCAGATATATGTTTGCCATTAACCCTTTAACACTCAAATCAGCCAAAAATGGCTTCTGCAGTGGTCTTGAGAAAGGTCCATTTGCAGACCAAGAGAAAACTTTTTTTGAAAATTTTACCACTGGAATGACTGACTCGATAACCGAGCCAGTCATTCCAATCATATATTCCAGATTTTGGCCTGATCCGTTCAGCAGTTTTGGAGTAGAAGTTGTTTTCATGAAAACTAGGTCATCCAAGATGGCCGCTGAACGATTTGGCAGGGGTTGACTTAAGCACTGGCACCCTGGCCCGAGGCCAGTGGCATTTTCATCGGGCCAGTTAACAAGAGGCCAAAGGGGCCTGTGTCGCTCACCTGGAGCATTATGCATTTTTGTCACAATTGTTGGTGGGTGGTGTAGGAGTAGTCTTCTAAATGAGTTTGACGACATTTTTGCAAGTCCAATATGACCGCCAAACACTGCAGCCATGTTTCTGACATAGCACCTTCCCTTGAAAAAAATCATATCTCCCAAATTTCGGCCCAATCCACTCAGTGGTTCTGGAGTCATTTTGGTAAAAATTAGGTTATCCAAGATGGCCACCAAACCATTTGGTCAATCAAGTTCCCTTGAAACAAACTTGGTGCAGCTCTTTTTTGATGGATCAACTTCTCTTGAACAAACTTTAATGGCGCTTAGTCCTTAATCATATATCACAAATTTCGGTCTGATCGCTTTAGCGGTTCTGGGGAAGAAGTTGTTTTTGCGAAAACGAGGTTATCCAAGATGGCCACTGAACCATTTAGTGAATCAAGTTCCCTTGAACAAACTTGGGTCAGCTCTTACCATAGATCATATTTCATGAGGTCTGAATTGATCCCTCAAATGGTTTCGTAGATTTTTAGACATTTCTAAAAATCAGCCGAAATCCAAGATGGCTGCCAGCCAAATTGGCAGATCGGCTTCGTTTGAAAAAAATGGAATCTCTTTGCCCTAAAGATGCTTCTTGCCATATATAATTGAAATCGGCCCAATAGTTCTCGAGAAGACATTTTTAATTTCACATTGCTTTAGTATGGGAGCTTTTGGCGGGAAAATGATCCAAGATGGCCCTCAAACCAGCATTGCTATGTACTCGTAATCTAAATCTATAGTAGCAAATGTCGGGAATGAGAAAGTATTTTATCTAACCTATAACGGAAAATGCAATCATATAAATCTCACAAGTTAAAATGCATGGGCTGTATATTAAAAGTGTATCGACAGTAAATAGTATTTTACAATTAATATGAATGAATACCTCGTTTCTTCCCCCCCCCCCCCCACCCCCGCTACATATTGCATGAACATAGACATTTCTAAAAATCGGTCGAAATCCAAGATGGCCGTCGACCAAATGGGCCAATCGGGTTCGTTTGACCAAACTTGAATCTCTATGCCTTAAGGATGCTTCCTGCCAAATATAATTGAAATCGGCCCAGTAGTTCTCGAAAAGAAGACATTTTAAATTTCCCATTTCTTTAGTATGGGAGCTTTTGGCGGGAAAATGATCCAAGATGGCCGCCAAATCATTTATCCGACAGTTTCTAAAATTGCAAATTGCACATCAGAATACCCAAAAACTTATATAAAACCAATTTCAGCCTCAAAATCCATCAAATAAAAAAATCCAGTATGGCTGCCAAACATGCTATATTTTGATTGGCCCGTGGCGGCCATGTTTTTTGATTCGCCACATATGCTACCTCCGTTTTGCATCGGCAGCTTATGCATTGCTATGTACTCGTAATCTAAATATATGGTAGCAGATGTCGGGAATGAGACAGTATTTTATCTAACCTAAAACGGAAAATGCAATCATATAAATCTCACAAGTTAAAATGCATGGGCTGTATATTAAAAGTATATCGACAGTATACCTCGTATTTCAAAGGAGGATGGTATACTAAAAAGATACACTGATAAATGCAATTTGCTAAAGAATATGTGCATTGGTTAGAGAAGTATTGTTTATTATTAATTTATTACATGACAATGTATATCTTATAAAAAAAAACCACGCCTGTACACACCACCAGCCAAACGCATGCACAAACGTGCTCGCGCACACATGCACGCGCACCTGAGTGCAGTATTTCCTCTACAGATATATTCCTCTTGACAGACTACAGCACATCCCACTAAACTGTATCTATTCAACCAGAGATTAAAATATATTTAATGGAAGTATAAAATCCCAAAAAACTAAAACGTTTCATAAATAATTAGTTTTCTGTTCCAGTTAGGTGCAATTTAAATCTTTAACACATAAATTTTGTCAGAAATGTAAAAATACTTGCTTATTTAATGTTGATTTGGCGGTAAAGAGATGACTATTTTTTAAACTACCACTGAAATGACTGGTTCGGTTATTGAGCTTGCCTCAATTTAAAGTTAACATGCTGCTGAATATATTGTTATTAGACTGGAACCCGTGTTACTATAGCTTAGGTTTACCTTCCAGTCAGATCACATAGGCAGCAACTGGTGGCTCCAGTCAAATTAGTTGCAAAATATTCAACGGCTTTCCGGCATAGCTGTATGTCCTAAAATTGAGACACCAGAACTTCAAGGGTTAATTTATACCTTATGTTCAGTCAACTCTGAAACAGTTGTACTTCAGCCGCCCAGTCTCATTTTACTATCTCTAACAATCTGACATTCATATCTTGTTATTTTAACCCTTCCCACTCTAATGTCAATATTCTATCTTTTACTGTGTATAGGCAATTTTCAACAATTTTGGTGGATGATGTTGCTGTCTACGACAGCACATCGTCCACGAAATTTGTTGAAAAATTTAGACACCTTCAAAATTGTTGGTGGGTGGTTTAGGAGTAGTCTTTTAAATGACCTTGTGGACATTTTTGCATGTTCAATATGGCCACCAAACACGCTACATTTTGATTGGTCCACTTCTGCCATGTTTCTGACTAAGCTCCTTCCCTTGAACAAACTTTAATGGCACTCAGTGCCTAATCATATCTCCCAAATTTCGGCCCAATCCACTCGGTGGTTCTGGAGTTGTTTTGGCAAAAAATAGGCTATCCAACATGGCCACCAAACCATTTGGCCAATCAAGTTCCCTTGAACAAACTGTGCAGCTCTTGTCCTAGATTATACTTCATGCATTTTGAATTGATCCCCCAAACAGTTTTGAAGAAGATCTTTAAAGACATTTCTAAAAATCGACCAAAATCCAATATGTCGCGAAAATACATTTTAAATTTCCCATTGCTTGAGTATGGGAGATTTTGGCAGGTAAATGATCCAAGATGGCCGCTAAACCGTTTATCCGACAGTCTCGAAAATGGCAAATTTGAAATCACAATACGCACAAAAATACATAAAACCAATTTTTGCCTCAAAATCATTCAAATAAAAAAATACAATATGGCCGCCAAACACGCTATATATTGATAGGCCCATAGCGGCCATTTTTTTTTTACGGATCAACTTCTCTTGAACAAACTTTAATGGCCCTTAGTCCCTAATTATATATCACAAATTTCCGCCTGATCGCTTCAATGGTTCTGGGGAAGAAGTTGGTTTTGTGAAAACGAGGTCATCCAAGATGGCCGCTGAACCATTTGGTCAATCAAGTTCCCTTGAACAAACTTGAGTGAGTTCTTGCCCTAGATCCTATTACATGAGGTCTGAATTGATCCCTCAAACGGTTTTAAATAAGATTTTTAAAGACATTTCTAAAAATCGGCCGAAATCCAAGCTGGCCACCGTTTGAACAAAATGAAATCTCTATGCCATAAGGATGCTTCCTGCCAATATTATTCAAATCAGCCCAGTAGTTCTCGAGAAGACATTTTAAATCTCCCATTGCTTTAGTATGGGAGCTTTGGGCTGGAAAATTATCCAAGATGGCTACCAAACCGTTTATCCAACTGTTTCGAAAATTGCAAATTTGAGATCAGAAAACCCAAATACCTATATAAAATCAATTTCTGCCTCAAAATCCATCAAATAAAAAAATCCAATATGGCCGCCAAACATGCTATATTTTGATTGGCCCACAGCGGCCATGTTTTTTGATGGATCAACTTCTCTTGAACAAACTTTACTGGCCCTTAGTCCCTAATCATATCTGCCAAATTTTGGCCTGATCCCGTCAGTGGTTCTGGAGAAGTTATTTTCGCTACAACTAGGTCAACCAAGATGGCCGCTGAACGATTTGAGGTTTCCTTCAATCCCTCATGCGGTTTCGGAGAAGATTTTTAAAGACGTTTCTAAAAATTGGCCAAAATCCAAGATGGCCGCTGGCCTAATTGGCCGATCAGCTTCATTTGAACAAACTTGGACCCCAAATATAATTGAAATTGGCCTGGCAGTTCTTGAGAAGTCGTTTAAAGGAAAAGTTGACGGATGGATGGACACGCCACGACACCTTTCAGGCCAGGTGAACTAATAATCTCAAACAGCAACAAGAAATCTGCGGAATTAAATGTCTACCGTCTCCTGTTTGTCACAGTGAACTTTGACCTTGTGATCTCAATGTTATTATGCTGCTGCCTAACATTATAGGTAACCATGTATTCAAAAT
Source organism: Chaetoderma sp. LZ-2023a (assembly GCA_034401795.1). Classification (NCBI taxonomy): domain Eukaryota; kingdom Metazoa; phylum Mollusca; class Caudofoveata; order Chaetodermatida; family Chaetodermatidae; genus Chaetoderma; species Chaetoderma sp. LZ-2023a. Next base: position 49,232,089 of record CM067373.1, read on the forward strand.
TAGCTCCAATAGGAGCCAGTCATTCCACTGGTAAATTAAAAAAAATAGTCTTCTCTTGGTCTGCAAATGTCCATTTTCTATAAGAAAATTGAAATTTTCTTAAACAAATTCTAGTGTTAAGGCCTTAAGGGGTTAATTAAGACATTGCTGCTAAAATATTCCACAGATATACTCCCAGTAGTCACCTTGAAATCCAGTCTAATATATTGGTAGTGAACAGCTGGTTCTACATTAGTCAAATGGCTACAAGCATCATTAATTATCAATTAGCTACTGATTATGAGAATGGCAAATAAATTCTGACTTTACTAATGAGGTGGTTTTCCTGATGAACAATGAATGCTGGATCAGGTCATGTTAGCTTGCTGCAAAATGACATTATACGCCTTCACTGCTCACATGTAACAAGAGAGAGATTTCAATGACTCATATAAATGGCTTGATCAAGGAAGAGAAGAATTATGTATTAATATTGAATAGTCTTCTCATTCATAGAATTTGACTGGAGACACATACATATACCTCCCCTAAGGAGATGTGCTATTTTATTAGTGCATATTTTAACAAGAAGCATATAGTACCAGATAAAGGAATATCTTTAGTTTGCCTTTAACCCGTTTACACTCATATCAGCAAAAATCTGCTTCTGCAATGCTCTTGCAAAATGTTCATTTGCGGACCAAGAAGACTATTTTTGAAAATTTACCTCTGGAATGACTGGCTCGTTACCCGAGCCAGTCATTCCAGTGGTAAATTTTCAAAAATTGTCTTCTCTTGGTCTGTAAACAGTTTCTTTAACAAATTCGAGAGTTAAAGGGCTAAATCTTGAAAGGTTTTTCTTTCCTTCTATCATAGGATATGCGTTCCTTTCCCTCATGTTGACACTGGGGGCCATCTACCAAGTTAATCGTTTAATGGTCACTCCTGCCAAAACAGCTTCTGCACTGGTCTTGAGAATTGTCCATTTGCAGGTCAGCTAGGTGGGAAGATCTTTGAAAATTAACCACTGAAATAAATGGCTTGATAACTAAGCCAGTCACTAGGCTCCTTTTAGCCAAGTTCTATATAAATTGGTCCAGTGGTTAAGGAATAGTGTTATAATTTACCATATTTCCTGGATATTTTGGGAAAGCCACAGGGACAAAAGAATCTACACATCAAATTTCTTTATAGAAGGCATTAACCGTTCAGACAAGATTAGCTCACATAATCTTTTAAAGAATTTATTGTACATTTTCGGAAATCCAAGATGGCCACTAAGATAATTGATCAGTCAAATTTCTGTATAGAATATCTGAAGCCCACCTGAAGTTTGACTCAACTTGACAGAGCAGTTAACCCTTTAGTGGTCAAAGTTATTCAAGAAAAATTTAATTATTTTCTTATTGAATGCCCATCTACAGGCCAAATGTGTACAATTTTTGAAAATTTATCACTGAAATGACTGGCTCTGTTATTGAGCCAGTCATTCCAGTAGTAAATTTTCAGAAAATTGAATTCTCTTAGCATGTAAATTAACATTCAATAAGACCATAACAGAGTCCGGTTTAGGCCAGTATGACCATTAAAGAGTTAATTAGGGGTAATCTGGAACTGGCTTCCAGTAAATTTCCAGAAAATCCAAGATGCCATCAGACAAATTGACCAATCAAATTTCTTTATAGAAAATCTCAAGCCCTAACCACGCTAGGATAACTCATTCCAAGTTTTATTAAAATTGGCCACCGTGAAAAAGTTTTAAAGGAGCATGGATGAAAAGATGAATAGCAAAATGGATAGATAGATAGATAGTAAGTTGATTTGATAGATAGATGAATAAGGAATGTCAATGACCATATCATAAGCTCACTCAATCCTTCAGGCACGGTGAGGTAATAATGATTATAGGCATGCTGTGCATAAAATCTGAAGGCAAAAATAAATCTGTAGGTGGAGATGAAGCTTTCAAGTAACTATCCCCATTTCAGAGAATGTTAACTAAGTGAGGAAACAACTATTATGGCAATGGTGATTATAGACAGAACACACAATCCCAAGGCAATATAATGATCTGTACCTGAAGGCTATGCCACACAAAGATGGATAATAACGGTGGCCGTACTCAGAAGCACCGACTACGTGGAAAAACATGAGTAGCGCATGCAAATAGATCGCATCGCTCAACACTTGCACAAGGGAATTACACTTAAGGAAAACTGTGAAATGTGTCTTCTCTTGAAGGAATCAATAACTATAATGGAAACTGGCTTCTAGGCAATCATCACTTATGTGGCTGCTGTTCAACGAAATAACAGACATGACCTCGACTAGGCGGAGAGAGCGCTTTTATGTTTGCTCCATGTGTCCGGAAGAATATTCAACGCGTGATAGTTAAATAGTTTATTAAACGACATGCATAATAGTGGTGACAAAACTGTACACTAATAGCATTAACAACATCAAGCATACATGCCAAATAGGATAAAATTAGACATTGTGGGGCAATGAAGATTCTTTTGAGTGTCTACACACAGCTTTCAGATAAATTAGATTTAACACTTTAATGACTAAATTTGCTCAAAGATATCAGAATATTTACTTATTGAATCTTCATTTGCCGTGCAAGTGAAGGCTTTCTTTTATTTCCCACTGGAATGAATGGCTCGGTAATTGAGCCAGCCAGTCATTACACTGGTAAATTTTCAAAAATAGTATTCTCTTCACCTGCAAATGGACTTTCCTAAGGACCACTATAATGGCCGGATCTGCCATGAAAGGGTTAAATATGTGTGACAGGCTATCCTTGCCACTTGGGCAGCTTTTTCAGAAATGTAAAGAAATTGACAGATCAACAGAATTGAGTTAAACACTAGAGTGTATAAAGTTGAAGGGGCACAGCCTACTGGCTAATGGCTCTTTAATCCATTAACAAGTATATCAGCCAAAACGGCTTCAGCATTGGTCTTGAGAAATGACCATTTACAGAGCAAGCGAAGCCGATTATATTAAATTTACCACTGAATGACTGGCTCGATCACCGAGCCAGTCATTCCAGTAGTAAATTTTCAAAATTAGATCTCTTATTCTGTAAATGGAAATTTTCTATAAGAAAATTGAAATTTTCTTGATCAAATTTAAGGCCTAAAGGGTTACTCTTATGGCTGGTGCCTAGAGACTCCCCGCTGCGGAGATGGTATATCTTGTACATACTTCTTTTTTCTCTCCTGAGTGGAGTGTTTCTGTTTTCACCTGAGTCCCCTCATAGAACCTGGGTAGTGCAGTAAGAAACATGCTTCTTCCTAAGCAGGCCTGTGCTGTTATGGTAATCTGTTGAAAACATTCTCCATGAGGTTGCCGTAATTTATTTTAGGGGACCTGAAATGGGTTACCGTAATCTGTTGATTTTACTATGGACATCAATGAGCTATCTAAGGTTTAGGTTACCATATGTTGCCTTAAAACATATACGGCAACCTATTATGGGTTACCATTGGAAATATTACAGCACAGGCTTACTAAGGTTAGGCATAGTGAAAAAGTTCTCTTGAATCCTCAGTTAGAAGTCCTTTAATTTCCCCTAGATAGGATCTGGCCAAGAATAATCAGTGTGCGCACACACATGCTCAGTGCTTGGGATCCTGCCAGATCCCTGTGGCCTATACATAGGAGGCACTACTCCAGTGACAGGCATCTTAAATGTCCAACCACAGACAAGTGTTGTAATGATAAATTCATATTGATAATTACTATTAATTACTTCATCAAATACTACTTTTTATTGCTATTTAACAATGATTTTCATATAGATATTGATCAAACTATTTCATTAACCCTTTAACACTCATATCAGCCAAAAACGGCTTCTACAGTGGTCTTGAGAAATGTTAATTTGAAGACAAAGAGAAGACTATTTTAGAAGATTTACCATTGGAATGACTGTCATGATAACCAGGCCATTTATTTCAGTGGTTAAATTAAAATAATATTCTCTTGGTTTGAAAATTGACACTTTCTATGAGAAAATTGGAATTTTCTTGAACAAATTTGAGCTAAGTTAAGTTAAGTACTTGAGTTAAGTACTATTTTTTTTTCTTGTCTAGTACCATGATTTTGTTATAAATATTGATCACAAGTAATTGATTAACTCTGCAAATATATTGAGCTATTTCTGTGTTTTGCTAGGAATTCAACAACAAGATGATATAATATAATGCTTGGTTGGTGCATCATCGCATCTCAGAAAGTTGCCACGCTGACGATCAAGACATATTTGGCTAAAGCACATAACATGTTGCTAGAACATGAAAGCAAAACTCATCTAACCACTGGTCAAAATGGGGCTCACTTCCAAATTAAGTCTGATTGCCAAGGTGAGTGAAGTCAGACTTCGCTCGATCTCAGATAAGAAATCCAGGGGAAAACAGTCCACGTATTACAAGACCAGTCAAAATTATTTCTGCTCTAAAAAGGAGATATCCAATCTTGAAATTAACCATTTTTGTCTTATATAGAATATTAATAAGAAAGTCACCTTAGAGCCTTGCTTTGACCAACAAGCATGAAATTATCAAAATTAGCTAAGTTCACATTTAAGTGATCATAATCATCTCAATTATGTTGTCAGTCAATACTCAATATGAATAAACGGACTTGACAGTTCCATATGAAAATATACCATTGTCTTCACATGTTTGCTTTACCAGCCATCGCCGATCATCAATAATGGACGTGAATACATGAGGACGTAAGATGTGTGTGATAAGGGATACACTCGCCCCATACAACATAAGCATCAGATATTCCTCAGTGTCGTGGCTTATCACGTTTTACCACTGAGTTAAATAATAGTCACAAATATAAACTTACCAGTTTACCTGCCTGGTTGCTTTGAAATTGGTACATTTCAGGGATGAAAGGGTTAATCACAGGTTATTTCTCATTGTAGGCACCATGAAGACCCAGAAACAACATATTGGTTCGAAAGGACTTAAATATAAAGCAATTTTCGCCATCAAAATACATCAAATACAAACAAGAGTTTTAGTGAAACTCAACATACGCCCGCAAGCATACTTGTTTGAGGAATGCTAAATGTGAATAGTTAGCCTTTGATAATTCTCTGAGAAAGGGGGACGGGGCGACTTCTATTAGGTACACATTTGGAAGCAGACATCACTAACAACAAAATTTTGATAAATTTTAATCTTTCAAGGGAGATAACTCTCACGAATATGCGAGGATTTTGTCAAAAGGAAATCATGAGACTTCGTCTATACCTATAACACATCTGCCGAAAAAAAAATTGCGAGTGTAGGTTCAAAACTCTTCGAGATCTGGCCAAGAAAAGAACTTGGACGAATTTTAATTATTCAAGGGAGATAAGTCCTGCGAATATACAAGGATTTTGCCGAAATGAAATCATGACTCCCTTGAATATGGGCGGATCATGCCAAAACAAAATCATAATATATGTAGCAAATCTCTTGAAAAAATATTTGTGCGCGTGGGTTCAAAACTCGAGATATGGATCATGACTCCCGCGAATATGGGTGGATCATGCCAAAACAAAATCATGACACCTCGGCTATATGTACAACATCTTTTGAAAAAAAATGTGTGTGTGTGGGTTGAAAACTCTTCGAGATTTGGCCTGGACAAGACAATTTTGACCAATTTTAATCTTTCAAGGGAGATAACTCTGCCGAATATGGGCAGATCTTGCCGAACCGCAATCATGACACTTCGCCTATACATAGCACATCTTCTGGAAAAAAAATTGTGAGTGTAAGTTCAAAACTCTTAGAGATCTGTGCAGGACAAGAAAATTTTGACAAATTTTACGCTTTCAAGGGAAATAACTCTAGCGAGTATGGGAGGAATCTGCCGAATCGAAATCATGACACTTCGTCTACAGGTAATATATATGCGTAAATAAAATTGTGAGTGTAAGTTCAAAACTCTTAGAGATCTGTCCAGTACAAGAAAATTTTGACAAATTTTAAGCTTTCAAGGGAGATAACTCTAGTGAATATGGGAGGATTTTGCCGAATCGAAATCATGACATTTCATCTATAGGTAATATATCTGCTGAAAAAAAAATTTGTGAGTGTATGGCGCATGGCGAGCGCCATCACATCATACGACCCCGCTTTGCGCAGGCGTATAAAAAGCCAATATGACCAACAAACGCTAAATTTTGATATGTTGATGGCGGCCATGTTTTTTAACGTACAACCTTCCCTTGAACAAACTTGAATGGACCTTGGTCCCTAAGCATATTTACCAAATTTCAGGTCTATCCCTTCAGCGGTCCGGGAGAAGTTGTTTTCAGTCTCACTAATCCATCTGGCAATTGTAGCCTTAGAGACTGGTCTGGCTACCTCCTCCGCATAAGGGACCCATAAATGGGACGGATCAGACCTTTTAAAATCGGTTCGTTGCTTGTAAATTTTTAATGCCCTGACAGGACACCAATATTTGTCCGAAGGTGAGAAAGAAGATAACGATTTTAAAATGATCGGTTTAGCAGGGAAGTGGTTAGACTGCGTTTTCGATATCCCATCTGGGATATAAGACTAAACCGTCCCCAGATATGATAACTGTCCTTTTCAGCGGAAAGAGCATGAATTTTGGAACGTCTTCTAACAGCCTTAAGAGTTAAAAGTTTAATACTAACAGAAGCGAGAGGTTCAAAATGGCGGCCTGCCAGCACCTGAAGAACCATGGCCAAATTCCAGGAAGGCAAAGGCTTAGCAATTGGAGGACGAATATTACCCAATCCTCTGATAAAACCATTAAGAATCTTTGTATCCTTGATGTCAGCATTCAAAAGACAAAGAAGATGCCAAAGAAAATCTATAACCCCTGACTGTGTTTGCAGATAACTGTAAAGAATTAGATAGGATAAAAAATCTAACACCTGGGGAATAGAAACAGAATCGGGCACGAGATCATGAACTGAACACCATTCTCCAAAAATTTTAAGCCGACCCTTCTATACTCTATGGGTCGACTCCCTCCTGGCAGAGTCAATAATCTCCTAAGATCTTGAAGAAACTTTGACCTCAGAGACTTGATGCTTGAAATCCTCCAAACGCACAGACTTTCTGGGTTTGGATGACGACACATTCCCTTTACTTGAGAAAGAAGATCTGGGGAGGCTGGAAGAAGATGAGGGAAGTCTACCAGGAGATCGAGAAGATCCACAAACCAGATCCGTTTTGGCCAAAAGGGAGCTATCAGAAGAATTTCGCAGAACTGGTCCCTGGCCTTCTTCAAAACCAAAGGAATCAGGATCGTTGGAGGGAACACATAAGCGAACATTCCTATCCAGGACTGAGATAGGGTCTCCACCGTCAACGCCTGACTGTCCGGAAAAGGAGACATGTAAGAGGAGATCTGGACATTCAGACAAGTCGCAAACAGATCTACATGGGGACGATCCATGAGATTGAAAATCGCTCTGGCAACCGACCTCTCCGAGGGCAAATTTGCTGGGACGAGACAGCTGGTTCGCACACTAAAAAAATCTGATTCTTGCGACACCACAAGAGGAGGTCTCCATACAAAGGAGAGAGGATCTCGTTCGCTCCTGTCTGTTGATGTAGGAGACTACCATCGAATTGTCCGATCGGAACGAGATTTTGAATCTTATTAATCGATCCGACCAAACTAGGAGTGCCTTCTTGACAGCCCACAACTCCAAGATGTTGATCTGAGCTGTCAACTCCTCCAGAGACCAAAGGCCTGAGACTGACAGGGAATCCCAGACCACTCCCCATCCCTCCTGGGAAGCGTCTGTAAACATAACCACCTGAGGGGAGGACTTGACCAGATGGACACCCTCTCAGAAGCAGAGAACGATCCTTCCAAAATTCTACATGAGGGATTAAGTGATCTCTTATGGGAATCTGAAGATAAATGGAGTGGATTGACTGCTTCCATAGGGACATCAAGTACATCTGAAAGGGTCTTCTCATCAGCGCCGCACAGGGAATGACATTCTCGATGCTGACCATCAAGCCTATCACTCTCAGGAAGAATTTTCCTCTGACCGAGGGAACAGTTGACAAAATGTCCATTGCTACTAAAATTGCCTCTACTCTTGGGTCCGATGGAAAGACTAATCCATGAGCCAGATCGAAAGCAATGCCTAGGTGCGTGAAAACTTGAGAGGGAACTAGGCTCTAGATTTATGATCCAACCTAGGCTGCATGCCAGACTGCAGACATCTGGGATGACCTTTGAAAGAATTGAGGAAGATTTTGCCTTTATTAACCAATCGTCTATATAAACATGAAGATGGATAGAATGACGGTGCACTATTCCTGTCATGGCTGAAACTAGACGAGTGAAGAGAAAAGACGCCGTGGTCAGACCAAAGGGCATGGCTCGGAACTGCCATACCCGATCCTTGTAGGCGAACGTCATGAACATTCGGAAAGATGGGTGAATCAGAACATGGAAGTAGGCATCCTTGAGATCTATGGAGAAAGTCCACATGCCTGGATCTAGACTGGCGATGATCTGGGAGATGGTCTCCATTTTGAATTTTGGGGTTAAAATAAGGAGGTTCAACTTCTTTAGATTGATGATAGGATGCCAACCTCCAGTCTTTTTGGGAACTAAGAAAATGTTTGAGTAGTAGCCCGGGTCTACACTCCAAAGAGGAACCTCTTCTATGGCCTTCTTGCCAATCATGGACTCCAACTCCTCCTATAGGGCCACCAGCTTCTCCAGATTGGAAGGAATTGGAGTCCACTTGGAGATAAGAGAAAGAGGAGGATGACGGATCCAAGAAGGTGCATAACCCCAGCGAATCCGATCTACTAGCCAGGAGTCCTGAACGAGGGACTGCCAAGTCTACCAGAACAGACAGGCGCCCTCCAACTGGCAAGCTGGGTAGGAGGCACTGAACTGATGGATCCAAAGGCACAAGAAGAGGAAGGGGAGAGATTAAAATAGGAGAAAGGGCTGGACCTACCCGGGCGGTAGCCACACCCTCACACTCTCTTAGATTGAAAACCTCTGAAAGATGACCTACCTCTAGACCTTGAACTAGGTCTGTAAAAATGAGCCTGGCCCCTCTCGCTCTAAGAGCAGGGGGTTGTCTAACCTGGGACCTAGAACGGTGAGATGATAGAATCAAAACGATCCCCCTCCGCGGATCGATCTTGGAAGTTAGAAGATCTGTTACAGTTATTAATTATCCTAGAAGGATAAGCACCAAATTCATCAGGTCTGAGACTCTTCCTTGGGGCTCTTAACAGAAGAAAAATCTCTTTTTACAGAAGGTTTAGAAAGAGAAATCTGAGCCTGAAGATCCTTAGAGGTTCTCAAGCACTCAGACTCCGAATAAGATTAGCAGACCACTGGCCAAAAATATCATGGCCGAAAGGAGGACCTGAAATAAGACTACTCTTAAGCTGATTGGAGATATTCGCTTCTGCAAGCCTCCTAAACCTTCTCATTGATGTAATAAAACCTAAAGATCTGCAAACGGAGCTAAGGGATCCTCTAGAAATATCGGCCGAAGAACGAAAAACCTCAACAGGGAGCTGCTCACCTCTCTCTTGAGCCGTGAGAACAGCTTCTGAAAGCAACGGAAGAAAATTGGCCGACTTGAGCTGAGATCTGCACACAGACTCCCACTTACCAAGATCAGAAGCGGACTCAACCTTAGAAGAATCCTTAACATGCAAGGAAAGAACTTCCCAGGAAGGACCAGAGAGAGATTGAGTAGTGGCCACTCGCAAATAATCGTCTTTGGGATCTGAATGGGAGCATCAAATTTAGTAGTTATAGAAAATTCCTTACAATTAACATTATTCACAAAGAAATCTAACATGTAAACCACCAAATTATCAATAGGAAGGACCTGACGAGACAAGGAAGAAGAATCGGAAGATGAAAGAGCCGACCCAAAAGAAGGAGGGTCTATAGAAAACTCGTCCTTAAGAGGAAGAGAACGAGTAGAAGCAATCCACTTGTGAGCCAGGGACCAGTCATCCGAAGAGGCCCTGACTGGACAAAACCTGTTCAGATCCCTAGCCCTGACCGACTTGGGAATTGAAGAATTAGAAGAAAGATTAGGAGAGGAAGAAGAAAGATGATGAGAGGAGTCACCAGAGATCATAGAATCAACAGTTCTAGTGGAAAGAGGAGAGCAAGGCCTCTTAAACGCTTGAAGCGAAGAAACTGGCAAAGAATTAGAAAATGATGAAAATTGATCAGACGAAATGGGATCAATGACATTATCCTCAGGACATGGGAAAATGAATCAGGCCACTAGCGGAAAACCTTGAAAGAATTGAGAAACAAGCCGACATGAAAGAACGATCAAGGGACGGATCCCTAACCACAGAAAACAAGGACAAATCCAGACCCGAATCAACAATTTGAAACTTTAGCTCCGAGGAGAGAACGACAGAAACAATCAGATCAAGGTGATCGAAGGAAAAAGAAGAGGAAGAAGATGCAGGAGAGAGAGAGGAATTAGGATGAACAGAAGAAGAAAAAGAACAGGAATGAGTAGGATCCGAATATCCATGGAGAGAATTGATAGAAGATGGAAGATGGGAAAACCCCGAAGGAGGCGGGATAGAGGATGATTGAAAAAGAGAGGAAGGAGGAACATGACTAGAAGAAAAATCTTTCGCCGAAAGAGAAGGGGCAGAAAAAGGTAGAGACCTATGACCTTGAACCTGAGAGGAATGAGAAGGAGGAAGCCATACTCCAGAAGAACTCAATATTGTATCACGAAAAGAGGGAGCAAATGAACCGGAAGCCGCATGAATATTAACAACTTGAGAAGGGGAATGAGAAGAACCAAAATCCTGAACTAAATGATCACTAGGAAAATAAGAGCCAGAAAACTCAATAGGACAAGGAGGAGATAAGCCAGAGTTAACAAAGTTCCTGTCAACAGCCATCTGACTCCTATCCACCAAAAGTGAGTCCAAAAAATTTAAGCGACCAGATGAGGAATCTGAAAGACCAGGAAGCTCTTGACCGGAAACGTCAACTCTAACCGTAGGAGAATCGGAAAAAGGAAGCGGAAGTTGACGCTGGGATAAAGCTCTAGCCGGGTCTGGCAGACCTTGGCTATTGACTATACCGGAAGTTTCAACAAAACCGGAAACAGAAACCGGATGCTTAGCCAGATCTTTAAGACCCAAAAGTATACCCTTTAAACCAGAATCGGAAGAGTAAAAACAGGAATCCGAAACGGAAAAGGAAGAAAGCCTACCGGAAGTCGGAAAATTACTTGGGTTCTGAGGACCCGGATGTCCGGTAGAACCGGAAGCACAAATACCGGAAGAGGAAGCAGAATTGGAAAACATCCTACCAGAAGTTGAAACAGGGACAGGATCCTGAGGACCCAGATGTCCTGAAAAAACGGAAGTCAAACCAAACGGAAGAAACAGAACCGGAAGCGGAAACCGGAAGTTGACCCGGGTCCAGGAGACCTGAATCTATTAGGCACAAACCGGAAGTGCTTGCTAAGCCGGAAGTTACCAAACTTCCTGTCTTCGAAAAACTAGACACCGATGATCTTTGCACGTTCCTGGCTACTGGAATCGCCAAAAACTTGACGTTGGCATAGGTGTTGAGGTCAGGGGCGTCAGTCGCCGCCACCACTGCTTGAGGGTAATGCCCTTCCTCAAGACTTATGTGGATTTGCCCCGGTGACCTACTCGAGTTCACCTTCGAGAGCCTCTTCCTAGTCTCTAATTTTCTGTTTTGGTGACCGAATCTCCTGTCTGGACATGAGGGAAATAGGCTTCTGGTCATCGTCCGATTCGGAAGAAAAGTCCTTAGCCGCGCAGATGGCAGACGATATGCATTCATCTAATGATTTTGTCAAGACGGTTGCAAGACTCAAACCTAGCGAAAAGTGCTAACACTGCGTCAGAATTAGACGAAGAGGGCCCCGCCTCCATTGCTGGCAGATTAGAAACAGAAGATTTAGCAAAAGACACAGCTTTTGTCTTTGAAGCAACACGGGGGGGTAACTTAAAAGAACTTCATTACAATAGAGTCTGATATAAAGCAAAAACGCATGCTATAAAAAAGGTGGGAAAGTTCAAATTCAAATATCAAAAATCCATAAAGACAAGAACAAACTTTCTGAGGGATTAAAACAATTTCCTACTTATGCACTAAACTGTAATAAGTAACTTAAAGGCTTCTGAGTAGAAGAGCGATTTTAAATGATGATGATGTCAATGTCAACACCATCATCAACACCAATACCAATGTCAACACCAATATCAACCCCAACACCTACTCCAACATCAACCCCAATGCCTGCTGCAAACTCAACCCCAACACCTGCTCCAAATTCACCCAGGGTCATTCACTCCATTCAGTTATTGCCAATGCTTTGATCAGCAGTCAGTACTGTATGTAGGTAGTATTATATGATGGACTACTACTACTCCTACTATCCTACTGCTACTACTCTTTCTACTACTACTACTACTATTACTACTACTACTACTACTACTACTACTACTACTACTCTTTCTACTACTACTACTACTACTACTACTACTACTACTACTACTACTACTACTACTACTACTACTACTACTACTGATAATTACAGCTGCTCAAAAACTACTGCTCTTTGTGAACTTAGGTCACATCGATAAAATTATTTATTGAAGGAAGCCATGACAGTTGAATATTTGAATAAAATCAATACAAATTTGTACCTCGTATTTGTCGAGCTGTTGAGATGCCAAATTGAGGAAGGAGTGTTTGCTTCTAGCGATTTGTGATCAACAACTGTATATACCAAAGTTTTATTACTACATAAGGAAAAGTAGTAAATTTCTGACATTTGCAAAGGTTACATATGACACTTTTGAATTTCAAAAGTCTGTATCCCCCAACCCTTGAAATTCCTTGCGAAGACTCCTATTTTAATGTTCAGCAATAAAAACTCTCTCAAAATATTTCAAGGGAAATGTTGTCAAAAAGCCTGGAAATTGCAGGTGTATAAAAGTATGAACTGTGCGGTTTTCTGAATCCTTTGATCATTATTAAATTCTTGACTAGTCTCGGACAGCATTTAGATAAAATTCTGAAGTTCGTTTTGAGTAGAACTAAAGCTAAAATTTGTACATTGAAATAATTAACAGAGTCTAAATTATCAAAAAGTAGCCTGAAAGTTGATAGAGCCTAGAGTAGTTTGAGATATAAAGAAATTGGTAGAAAGCAAGCAACAGAGGTTTGGCAGCTCACCAGCTTCATCACATCTGCTGAAGAACATAATTGGTTTCTGCTGAAAAGCTGAAGAACATAATTGATTTCTGCTGAATAAAGCTGAGTCTCATCTATCCAGTCAGATCCGAGTTCAGTATTTGCTAATTCCACCAGTTATGAGCGCTAATTATAGGAGCTACACGTGAGACACACCCAGAGAACGAGAGCTCCTAATATTTGGAGGAGGATCCGGGTAAATAAACAGTGCCCATCCGAGTACATAAACAGCACACATCTGGGTATATAAACAGCACCCATCCGGGTATTGATACAGCACATATCTGAGTATATAAACAGCACCTATCCGGGTAATTACCAGCCCATCCGGGTACAAATAGTAAACATCAGACAAGATCCGGCGGTCCATGGTTTGACGGTATTGCACTAGCAGACAGTAGAATTCGTGCTGACATAAGATAAAATCTATATTTGATGGTACCTAGTATTCTGAAATATCATATCAGCTGTGTCTAAGATAACCTGTTGCTAGAATCAACAAATCAATTTCGAAATGTTTGGACAGATTAACCATAAAAATGGTAAGCAAATAGAATTAATAATGACACTAGCAATAGCCACCAATTTTACATGACATAAACATGCCAAAAGATCCACAAAATGTGCTAGATGACACAGATACAGTAATTACTAGGAGCAATATTATAGATGACACAGGTTATTACTAGGAGCTGGGGGTCACATTACACGTGCTATAGAAGATAGGTGTCTTTCTCTGCAAGCACAAGTTGATATGCAAATAGCCACTATGAGTGAAGATAAATCTACACCACAAATGTATATGAACATAAACCCTGAAACTTTCCAGGGCACTGAAAGTGAAGACTGAGTCATGGTTGCGCAGATTTAACCGTTTTGCTTCTCTACGATCATTGACAGATAGGCAAAAACTACACCACTTTCCACTTTTGCTGCATGGCACAGCACAGATATGGTTAGATTTATTAACAGGAGTGCCAGATACATTTGACAGTCTATCAGAGAAATTCTTAGACAGATTCAAGCAACACGTTAGCAATAAATGGATCAGCATAGAACAATTTTCACCGAGAAAATAGGGTGAAACGGAATCAGTTGAACATTTTGCTTCTGAAATTCAATGCCTAGGTGCACGTTTAAAGCGCTCAACAGACGCAGTCCTAGAAACATTTGTACAAGGCCTCAAACCTACGATCAGATCTTTTGTGATGGTTCGTAATCCTGATTCGCTTACAGTGGCTTTGGATGTTGCATGCACAGCACAAGGCGTAAAGATAGCAAACACATCCACACATGATAGCGATATTGCTGCTTTATTGACAGATATTAGACACTTTGCATAATTTGCCTACACAGATGAACACTAGGGTCAACAATGCTAGACACAGATCTCCATCACTGTTCCAGTGCAGAGACAAGTTGCATTTAATTCACCAAGACCAACATCACCATCTAATTTTGCATTCAACACACTACGATCATCATCTCCAAATTTTGGTTATGCACCAGCAAATAGATCGAATACACCGGGTGGATTATGTATTGCCAACATCAAGATACTTCCCACAGCCACAAAATAATAGACAACGTTATAGCTGTGGCAATAGGTTTGATGCTAACCATAACTGCCCAGTTCTGAGGTCAAAGTGTTATTATTGTCAGAAAATTGGCCATCATTAGATGGTTTGCAGATCTCGTTTGGCCCCCGCCCCCAATAAGCCAACTCGGCAATGAGGGCACAGGCCTACTGCCTTCGTAAGTACGTCGAAAGACACAATTACAAGGGAGGTCAACGTAAAAACCAATGCCAATGTCAACACCATCATCAACACCAATACCAACATCAACACCAATATCAACCCCAACACCTACTCCAACATCAACCCCAATGCCTGCTGCAAACTCAACCCCAACACCTGCTCCAACATCAACTCTAACACATACTTCAACATCAACCCCATTGATAAAGCCTAAAGTAGTTTGAAATATAAAGAAATTGGTAGGAAGCAAGCAACAGAGGTTTGGCAGCTCACAAGCTTCATCACATCTGCTGAAGAACATAACTGATTTCTGCTGAATAAAGCTGAAGAATATAACTGATTTCTGCTGAATAAAGCTGAGTCTCATCTATCCAGTCAGATCCGAGTTCAGTATTTGCTAATTCCCCCAGTTATGAGCGCTAATTATAGGAGCTACACGTGAGACACACCCAGAGAATGAGAGCTCATAATAGTAGTCTAAGGCAGTGTTCTCACTGGAGACTTAATCCAAAATAATGCCACACTGGCGTAAGGCGTTATTCAGGATTAACTCTCTAGTTAGAACACTGCCTTAGACTATCATAGTTATGCAGGCCTGTCCAAATTGAAATTTTCATGTATTTACGTACAATATGAAAGGAATTATGGGAATGGAAAACAGGTTGAGTCAGAAATATTTGCATAAACTTTGAGCGAATGAAAAATGGGTTACACAAATTTGGCCAGTGTATGGCAAATTTCATGCTAAAAAAGGTGGGGCAGGTGGGCGGGAGAGCTCTGGTAAATCAGGAGTTATTAATTCACTGACACACAATCACAAGTCTTATACATGTAGTCATCATAATATGGTATCCATGTGACCAGGATGTAACATGATGTGAAACCAGGCTATTAACATTATTAATCCTATAATGGTCAAGACTGGTCAGTAAATTTACATTTGCAGGCCAAGAGGAAACTATTTTTTTAAGTTTAGCAAAGGAATGACTGGCTCAATTATTGAGCCGGTCATTTCACTGGTAAACTTAGAGAAATAGTCATCCATTTGCAAATGGACATTTCTCAGGACCACTGCATAGGCCTGTTTTGGTCGGCTTGACATTCACTTTTTATTTTTGCTTTCTCTTTTTAACTGATATATCAATATGCTGAAATTGTTTGGGCTTAAATTTCAAACATTTAGGAGGAGGTTTTTATTCAAGATTTGTCTTAAAATTGGACAGTAACACAAATCAGTAGTGATCTAAGGAATGACTTTCTGAGCCAAAAGATGATGTTTCACTGACACTTTAACCCTTTAATGGTCAAATTTGGTCAAGAAAATTTTAATATCTGTCTACTGAATGTCAATTTACAGGCTAAGAGAATACAATTTTTGAAAGTTTACCAAAGGAATGACTGGCTCGGTTATCGAGCCAGTCATTCCAGTGATAAATTTTCAAAAATAATATTTTGTTGACTTGTAAATGGACTTTCCACAACAAAATGACAGAGGCAGGTTTTGGCCGGCATGACCATTAAATGGTTAATACATATGAGAAAAATACCTAATGCGAAAAATCATAACATATACCTACATGAGCTTTAACTTGCTAAACCCTTCATCAAAGAAATTTCAACTTTCTCATAGTAAATGTCCATTTGCAGACCAAGAGATTAGTTTTGAAAATTTGTCACTGGAATGACTGGCTTGATAACCGAGCCAGCCATTCCAGTGACAAATTTTCAAAAATAGTTTTCTCTTGGTATGCAAATGGACATTTCCCAAGACCCCTGCAGAAGCCGTTTTAACCATTTAAAATTCAAGCTGGCCAAAAAAATAGCTTCTGCAGTGATCTTATGAGAAACACTCATTTGGGGAACAAGAAAACTATTTTTTTAAATTTATGGCTGACTGGAATGACGTGATAAGTTTTCATAAGAAAATTCACATTTTTAATAATAAATTTGAGGCTAACGCTTTAACACTCATATCAGCCCAAAATAGCTTCTGCAGTGGTCTTGAGAAATATCCATTTGCAGACCTATAGAAGAGTATTGTTGAAAATTTACCACTGGAATGACTGGCTCGATAACTTTCCAGTGGTAAATTAAGAAAAAAAGTTCTCTTCCTCTGCAAATTGACATTTTCTTTAAGAAAATTGACACAATTTCGTGGGTTAAAGGGTGAAATGTAGATATGTAGCAAATTATATCATTAACTCAAGCTAATAATATTAACACTTTAACCCTTGAATCTGTTCAAGAAGATTTCAATTTTTTTCAAAGAAAATGTCAATTTGCAGACCAAGAAGACTATTTTTGAGAGTTAAATGGTTAAAGAATCATTGAGTATAAATTAAGAACTGGCAGAACAATAGTACTTACGTTGTTCCGGTGGTAAAATTTGTCTTTCTATAAAACAAGATTTCTACAACTAGATATATTTTCATGCCAAACCCCCGAGTCGCACTCGATGCTGTTGATGCGCTACAATGCGCTTGGCATTTGAGGATAAATTGTCCACAATTTGTGCCGGTTTCCTAACTTAATTTCCTATACTATTCGCTAAATATATGAGCAACAATGGAAAAAGTAACAATATCGGGAACGACAACAAGGTTAGGACAGAATTGCTGTTTTTCTCTTTCCGTGAAATCTGTTAGCATCGTAGCAACAATCAAACAACTTATGCTCTCCTATTCTAAAGAAATGCTGCAGACACGTAATATCAGCGATGATTTCCCTGTCCCCAATGATGTACTGCCTCTTGCTTGTATCGATGGAATAGAGAGCAAAGGAGGCTAACATGTCAAACAGTAATCGGACAGCACCATAGGAATATGAGATATGACCAAAATGAGATTAACGAGCCAAACCGAGCAATTGTATGTGGGAGTAAAATCAATAGATTTGCGCTGTCATAAAGTATGGCGTAGAATTCTCTCAAGCAAATTACCACCTAACACAGCAAACTCTGTCATAATTGCCAAAAGGTTGCGCTTAGCATCATCCATACACATTGAAGACACAGATGTGAATTAACTCTTTAACCATCACAGAACGAAAAAGAGAAATTCTTTATGATGTAAGGAATATTTCATTCGATATTTTGAAAATAATTTGATTGGGAGCTGTTGCTATCCATGGCAACTGAGGTTCCAGTCAAATTGGCTTCAAATATTCAACCGCTTTCCCGTATATGTGCCTTCAAACAGAGACAGCACAATTTTCAGGGGTAAATGCCTGGCATCACAGACAACATTACATCATGTTCTTTATAATTTATTTCACTTTCCAATAAAACCAATTTCCAGTAAATAATTTAGGACCTACAGGCATTGAAATATCATATCCCTAATATCCATTACCTTTCATATGATAATTGGTGTTTATTTTGGAAACGATGTTGCTGTAAAGTAGACCTGTAACCTGTTGCTGGCTAAGGCAATTTACAACAATTTTCAGCAACATTATTTTCAAAATATCTGTTTATTAGTGTGGTATGGATTAATTGGCCTGCATGCTATTTTTGGGAGAACAGTAAATATGAAACTGTGTAAAATGAATATGTGAAACTGTTAACCCTATAATGGTTCTGCGGTGGTCTTGAGGAATGTCCATTTGCAGGCCAAAAGAAGACATGTCTTGAAAATTGACCAATGGAATTCATGGCTCGACTATTGAGTCACTCATTCCAGTGGTAAACTTTCAAAAATAGTTTTCTCCTGGCCTGCAAATGGACTTTCAACAAGAGGCCCAAGGACCCTGTGTCCCTCACCTGGAGCATTATGCATTTTTGTCACAATTGTTGGTGGGTGGTTTAGTAGTCTTCTAAACGAGTTTGTGGACATTTTTGCAAGTCTAATATGGCCGCCAAACATGCTACATTTTGAATGGTCCACTGCAGCCATGTTTCTGACGTAGCACCTTCCCGTGAAAAAACTTTAATGACACTCAGTGCCTAATCATATCTCCCAAATTTCGCCTCAATCCGCTCAGTGGTTCTGGAGTCATTTTGGCAAAAATCTGGTTATCCAAGATGGCCACCAAATCATTTGGCCAATCAAGTTCCCTTTAACAAACTTGGTGCAGCTCTTGCCCTAGATGATATTTCATGCGTTTTGTATTGATCCCCAAAGCGGTTTTGGAGAAGATTTTCTAAGACATTTTAAATCGGCCAGTTTTTTTGACGGATCAACTTCTCTTGAACAAACTTTAATGGCCCTTAGTCCTTAATCATATATTACAAATTTCGCCCTGAACGCTTCAGCAGTTCTGGGGAAGGAGTCGTTTTTGCAAAAATGAGGTCATCCAAGATGGCCACTGAACCATTTAGTCAATCAAGTTCCCTTGACCAAACTTGGGTCAGCTCTTACCGTAGATCATATTTCATGAGGTCTGAATTGATTCCTCGAATGGTTTTGGAGATTTTTAAATACATTTCTAAAAATCAGCCAAAATCCAAGATGGCCACCGGCCAAATTGGCTGATCGGCTTCGTTTAAACGTCTATGCCCTAAGGATGCTTCCTGCCATATATAATTGTAATCGGCCCAGTAGTTCTCTAGGACATTTAAAATTTCCCATTGCTTTAGTATGGGAGCATTTGGCGGGAAACTGATCCCCCAAAGATGGCCCCCAAACCGTTTATCCGACAGGTTCGAAAATTGCAAATTTGAGATCAGAATACCCAAAAACCTAAATAAAACCAATTTCGGCCTCAAAATCCATCAAATAAAAAAATCCAATATGGCTGCCAAACACGCTACATTTTGATTGGCCCACGGCGGTCATGTTTTTTGATGGAGCAACTTCCCTTGAACAAACTTTAATGGTCCTTAGTCCCTAATCATATCTCCCAAATTTTGGCCTGATCTACTCAGTGGTTATGGAGAAGTCGTTTTCGGGAAAACTAGGTCATCCATGATGGCTGCTGAACCATTCTGTCAATCAAGTCGTCTTGAACAAACTTGGCTTACCTCTTTGCCTAGATGAGGTTTCATAAGTTTTGAATCGATTCCCCAAGCCGTTTCGGAGAACAAGATTTTTAAAGACATTTCTAAAAATCAGCCGAAATCCAAGATGGCCACTGGCCAAATTGGCCGATCAGCTTCGTTTAAACAAAATGAAATCTCTATGCCATAAGGATGCTCCATGCCAAATATAATTCAAATCAGCCCAGCAGTTCTCGAGAAGACATTTTAATTTTCCCATTGCTTTAGTATGGGAGCTTTTGGCGGGAAAATGATCCAAGATGGCTGCCAAACCGTTTATCCAACAGTTTCGAAAATTGCAAATTTGAGATCAGAATACCCAAAAACATATATAAAACGAATTTCAGCCTCAAAATCCATCAAATAAAAAAATCCAATATGGCTGCCAAACACTATATTTTGATTGGTCAACTGTGGCCATGTTTTTTGACGAATCAACTTCTCTTGAACAAACATTAATCGGCCTTAGTTCCTAATTATATATCACAAATTTCAGCCTGATCGCTTCAGTAGTTCTGGGGAGTCGTTTTTGTGAGAACTCGGTCATCCAAGATGGCTGCTGAACCATTCGGTCAATCAAGTCGTCTTGAACAAACTTGGCTTACCTGTTTGCCTAGATGAGGTTTCATAAGTTTTGACTCGATTCCCCAAGCCATTTCGGAGAACGAGAATTTTAGACATTTCTAAAAATCGGCCGAAATCCACCGGCCAAATTGGCCGATCGGCTTCGTTTGAACAAAATGAAATCTCTATGCCATAAGGATGCCTCCTGCCAAATATAATTCAAATCGGCTCAGTAGTTCTCGAAAAGACATTTTAAATTTCCCATTGCTTTAGTGTGGGCCCATTGCTTTACTATGGGAGACTATGACGGGAAAACAAACCAAGATGGCAGGAAAACCGTTTATCCGTCAGTCTCGAAAGTGGGATATTTGAACTGGCCACACTGATAAGCATATATAAAGCAATTTTTGCCATCAAAATACATCAAATACAAAAAAGCCAATATGACCAAGAAATGCTAAATTTTGATTGGTTGATGGCGGCCATGTTTTTTAACGAACAAACTTCCCTTCAACAAACTTGAAAGGCCTTTGGTCCCTAAGCAAATTTACAATATTTGAGCTCTATCCCTTCAGCGGTTCGGGAGAAGTCGTTTTTGCGAAAACTAGGTCATCCAAGATGGCCGCCAACCAAATCGGCCAATCAGGTTGCCTTGAACAAACTTGGGTCTACCATTGCCACAGATGATGTGTTATGAGTTTTGAATCAATTCCTCCAGCGGTTTCGGAGATTTTTTAGTGTTTCTAAAAATCAGCCATTTTGGCCGGCGGCCATCTTGGATTTTGACCAATCGCCTGCGTTTGAACAAACTTAGATCTCTATGCCCTATGAATGCTTCCTCCAAAATATAATTGAAATTGGCCCAGTGGTTCTTGAGAAGTCGGTTAAAAAATTCCTCAATTGCTTTACTATGGGCCCATTGCTTTACTATGGGAGGCTATGGCAGGAAAACAAACCAAGATGGCAGCCAAAACGTTTATCCGACAGTCTCGAAAGTGGCATATTTGAACTCGCCACACTGATAAGCATATATAAAGCAATTTTTGCTATCAAGATACATCAAATACAATAAAGCCAATATGACCAACAAACGCTAGATTTTAATTGGTTGATGGTGGCCATGTTTTTTAACGTACAAACTTCCCTTGAACAAACTTGAATGGACCTTGGTCCCTAAGCATATTTACCAAATTTCAGGTCTATCCCTTCAGCGGTTCGGGAGGTCGTTTTCGCGATAACTAGGTCATCCAAGATGGCCACCAAGCAAATAGGCCAATCAGGTTGCCTTGAACAAACTTGGGTCTACCGTTGCAATAGATGATGTGTTATGAGTTTTGAATCAATTCCTCCAGCGGTTTCGGAGATTTTTTAAAGTGTTTCTAAAGATCGGCCATTTTGGCCGGCGGCCATCTTGGATTTTGCCCGATCGGCTTCGTTTGAACAAACTTGAATCTCTATGCCCTTAGGGATGCTTCCTGCCAAATATAATTGAAATCGGCCCCGTGGTTCTTGAGAAGCAGTCGTTTAAAGAAAAAGTTGATGGAAGACAGATGACAGACGACACACAGACGACGGACGGTCACCATCGCATAAGCTCACTTGGTCATTCTGGCCAGGTGAGCTAATAACCAAATATTCTGATTTTCATGACCAAATTTCACCATTAACACTTTAATCTTCGAAACTTTTCTCACAGAAATTGTCCATTTGCAGAACAAGAGAATAGTATTTTTGAGTTTACACTGGAGTGACTGACTCGGTTAGGAAAACCACCTCATTAGTAAAGTCAGAATTTATTTGCCATTCTCATAATCAGTAGCTAATTGATAGTTAATGATGCTTGCAGCCATTTCACTAATGTACTACCAGCAGTCCACTACCAATATATTAGACTGAATTTCAAGGTGACTTTACTGGGAGTATATCTGTGGAATATGTTAGCAGCAATGTCTTATTTAACCCCTTAAAGGACAATTCCGGGATTGGTAAAAGTGTACTTTATTTTAAAGACTATTATATGACTACAATAGACAAATAATACGAGTAATTATACCATCGTAAACATGGGATTATTTTATCTCCCAGGTGGCGCCATTTTCTTGCAACGAGAGCGAGATTTCACGAGATCCTGACATCATCCCCGCACCAACGCTATCTTTGCCGAGCACGAAGGCTGTACAGTAAATATGTATATGCATGGAGGCCTAACATGTGCTAATTTGCAATCATTAGGACATTGTCCAGTTAAGCTAGTAAGTTTTTCAAGTAATTCTAGTATCGGAAGTCTGTAGGGAATCGTTAACCCCTAGACCGCTGAAGCATAGATTCCATTTTCTCTATCCTATCAGAATGTGATTTTGGTAACAATGCTGCTTAAGTCATTGCTGTGCAAGCCAGCAACACGTTTCAGCAACATTTCTTTCAAAATGTACCCTGGCACTATCTCTGTAAGTAGGCTATTACGCATTTTACACCATGCGAAGTGACACGTGCATATTGTCAAATTACTCAGCCGACTCAAGATACCGCTAAAGCGTGTGTCATGGGCAGTGTAAATATATATAGCAAGAAAACATACGCTATTGTAATATTGCCAGAACCACAGAACCGATTGCAATAATTCTGTTACCTCCCTGTAGCTGCAAATTCGAAGATTTATCCAATGCTAAGGATGTTAGAATTGGCCTAGTGCTTCAAAAGATACACTCTGCGGGAAAAACTAAGCCAGCAAAATTTCAAACAAAAATTTCAGGATGCGCTCTATCCATCATCCCATATCAGAATGAGTATTACAGCTACAATGACAGAATTTGCTGTGCCGAAGCTGTACAATGTTATCACATAAAGGGGAAAATTCCATCAAAATATCTTAATTATTGAAATTACTACAGCTTGCCTGGCAATATTGATCGGCGATGAAAATTCCCAGATTTTATGTCAAAATGTTAATTCATTTGGTGATAACATTATAATTGGTCAGGCAAATAGCCATTTCTTTCAGCTTTAAGCACACCCCAATTTAATGACAATACGCAAAGATAGAATCTGCGATACAAAAACCCTCTCATGATGAATTGTACCAAAAAAAGGATAACCTATTCTCAGACCATATCTTAGATGAATATTTTTTTAATATATTCCAGTCTTTTGAACCTCTTGTCCGATATTAACATCCATTACATCATATTAATCCCGAGGTCAGCACCTATTTAGAGATCCTAGAATCATTGGAATCGCTTCAGCGGTTCGTTTGCTATTATCATTTACGTATACTTCCTTAAAATATATACCCGCATCTATTGGCATCGCTCCTCCAGTCATAGCAATAGTGGTGGTGCAGGGCTGACGTCGCTAGACGCGATAAAATGGCAGCGCCCCGATATGCGACATTTTTTCAATTTTACCGACTTTATCTAGCGATAGTTGGTTACGCTATTTCTATCTAGTTATTATTCTTGTGCAATTTCATTAAACATGTAATAATCTTTCAAATAAAACACACTTTTTATCATCACAGAATTGTCCTTTAACACTCAAATTTGTTCAAGAAAATTTACCACTGGAATGACTGGCTCGGTTATCGAGCCAGTCATTTCAATGGTAAATTTTCAAAAATATTCTGCCCTTGGTCTGAAAATGGACATTTCTCAAGATAATTGCAGAAGCCGTTTTTGGCTGATATGAGTGTTAAAGAATTAAAGGTGTAAACATACATTAGAACAATTTCACTGACGGGTTGAAGCAAGCCGGAAATAACTGAATTAATGAAATGTTGAATTAAATTTTAATAGCAAGCTATAATTAACTAATGCTATTTATTGAGAATGCTGTGACAAACATGGCTGATTGCAAGCCAGCTAAATAAATCCTAACCCACTAAGGGAACTGCAAAGTAATTAAATTACCCTCTTTCACTAAAGAAATCCCTGTATCTCAATTTCAAAGCAACAAATTAGATATAAGTTGTTGAATATATTGAAAATAATTTGACTGGAAATCATTGCTGCCTAAGGCATCCAGAAAGATTACTCTCAAAATACTCACCAAAACAAACAGAGCATCGTTTGTGTTTGGTATGTGGTGTTGAATTGGTTAATCTCTCTGTAAACAACTAAATTACTAGATTCAGAGGTTATGTTTCCCATTAGCATTACAACTGGTGTTCATGCTGAATACAACTTTGCCGTAAGCCGCTGCTGTCTATGACAACAGCTTTCAGCAACCTTGTTTTCAAAATGTTCGTCAGTCTCTTCTACTGTCTTGTTAACAATTACCACACTGATGTCAATTTTCTATCTTTTACTGCTTCAATAACAAACAAACTGGTGTAAATTTTCCAACAGTTTTGGTTGACTATGATGCTGTCTAATAAGATTAGCTACACCACCACTGGAAGTATGACAGTATTTTCATGCTGAGCAGCTTGTGGCACCCTGGTGTGAGATAGAAAAGAGTTGGGATTATTATTGACTGGGTGGTCTCCCTTAGTCATCAGTTCCATATCCAGAACTTAGATTTTAGCTACATGCAGGGTTAATTTCATTATACCAGCATACGTAGTGGAAACATAGAAATCTTATATAGTGGAATACATGTTCCGAAGTTATATATGGTGAAAGAAAGCAGTGGACATACTCAAGTAGAGGGCCTCAAGGGCAGATCCAGAGCCGAGAAGTGTGTGTGTGTGCGTGCGTGCATGCGTGTGTGCATGTGTGCTGCGTTAGTGAGCATGTGTGCACACACACCCCACCCCATACCCCGCTTGGGAGGGGTGCCCTGCGCCTGCCTCATGTGCCCTTTCTCCTCCCAACACATTTCAACTGTTGGATTAGGAGCACCACAGCAATCTACTTTAATATCCCCATGTTTTTTCAATGAAAGGTGGGGCTAATGCTGCGCAACGTGAGTGAGTGAACTAGTGAGTGAGTGAGCGCATGTGCATGTGTGTTTGTTTGCATGCATGCGTGCGTGTTTGTGTTATGTGAGTTACCCATATCAACGCGGACTGCATGAGCACATTTACATTTAGCCATGCATGTCAACTGGGGGTTCTCGGACAAAATCCCACTGGACAAAATTCCACTAGACATAATCCCACTGGACAAAATCACACCCAGACATAATCCCACTGGACAAAATCCCACCTGGACATAATCCCGCCAGACATAATCTCACCCGGACATAATCCCACCCGACATAATCCCACCCAGACATAACCACACCGGACAAAATCACACCTGGACATAATCCCACCCGGACAAAATCTCACTGGACACATTCACACCAGGATTTCATGCCCACTCCATTAGAGACCAACCTGGATCAACTCAATAGTGTAGAGGAAGCCACATATATGGGTGTCATATTTCAAATAGTTGTCAGTTTGTCAGCGATCTCGGGACTATTACATCCCTTATAATTCAATTCAATTCAAACAGATTTTATTTGCTTATTTAAATATGAGGTGACAGATGCATTACATATAATATTTATGCATGACATAACATTACAAAACATGAATACACAGGAGACATTAGACAGTAACATAAATTTATCTGTTCGGCTTGAAAAACTTTAATCTTGGGAATAGATGATTTCATTCCGTACAAATTATTATATGTTTTTAATTGAATTAGGGACTTGTGTCTCTAATTCAATTTCACAACTTAATCGTCATTTGTTAAGATTTATTTCGTTTGGAAACATTAATTATTATTATTATTAATCTTCAAAATTTGCCGTAACCAAACAGAGTGTTCCTTTGTTGGTTAGGTAACTGGAAACTTTTGCTGTCTAACACATTCCAGACGAAATTACTTCCAATTTAATCAGCATTTTATACGTTTCACTAGTGGTGGTCATCTAAGATGGTGATACATAGATAAGGATGTGAAAAGCATGAGGGTGGCTGCATTGTGTGAACGTAGTACAACCATGTTAGTACCAACACAAAACTTTGCTGTGCTGGAAAAATAGAACAGTGCTCTGTTTCACCCAACTTTTTCAGCAAACAAGTTACGCGCAAAGCTGTTCTGTCACTGCTGCTGCTACTGCTACTGCTGCTGCTACTGCTACTGCTACTGCTGCTGCTAATGCTACTGCTACTACTAAATGGCAGCGATTTTACAAATTGGTATTATGTACGTCTGAGATTTTGTCCAGTGGGATTATGTTCAGTGGGATTTTGTCCAGGTGGGATTTTATCTGGTGGGATTTTGTCCGGGTGTGATTTTGTCTAGTGGGATTGTCTGGGTGTGACTTTGTCCGGTGGGATTTTGTCTTGTGAGATTTTGTCCGGGATTCCAACTGGGGGATAGCAGATGGGTGTCAAAATGTTCAGAAATTGATTGCAATGCAATTCCTCTGAAACCATTGGATGGAATTGAACCAAATTTTGTATGTGCATTACCCCTATCAATGCGGAGTGCATGAGCACATTTACATCTGGCACCAGCCCCTGCGAGGTTCAGGATGGGGTCAAAAGGACAAGTCATTGATTTTAATGTAACTCCTCCGAATCCGTTGGAAGGAATTCAGCTGAATTTGGTATGTGAGTTAACCATATGAATGTGGAGTGCATGAGTACATTTACATTTGGCTACGCCTCTAGGGGGTGGGTGGGTGGTGGTGGGGGGGGGGGGGGTCAACCTGCTAAGAAATTGATTGCAACCCAACTTCTCCGAAACTGTTGGAAGGATATGCAGGAGTACTTTATCTCATTCATATCTCATATAGATATATATTGTGACTACTTGGATTAAAATCTGTTACTCATACCTTTGAGAGTAAGTGTACTGAAAGTTTTTGCTACGCTATGCTGTTACTCATAACTTTGAGAGTAAGTGTACTGAAAGTTTTTGCTACGCTATGCTGTTACTCATAACTCTGAGAGTAAGTGTACTGAGTTTTTGCTACGCTATGTTGGAAGCAATGAATGTAACCGCCAAAGGAAGCTATTGCTGCCCTGGACAGTTATGCAGCAATAGCTTCCATCATACGACAGCAACACCATTGAGCCCGAGTAGGCTAAGGAATAATCTGTGACTGTTGGAAATTACTGTTCTCAGATTTTGAAAGCTATGAGACGGCCTAATTCAGCCCATTCTTAGTAACATCACAGCCATTATGTGATGCACCAATAAGACAAGCATCACCCGCACCCACACACATTTTTAATTATAATTAAATGGGTAAAAATTTAATAATTCAGCAGTCAACTGAGGGTCCATATTTGTGTGTACCTTTGGAAATGCAGGAGGACAGCTGAGAGCATATTTCAAAATTTCCCAGAAGGACCCCAAGCCCCCTGTCTCATTTCACTAATGCCGGTTCAGCTGTTTGAGGTGACCTTTTTTCATGCACCCGGTATTGCCCTAAAGAATTCCTAGATCAGACGCTGGGCTGTCATGAATTAATTGAGTAATAACTAAGAAACTATACCCCTGTGTGGCAAGTTGTTATTTGGTATAAGACAAGTAGGAAGGCACCGACCAAGGGCTTAATGTCGGGTTTGTAAAAAATAACCATCTTTGTTCATGGAATGATTTCCCGCCTTTCGCATTGGGAGTCATTCGTTTGCAGAAGACATTCCCTATGTCTTCAGTCGAGGCAGACTAGGCTTTTCTGCAGAACCGTGGAACTCCAGTTCATACAGCTATTTCTGAGTCTGTCTGTATCATAGCTCAAAGTCCTCTCCACCTGTCTGAACAGCTACATTTGAAGCAAATGTGAAATGATCGCTAAAGAGTTGATGCTTGCTACATTGGTCCAAATGATTATGTTCTAAGATAGGTAATCATTGAGGGACGAGTTACGCAGATCAGATCTACAGCTGGGCAGAAGACAATTTGTCAGTTGTGAGAGAACAATTTCACGTGTTAACCCTTTAACACTAATATCAGCCAACAACAGCTTCTGAAGTGATCTTGAGAAATGTCCATTTGCAGACCAAGAGAAGACGATTTTTGAAAACTTAGCACTGGAATGACTGTCTCGATAACCAGGCCAGTCCTTCCAGTCATAAATCTTTTCTTGGTCGGTCTGCAAATGGACATTTTTAATGAGAAAATTTAAATTTTCTTGAACAAATTTGAGGGTTAAAGAGTTAAGACACGGTGATGAATCTAGATGGTAATTCACCTTTCCATAGTATGTACCCATCTATGACGTCATAATCGTCTACGTGATGTGTAGAATGATATCATAATGGATGATGTCATGAATGATGTCGATAAGTACGTCACGAATGCATATTTGAAGATCGTCTATGCATTGCTGTACAAATTGTATGCCTTTACTATTTAATAAATATTCTGTTGAATATTTTGAAACTAATTTGACTGGGCAGCTTCCCTATAGTTTTCAGGAAATTGATAGCTAGGGCATTCAGGGATCGATCAATCCCAACACGGCGAGGTGTGGGTGGAGCTTAGCTAGTGATGGGTGGGGCATAGCTAAAAATGGAAAGGTCCATTGCAAAAACCGGACATAAATAGCCCTATCAGCATATGTTTCACCCTTAGAAATCTTACACATAGAAGCCTCATTTTACCCATTTTACATTCACTGGGCGACCTCTTGGTGCTCCCAAAAAGCAATCTCTCCACTATAGTAGCCAATAGGAAAAACCCATACCACCCTTATTCAAACCCCTACTCCATAAGAACTACTTGATATTTTAAAATCCAGGGTTCGTACACCTTTATTATGCTTGAGATTCCATGATTTGTCCATGACAAAAATTTTAAAATTTCATGACTTCCAAGAATTATATCTAATAGATTTGTGCTTAGGATGAATCTACATAAATTACCATCAAAGTTATTCTGCAAATGGCTGAATATTGCGTCTTGCAACAAACAAACCAAAGCCTTGTTTTGATAAGCGGTTGCCATAATTTTTATTCTATATACCGGTAGGTGATGGCTGTAATTTTGCCAGCATATTTCTTTTATTTTTCATGATTACCATTTTCCAACAAGAGGCGCTCACCTAGACCACTGGCATTTAAACCATTTGCATTTAAATAGACATGATGGATGATTTTCGGAAAATCCAAATGGCCACCAAAAAATGACCAATCAAGAGTCTCATTCCACCCAATTTTGGTTGAAATCGGGCTATTGATTGAAGGCGTACCATTTTTAAATGGTTCCGGAAAACTTTCAGAAAATGGCTGCCAAAACGTTTGACATATCAAAATTCTGAATAGAATTTCTAGAGGCTACGACAATAGAATCCTTCCAGCCAAATTGGGTTGAACTTGCCCAAATGATTAATGAGGAGTAGCATTTTATACAAATTCCCATTTTTCGGAAAATCCAAGATGGCCACCATCAAAATCAAGCCGTCAAAATTCTGTATACGTGTTCTGAAGCGCATCGGCCTAGGATTCTTCCAGCCGAGTTTGATTGGAATTGGCCAAGCGGTTAATGATTAGTAGCCTTTTAACTGATTTCCCAAAATGTTCAGAAAATCCATGATGGCCACCGGAAATTCAAGATTAAAAAAAGTCAACCTAAAAATTTACCAATCATTATTCTATTTTGGCCAATATATTAGCAACAATATTATTATAGTGTTTGCGTTGCTACGAAAGATCTTATATCAGGGTGATAGAGCATAATTACAATTATCATCACATCAGCGCATTCTGGGTGCTGAGCTCTTGTGCAACAGCAGGATGATGTTATGTGGTGTGAGAGTCCCCACAAGGGGCCAGTTTCACAAAGGTGCGTAATTTATGCCCTGTCATACACACTGTAATAAAGTAGAAAACAGACCATTCAGAATGCTTCATTTGATTTATGACTGGTTTGGCTTAACCCTTTAGTACTCATATCAGCCAAAAATGGCCTCTGCAGTGATCTTGAGAAATATCCATTTGCAGACCAAGAGAAGAGTATTTTTGAAAATTTACGACTGGAATGACTGGCTCAATAACCAAGCCAGTCATTCCAGTGGTAAATTTTCAAAAATACTCTTCTCTTGGTCTGCCAATTGACATTTCTATGAGAAAATGTAATTTTTTAAAAATTTTCTCAGAGAAAAGGTCCTTTTGCAGACCAAGAGAAAACTATTTTTTGAAAATTTAGCATTGGAATGACTGGCTCAGTTCCATAGGCAGCAACAGCATCCAGTTAAATTAGTTTCAAAATATTCAACAGCTTACCTGTATAGTTTTCTGGAAATTGATAGTCAGGGAGTTCAGAGATCGATCGATCCTAACACGAGCGCGGCGTGGGTGGAGCATAGCTAGAGATGGATGTGGCATAGTTAAAACTGGATAGGTCCATTAAGGAGAGATCTTCATGAAATTGTGTTTTGTCATGGAAAGACACCCAGCCTGGGTTGCACTAAGCCGATGTGTGATAAGTGCTGTTATGTAACTGCGAGTATCAATGACAGTCCAAAGAGATTCCCGCCATATAACTCTGGGAGATTCCAGACAATTTGTTCTGAATTAAATGTTATTTAAACTTACTCGCAATATAAATTTATAATAAAATTTACCGTTTAATTGTCAAGATAATCATGAATTATGCCTGGTGGTCAACAACAACCCATAATTACCAACGACAAGAGCAATTTATTTTCAAAATGTTACAAGTGGAATTAATGTCTATAATCTAATAGCTGTAAATGTACATATTACATACCTACGAAAATAACAACATGGAATGTTTCGACTGGTGGTTGAGACATTCAAAGGGGCACTCCTACACCGCTATATTGATTCCTATCAGCTTAATAGTGCGGAGTTCATTTGGTGGATCCAGTGGCATTCTTTCTGTTTTCTCCAAACGGTAGTCCGTGGGTTTGGTGTAGAGGTCGAATATGATGGTATATGTTTGTGAGATTTGGACCTTGGTGTCCAGGAAAGAGACTTAGCGGTTTGATGATTCCATAGTGAATTTGATGCGGAGGTGGGATGCATTCATATAGGTGACAAACTCTTGTAGGGCTTCGTGTCCGTGCTCCCAGATCATAAAGATGTCATCTATGTATCTGAGGTATAGCGCTGGGGAGTATGGTGCGTTTTGTAGCAACTTGTCTTCTAGAATGCTCATGAAGATGCATGCATATGTGCACGCTGCTTTGCTTCCCATTGCGGTACCGCCCACTTGTAGATAGTGTTCTCCGCTGAACTCGATACTGTTGCATTCCAGGACGAGTTTCAAGAGGTTACAGAAGCCCTGATTGAAAGTGTGCCTGGCATACCATGTTTTTTTCGCAAAAATGGCTACAGCATCAAATTCATCATGGAATCATCAAACCGCCAAGTCATATTCGACCTCTACACCAAACCCATGGACACACATGGTACCTACATTATGAGTCCGCCCACCCGACCTCTTGCAAGGATGCCAGCCCATATGGTCAATTCCTTAGGCTTAGAAGGATTTGTTCCACCCTTTAAGCTTTTGATAGAAACAGCCTGGTCATGCAGGAACACTACGCAGCTAGGGGCTATCCTGCCAGGATCCTACAGAAGGCCAGACAGACAGCCAGGTCCAAAGACCGCCAGTCACTCCACAAACCCAACCCAATGGACCCATACACCAAAAAGCCCTACAGACAAATCTTTGTCTGTGAATTCAACCGCACAGGTATGATGCTGAAGGACACAATCACCAAATACTGGCCCACTTGTAGTTCTACTTGTAGAATAAGAGTTGAGATAATATAGATTTAGGACACTGGCGTTTGTATTGAGCGGCAGAATTATGAGATAATGGTATAGTATATATACACCTGTGCAAAAGTTAAGCACCAGCAAAAACAATAGAACGTAGAAACATGATGGTACAACTAGGCTGCCATACTTTTTGTCCCCGCGTTAGCTGACATAATTCCAAGTACGAAATGCACATGCATGCATGACTTCACGCCGCTTGATGTCCGTGCGTGGCGGGAAACAGCACACGTGTTCAGTTATGTAAAAGTCCAGTTTGAGGTGTAGAACATTACATACAGATTTAGGCGACAAGATTAGGAATTTTGTGTTCATGACCGTGGTTTATTTGTACAGAGAGAATTAGCTCTTGATTGTGAACCGCTATGGCAAGACGAAGGTTAAGTGATCGTGTGAAATGGCAAATCATAGGCATGCATACCACTGGTATGTCATGCAGAGAGATTGGCAGACAGCTGAACATTAACCATACTGTAATCAGTCGTTTGATTGCAAAACATGGGCAAACTAACGAGGTGAAGGACAGGCCTAGATCTGGAAGACCGAAGAAGAATACTGCCCGTGATGATCGAGCCCTAGTACGCCTTGTTAGGAGATCTCCATTCACCAACAGCAGAGTGCTCAGCCAGCAATGGGAAACGCGCAATAGAGTGTCAATGTCTACCGTCAAAAGGAGACTGTATGCTGCTGGCATGAAAGCTAGGAGACCTGTCAGACGTCCTCTCCTCACTGCACACCACAAAGAGGAGCGTCTGAGGTGGTGCAACGAAAGAAGACACTGGAACATGAGATCCTGGAGACGGGTACACTGGTCCGATGAAAGTCGGTTCCTGCTTCATGCCACAGATGGTCGAACTCGTGTATGGAGGTCCAGACGCACGGCGTACGACCAACGTAACATCATGGAAGAAGTTCCATTTGGTGGAGGTTCCATTATGATATAGGGGTGCATCTCATTTGATTGTATGCTGGATCTGTTGACTGTACCTGGAACACTAAATGGACAAAGATATCAAGATTCCATACTGGATAGAGTTGTGGTCCCTCATTTTGTAAATCATGCACCTGGAACCCACCCTATATTCATGGATGACAACGCCCGACCACATCGTGCTAGAGCTGTGCATGAATACCTCCGCCAGAATGCCATCGAAACCCTACCATGGCCAGCAAGGAGCCCTGACATGAACCCTATTGAGCATATCTGGGACATTCTGGGAAACATGGTGAGAAGGAGGGATCCTCCTGTGCAGAACCTACAGGAATTAACAGATGCACTCCATCTTGAATGGCAACGAATACCACAATGGCGTATCAGTCGGTTGGTGACCAGCATGAGACGTCGTGTCCAGGCCGTCATCCAGGCACAAGGTGGATATACCCGGTATTAATAATGACAGTCTCAAACTCGTGCACAGATGTTAAACTTCGTTTTCAGACACCATTAATGACAATCTAGCCACGTGTGTCAACTGTAGGGCAATAGTTGTCAGTTGTGTCAACGTAACCATATTCAGGCCTCGTTTTCAAGTTCAAACAAAAACATACAGTGTTTCCCCACCATCATAATCAGCATTCCTCTAGTTGCATTATTACCTCTTGCACTAAGATGGATGGGTACATAAATGTTTATGCTATTGCTTTCTTCATAGCACATGAATATACCCTCGCATGTGCGTAAAAATAGGGTGGTGCTTAACTTTTGCACAGGTGTATACATGTGTGTATGTAAATATATGAATATGAAATGGTATATATGAGATGAAAGTAGATAGTTCATGAGTCCTCAGTCACATGGAGCGTGTCTGTCTCCATGTGGTGCATTAGCTTTTTGAAAGACCTGGATGGGTTCTTCGCATCCTCCAGCTTGAAGATCAAGTAAAATTGCAGACAGTCTATATTATAGATCTGGCGGTCCTTGGTGACCACAAGAGTGCGTTTGATAATGTTATTCGCCTCGATTGTCTCTAAAATTGTAGTATCTGAGTAGGTTTTACTGAGTGGCGGTTGTTGTTCACGCTCTGTAGGCCTCTCGATTGCTTGGAATAGGTTATCCTCCGAGCTGTCGGAGATAGGGGATCTCTGTCCAAAAATTTCTAAACGGATATCACTTGGTTTTGTCTGCGAACACACTGGCGACGTTGGTATGAGTCCGCATTGTGGAAACAGTGGCTACTTGAACTTCTGGATGTAAAGCCTGGGGGTGCATGGTGTACAGGTTAGCGTCGCTGTCACTGTCGAAAAGATCTGTGAAGCACTTACTGATCCTGGAAGCGTGATCCGCACTGCCAACGCTACTGTGCATACTCCTGGGCCCTGTGCATGGTTGGCGTGTTGTTGAAGAAACCTTTGGAATAGTGTAGCCAGCGGGGTATGGATGCGCTGTTGGCTCTTGAGATTCTAGCATCTTCTGTTGTACTAATGCAAGCTTCTGTTCGTTTCACTTTTTGTATGCTGATGATGGTGCCACTATCTTAACTCCTATGATCTTCCACGGATTGTTGGTGAGTTTGGAGATTGTCTCCTTTGACAGGCCATGCCCTCTTTTTAGATGTTTCTTTATGTAGCCAATTCTAATGAAACCTATATTGCAGAAATCACAGTGCCAGAGTGGCAATCCGTTGTTGTGCCTAGATTTGACATTACTATATAATGAGGATTTGCAAATATAAGAATTTGAGCAAGACTTGCACTGATACATCTTGAATAGTAGTAGTAGTAGTAGTAGTAGTAGTAGTAGTAGTAGTAGTAGTAGTAGTAGTAGTAGTAGTAGTAGTAGTAGTAGTAGTAGTAGTAAGACTTTAAGAAACATAGTAATGCAGGGTTCGTACAAACTTGAAGCTCTTGAATTTTGGCATCTGCCTTGAAAAGCCTTGACTTTGAAATTTGTCTTGAAAAGTACTGGAATTTCACCCATCTGCCTTGAAAATAGGGCTGCATGGTTTGGCTTACAGCCATATTGGTTTCGATATGACTTTTCATATCGGTTTTAACCGAATATCGGTTTTATGGACATGAAACAAAAAATTTAAATTATAAAAAATAGCATGAAAACAGACGTATTTTCACGCCCTGATACATTCGTAACATTTTACGCATTTAAAGCTTAATATACCTCATAATATCCATCATCGCGGGAGTGGAATTATTAATTAGACCACCTAAATATTACGCACAGTTAAATAAGCATCGTTTATTTTGTCAAAATTAATCATAAATCATCAGCAAAACAGTTTGCGAAAAGACGTAAATCACGTGATTGTAATTAATTAAGGTTTAATTATCTCCCTTTCTTCTTTCATTTCAAATTCGGCCCGGCGACGAAATTATGCCTTGAAGAAAATATTAACTGTAATATTGCGAACGCGAATTTCATAAGTTAATATGATATTGTGTGTAGAAGATAACGTTTTAAAAACGGTTTGAGTAATAATTTTATTTAAAATTATATCCTAATCAGCAAAATGTATTCAGCATTAACTTTATTGGCGAGATTTTTATGCATTCGGGCGATTTAGTTTTGGGACGACTTTGCATTATGTTAATTAGCCGGTGACGTAAATAAAATGGATGCCGTTGTTTAGAAATGTTTTCCCCCGACACAAATTTCAATGACAAATTCCCGCGTTAGTATTGTTTTATATTGCAAATTTATCGGAGTCTACCAGAGAAAAGACGAGAGGATATTTATTTAATTAATTCGCTGCTTGATTTCTCTCGGCATACAGCGAGTTACATGGAGTTACACAATATGCGCAATTGGGGCCACGTTCAATTATTAGTTGCCCCGAACGTGGCTTAATGGAAAGTATGGTCATTATTATTCATTACACTTTTCATGCTCGTTAGTATCTTTTATTTTTAACAATCCTGATACGAAAAACCGAAAATATGTTCATATTCGGTTTTTCGATATTTATTTCTTATAATCGGTTATGAAACCGTCAGTGCAGGATATTGGTTTTAAATATGGTATCGGTATATCGCGCAGCCCTACTTGAAAAGCCCTTGAAAATCAACATTTCCTCCCATGTGATTTTTACTGTCTGCAAAACGTTCACGTACTGGTGTAAATAAAGATTTAAGAAAATTTGATTGGCAATTTGACTGGCAAAATCCATCTGGAACCGAGTAAGTTCCAAATTCAAACTAATTTTAAAGGTTCTAAAGGTAAGTTGTATGAAATTTTGCATCAGTGTCATATCCTCACTTCATCCAGGATCCTTGTTCTGAGCCCTTGAGAAATCAACTTTTTTAGTCTTGAAGGTTTCTCCCACCCGCTCAAGACACCACCATCAGCACTATAAGACCCACGAAAGAATGTTCACTAAATCTGTGTATCATGTCGCCACCTCTGATGAGTTCTACAGTTGGACCAAACGCCATAAAGTCTGAATCATAATTCATGTCAGTCTGATCTATACGTACTACGCAACCACCCCCCCCCTGCCCACACAAAACACCCATCAGGCAAACCAAACTGGACACCACATACAGGTACCACCAGTATACCCCACCGAATAAACACCCAGTACCACTAGTACCAACATAAGTACCGCCAACCACCACCACTAGGTACTGCCAATACCGCCAACCCAGTACTGCCAATACCATTATACTAGGTACTGCCAGTACCGCCCACCAACACCGCCAAGGAAAACCATGCCCACCAGGCCATGTGGCCACCAGCTCTCCAATATGCTCATATAAGGTCACCCACGTGACCACATCCGGGCACCCCACTGAAAAGTATAAAAGGAGCGAGCAAACTCAGCTCAGATCATTCAGACTTTTGGATCTGACAAAAGCAGACCAAGCGTCAGGCTTATTATTATTCAGTTATTTAGACACGTAGTTATCATCTTCCATATTACATACCTATATTTGATTTTTGGCAGACCACCACATATTGTAGATATGGGATTGTCTTGTGGGAAGTCATGACCCCACTGGATATCTTATATTTACGAGTAAGTCCTAAATGAAATTCATATTTGAAAATACCAGGTGAGCTAATAGACCGAGTCACTATATATATTATTATTTAGAGATGTATTATCAGCACTGGATGACCAGCACGGGTTGACATCAGCTGATGATGCGCAGTTACAGTTACACCGAAACTGAACCGAAACTGATAAGGATTGATGGATGATATTTAGCATCCAAGTTTAAATTGAATGAGATAGGACCTCCGGTTCTGAGTTGATGGGTATCTGGCAATAGTTGAGATAAAAGGTGTTGCTGCGGAAACAGCACACACTTTTATATTATTCAGCAGTCGTTTTGATCAGTAGTTTAGGAAATAATCAATGGATAAGGAACGATGGAATCGTACGTGACAAACTGACTATAGTTGATGACGATAGGCATTCGGATTCTCATACGAGAATAGAACAACACCAGCTGGCAATGAGATCATACAGCTCATGTGCCTATTAACGATCGTATCCTACAGGCTTATTCACGATAGGCAATGGACAGGACAGAGGCATTGTAGCGTCCTGTAGGAATTAATAACACAATCGAAATTTGTATATCAACTATGTGTCAATCCTTCAATGGCATGCTACAACAACACATTCCGCAATGTTGTTAGTTAGCTGACAGATCGCATCAAATCAGAACCAGCCAACACCGCTTTGACTATGTGTAGCAGTAGCTCCATAGAAGAATAGCCCAGAGTTTGATTGGTCAGGATGACGTCATGATCAATGAGCGTCGATCAAACTCTGTGGCAGAGAATTAGGAAGAACGAGTTTCAAAGCAAGAATCGAAATATAGATGATCATGGATTGGTCAGGACGACCAACAGTAATGGATAGAAACTTCTAGGACGGAATAAGCAGACGTTGATTGGCGGACTGATTATCCGGACCAGTCAAGCTGTGCTTATAACCTACCTAGAAGAATCATGAGAACGAAGAATATATATTACGATATGTATATAACTGTATATCGTAATATGTATAGAACTTCAGAGTTGCTGAAGAGTATAAGTAAGGCACTTTGCCGTTTATCAAATCAATCAATCCAACATCAGGGTTCCGCAGTCATCAT
The DNA here is from genome assembly GCA_034401795.1 of Chaetoderma sp. LZ-2023a. Classification (NCBI taxonomy): domain Eukaryota; kingdom Metazoa; phylum Mollusca; class Caudofoveata; order Chaetodermatida; family Chaetodermatidae; genus Chaetoderma; species Chaetoderma sp. LZ-2023a. Next base: position 49,270,391 of record CM067373.1, read on the forward strand.
CCATGCTGCGTTAGCTGAAATAGATCATACTAGAGCAGTATCTTCTTGAAATTATCAAAGTCTTTATCAAGTAAATTATCAAAGTCTTTATGTACAGTTAAAGTAGATAGTAATAAATCTTATCATCTTGCAAAAGCAGGACAAAAGTTTGGTTGGTATTTGAATAGGAACTCCAGAGTGAAGAGCAACACTTCACCGAAGCCAGGAATCTTCCATCAGTCAGATAGGCCCTATCGTCATTCATAAATATCGCAACGAGGCGAGCTGACGATAACCGTTCTACTGCTTCCTTGGTAAGAGGTTGTCGCAGCAACCTATATCATCATAATCTTGCCATCGAGGTAGTAGGAAACAACATCGAGTAGCGACCACCCAGAGATCCAAATTCTTCAATATGTACTGTTAATGATGTACTGTGATTAGCTACTCTTCAGAAAAATCAATTGTATTCTTTTGTTGTCTAGATACATAGAGCAATCAAAACATCATTTGGTTTTGTTCTCCAGGATTTTATCAATAAGATGTCAAACTTGGCCATCTGGCTCATGGGCTAATATAAGGATCTAAATCACTGACAGGCATATCTTTTATAACTGCATTATATCTCCCATATGTCATAGCACACGATTATTTAGGTGCAGTACTAGTTCAAAACGTGCCAAATCAATCATCTATAACAAGTACAATGCTATCAGAGATTTTCTAGTCTAGACGTTCACCCCACCTCCCCCCCCCCCTTGATGCCTCTGACCTTTGAACTTTTAACCCAAAAATAAATGGAGCTCCTCAGGATGCAAAGGGAAACCTCACACCGTCCCTGAACCCCAGTTTGGTGATACAAAACTTGACTTATTGTATTAGGTACACATCTCTTGACTTTTTTGTGCTCACGAGACAAGCAGAATACCCTATAATTGTGAAACTATTAGCTGACTTTATCAGAAATATAAAAACATTTCACTGATTGCCTGCTCGACTGATTTAACTCTTTAATGTCAAATTTGGTCAAGAAAATTTAAATATCTGCCTATTGAATGTCCATTTACATGCTAAGTGAATACAATTTTTGAAAATTTATCACTGGAATGACTGGCTCGGTTATCGAGCTAGGCATTCCGGTGGTAAATTTCTAAAAATTGTATTCTCTTGAGCTGTAAATGGACATTCCACTAGACCATAACAGAGGGCAGTTTTGGCTGGTATGACCATTAAAGGGTTAATTGCAGACATGAGACATGGAAACCAGATTTTCCTCAATAATTATTATATACACCTCACGTTTTGCGTTTTAGAAGTTGTGCATATATATTACATATACATTTACATCCTACCTGACACAATTGGATGGCCTTAATAAATGTCCAGTAGAATATATGTAGTTTATGTACACATGTGTACTATAGAGCATGTGTACATTACAGACTCCTGATACGATACGCTATGAAAAAACTGATAACTGACTAGATATATAAACTAAATTTGCAGTTTCTGTTCTAAATTCACACGTCATTGATTTCAATGGAGGATACATTTAACCCTTACCACCTCTGATGTCAAATTTTTTAATTTTCAAATTAAATTAAAAGATGAACTGATGTGTTCATCTTTCAACAAATTTGGTGGAAGATGTTGCTATCGCAATTATTATTGTGTTCCAGATTTCAAGTGGCTGACTCCCTGGTAATCATTTAACCCATTTAATGGTCAACGTGGCCAAAACCCGCCTCTGCAGTGCTCTTGAGAAATGTCCATTTGCAGGCCAAGAGAATATTTTTTTACTTTGCCACTGAAATGAATGGCTTCGTTATTGAGCCAGTTATTCCAGTGGTAAATTTTCAAAACACGATTGCAGGAGCTCGTTCCAAATGACTTAAGGATTAATGTGTGGAATAGCTTGAGCTCAGACACACACATATCTAAAGCTTGAACAAGTGTGGGGATAAAGTCTGAATGTCAACAGTGATATTTTATTTTATTGTATTTATTACTATACAAATCTAGACACACACATATCTAAAGCTTAAACAAGTGTGGGGATAAAGTCTGAATGTCAACAGTAATATTTTATTTTATTGTATTTATTACTATACAAATCTAGCAAACTGTTCATAATGTCACAAAGATGCTGCAGTGAATATATTAACTCTTTAATGGCCAAGATTTTAATCATGGAAGTGTTCATTTTCAGGCCAAGAGAACAAAATTTTGGAAAATCTACAACTGGAATGACTCCCTTGATATCAAGCCAGTCATTGCACTGTAAAATTTTCAAAAATTATCTATTTTTGGCCTGCAAATTGATATAGCTGAAGACTAAGTACTGTACAAACAGTTCTGGCTGAGTTTATCATTAAAGGTGTGTGCGTGCGTGCGTGCGTGCGTGCGTGCGTGCGTGCGTGCGTGCGTGCGTGCGTGCGTGCGTGCGTGCGTGCGTGCGTGCGTGCGTGCGTGCGTGCGTGCGTGCGTGCGTGCGTGCGTGCGTGCGTGCGTGCGTGCGTGCGTGCGTGCGTGCGTGCGGTAAAGCAATTTAAATTTCTTTAAAAACATTATTAACGAGAGATGATTTATAATTAACCACTTAACACTCAAGATGCGCAAAAACCTCTTCTACAGTGCTCTTGACCATTTGCAGAACAAGAAGACTATTTTTTTTTAATTTACCGCTGGAATGACTGGCTCGATAACCGAGCCAGTCATTCCAGGGGTGAATTTTCAAACATAGTTTTCTCCTGTTCTGCAAACAGACATTTTTTACGAAACAAGTGCAAATACGCTATAGTTACAATTTAGCCAGCTTTGTCAGAAATGTAAAAGAAAATTGACAGACAGACGGATGGAGGGCAAGACGGATGGATGGATGGATGGATGGATGGACAGACAAGCAGACTTATACTAGTTGTGTCGCAAACTAAAAATTTTAATTTTCTTGAAGCAACTTGATGATTAAAGAGCTGAATGCGCAGACATGATGCTCGGCATGGTGGGTAAAAATATTGACTCAATATGCAGACTTCGCTTGACTTCACGGGAGATAAATCATGTGCAATGAGAATGGATAAAGTGAATAGTCAGACTTTTATGATGGTGGGATCGAGTGGATCAATCTTTGCTACATAGATTAGACTATTAGCATGTAGTGCTCAACCGGTAAGATAGGAACTTATATACTATCCATATATTTAAATATATTTAAGGGGTGGGGGGTTGGAACCCTTTAGCTATTTAGAAACGGCTTTTTTAATCACAATACCTTTAGTGCTAATGTTAGAGGAAAGGAAATTCCTAGCTTAATGATAATTTTGTTTAATTTAAAAGTTAGTCAAAACTGCATTATGAATAGAGAATAAACACTAGAGGCCTCAGGCCATTTTAATAAGAGGCCCAAGGGTACGATCCGGCCCCTTCTGTCCGCCCTTTGAGGACTTACCCTTACCCTTGCCCTTCCCGCCTCTAGGGCGGTCAGGAGCAACCTTGGGGAGGGTAGGCGCCTCTACAACCTTCCTGGCTTTCTTCGCCGGCGGCGGCTGAGAAAAGCCAGCTGAAGCAGAAGTCGCAACAGGCTTAGCTTTCGCCTTGCCCTTATGCTTCTTCTGCTTCTTTGAAGGTTGTCCCGCTAGTGGTTTCCCTACAGCCCCTAGTGCGTGCGCTTTCCGCACTAGCTCTAGCTGCAGGTTGACCGCTAACCGATTCTGCGCGATACTGGCTGTATCCTCTAAGATGGCCCGCGCCTGGCCACCGAAGATGCTAGGCCCTGTCAGGGGCATCCCAAGAAGACGCTCCCTGACTGCCGTAGCCGGACGCATATGGTCAATGACCATTTGCCTCCTGGATTTAGTCACTTGTGCTTGCACCCTTGCCAATGCGTCCATAGACAGCACCAGGCCGTCATTTACGCACGAAAGCGCAACAGGTGGCACAGGGTGGCCTGCCCCCGCTTCAGCCCACACCGACTGAAGGAGACGATACGAGTGGTTGACAGAGCTCATAGCTGCCCTCACACCCTCATCGCATAGGGACAGGACTTCCTCTTGGTGTACCTGAGCCTTGTCCACAAGTGCAGGACCGGGGCCACCCGCCCCGGCACTCTGAATGCCCAGTACCCATCGGTCATCCTTGGTGACCGACGGGACTACACCATATCTGTCGTATTCCACCCGCGGAATACGACATCTTGCCCGCACCTCCCTGGAGGCCGCAGGGAGCTGACCCTTGGTCATAAGTTGTTTGCTATAAATAGCCTCCAACATTCTATGAACCGTGGATCCAGTCCCACAGACTGGATCCGGGCCGCGGGCAAAATCCCCATCCTGATCGACGCAACCGACGGACGAGGCGCATCTTCATCGGCCGTGGCCGAAACCACAGACGGGTCAACCCTGGCTAGCCACGCCAGAGCCTCTGACCAATCTATCTCTGATGAAGACACACCCGCAAACACATCACCCGTTGACGTGTTTACGGGCCTGCCAGCCACGGCCTCCCGGCAAGGAGCCACGGCTGACACGCCAGGCACTCCGGTACCACACGGTTCCGCCGCCACCCGATGAAACACTCCGGTCCATGGGGTAGGTCCGCACGGAAAACCATACGGACCCGTAGCAGGCGCGGAACCGTAGCCAGACACGACAGGGCAAACACCTAAAACAGACATGGTCCTTGAATACGACTCGTACAAATTTATGGCACTCGTCACATGATGGCGGGGTTGGCTTGGCCTATAAAATAAGCACAAACCTACAATTACAAGCGGAACGAGACCCTGATGGAAGGCAGACAATTAATTTTCAAATAATTTGACTCATAAATTAACCGTGTCCCTCCCGCACCCCACCCCGCCACGTTACAACAAAGATCGCATTGATTATGACGACAAGAACGAAGCGGGCATAAAACACACCCATATTAGATCCTCCAGGATGTGTAACGGCTCCAGGAATCATATCGCATAGCATTCGGGGTATATTTACCAATCAATATAAATTATACTCCCTAACGAAAGCCAAACGATATGTGAAGAAAACAACAAAATGTATAACAAACTGCTGTATCACACATTAAAACCGTAGACCACGCATCTACTCAAGAATTTTGAAACCACCGATCATTGCAAACCGATCGTGATCGCACGTAAACTTGAACATTCTAAAGTTTCCTGTACCATTTTTAGTACGCAGCACCCAGAACGAGATGCGCGAATTAATGAAAATTTTTCTTCACATAAACATCCGAGCGACCGGGTGTGATATCACCCGCTCGGATCCTACGGAGAACGATGTCAGCCGATATTCGTGTTAGAAATACCGTAGCAACACCTATTTTCATATCTGCCGATCGCCTGTTGGGGTTTAAAGAAGGCGATCGTCTGGCATATATCGTTGTTAGCACACGTCCCAGATTCTCTGGGGTCAGAAATCGGGACATGCGACACAGCAAAATTTAGAGACCTAAGTCTTTTAACTATGGATAATAAAGAATGATACAACCTGGTTTTCATCGGCGGTATTCTCCATAGTATCCAGTTAAATCCTTCAAGAACGCACAAACTATCACTTTACAGACAAAGACTTAGATTTCTTTAACAAAAGACACTAAAATCCTCTCCCTGCAGAAAGCATGTATTGCTCTTGTTGCTATGCAAACAAGAATGAGCTCTATGGTAAACGGGTACTCGGCAGTGGGGAGCCGGGTACCCGGTTTCCAGGAGTCGGTAAAGCTTTCTAAGTCTATAATCCTAGAGCCGCTGTCAAGGCCAGCTGTATATCAGAAGTAACAGAATAGTGAGTATTGTTAGATCTCGGAGAAAGGGAAATTGACATTTCCTTCATTCTAATAGAAAGTGGAGTAGAATTATATAGTGATGAAATAAGCTGATAATTGTATTAATTGTCAGACTAGAGGTTAGTCACTGTATGTTAGTTGTGTAAACAGGTAGCAGAGGAATATTGTAGTATAAACATAGCCATGATAGTTATCAAAAAGCAATGAGAACACTTAACTAGCAGGGCTAAGTCAGCTAATAGTAGTAAAAACATCTTAACAGACTTACTGTCACTTACATGTATGAGCTGTGATCTTATGATCAGTGTATATATGTGTTGGCAATTTTAAAGCAGGTAGACAGGCACTTAATGTTTAGACAAATACATGCACTATCAGTAGATTCTGTTGTATGTCTTCCAGGTTTTAATCCCTGAATCACAGTCTAGTCTCAATTATAAGGAAAACACCCTGCTGAATATTTTTGAAACTAATTTGACTGGTAGTAACAGGTGAACTGCCGAGTACCCGTTTACCATAGAGCTCATATTGTTTGCATAGCCACCAAACAAGAGAAAACTATGGCTTGCCTCCGTGGGGCTGGGAGGCTGGGTCCGTAACAGAATGGTGAGTATTGTTAGATCTCGGAGAAAGGGAAATTGACATTTCCTTCATTCTCCTTCGATCAATACTCACCATTCTGTTACTTCTGATATACACCAGATTTGATCAGTAACCTGGTGGGAAGGGGCAAGCCATAAATGCTAGTTTTGCCCCTTGGAGAAAGATTTTAGACTTCAAACTTGACTAACGGAGACCTAAAAGGACCGTCAAGTTCACGGAACCGAATCACATTCGCGTCACGGGCCCCCCCCCCTTTTTCCTCCTAAGAAAAGGGAGAGAACTAACGAACATGTATCTCACCTGAAAACACAAATATGCCAAGAGGGTTAACTACTCCCTGCATATTCCATGTATTAGCCTGGGAATGAGCATCAGTATATAAGATGAATGAACATGATACATATACATAATACAAAAAACTCTCACTATTGAATTACCTTATGATAATCGGACTTCAGACGTACCGCCTCCAACCATTCACGGGTTCGGCCATCAGTGACACAATCTGGTTGTCATCCTCTCGCTTGACCATGCCTGCTTTAGGTTCTTTTCTTACTGAAGTGAAAAAAGGGTGAAGAGCAGTGTGGTCACTAACTATCGTTTCAAAACAGCTAAAGCGAGTGGATTGGCTGAGTCTGACACATCCCTTATATAGTAATCCGTAAATGAGGACTCACAGTGCCATTGTGCAACGGCCATCATGTCCTCTAACGGAAACACGGACCGGGCACCAGACACTGGCATCACGATCAAACCTAGTTAACTTCGGTATAATGATCGGTTTGCCGGGATATCTCAAAGATTGGTTCTTTGACATAAACTCTGCTCTTGGCAGAAGACGCAGACCTTCTCCAGAAACAATAAATCGGTTCCTCTCTGCCGAAAGTGCATGGATCTCACTGCGCCTTCTAGCTGAGGAAGCTGCCAATAGAAAGACCGCCTTTAGAGTCAAATGCTTTAGACTAGCCGAACGCAACGGTTCGAAAGGGTGCTTGGCCAGTACATTAAGCACTAAAGATAGACTCCAGACTGGAATGACTACCGGTTGTCTCGGTCGGAGATTGCTCATTCCCTTCAACATCACATTTGTGGCCCCTCTGGACTATCCCTGTTGGCTAGACAAGGGATAACTGATTCCAAAGCTGACTTGTATCCAGCAACTGTGACGGGAGCTAGTCCTGAAAAGAACAGCTCACAGAGAAAGTCTGCTATTTGCTGAATAGTGGATTGAAAGGTATCAATACCCTTTTCTTCACACCAGTCTGCAAATCTGTTAACCGTGTTGTTATATGACTTGAAGGTTGACCTCCTTCTCGCAGCCGCGATGAAATCAGCAGCCTGTCGAGAAAAGCCTTCCGACGTGGAACGTTGTTTGATAACATCCACGCAGTCAATTTGAACATTTCGGGACGCTCGTGTAGGAAGCGTCCCTTGGCCTGGGAGATTATGTTCGGAATCTCGGGCAACTGCACAGGATTTTCCACCAGCAGATCTAGAAGATCCGTGAACCACGCCCTGCTCGGCCAATACGGCGCTATTAGCAGGACCAGACACGGTTCCTCCCTGGCCTTCACCAATACCTTCGGTAGAAGAATGGTGGGTGGGTACGCGTAAGCGTGCATCCTTCTCCAGCTTATCGCCAGAGCGTCTGTATCGATGGCATTTGGATCTGGAATCGGCGAGACATATGTCATGATTTGAGCATTTTCCTTTGTGGCGAACAAGTCCACGTTGGGTTTGCCCCAATGCTCGAAGATCCGTCGCAGAACCGGAGGGTTGAGGGACCATTCTGTTGGCAGAATTCTCTGTCTGCGAGACAAAGCATCCGCCAGAATGTTCAATCGGCCAGGAATATGAGCTGCTTTCAAAACAACCGAGTAATTCCTGCACCATTGAATCAAGTGCCACACCCTGATACACAGAGTGGGTGACCTGGTCCCGCCTTGGCGATTTATATATGATACTACTGTCGAATTGTCTGACCGTATCAATATCACCTTGCCCCTGATCATCGGAAGGAACTCTTCCAACGCCAGTTCCACTGCCATCATTTCCAACAGATTGATATGCAGCTGACTCTCCGGGAGAGTCCATGTGCCCGAGACTGCAGGAAATGTCAATTTCCCTTTCTCCGAGATCTAACAATACTCACCATTCTGTTACTTCTGATATACAGCTGGCCTTGACAGCGGCTCTAGGATTATAGACTTAGAAAGCTTTACCGACTCCTGGGCACCGGGTACTCGGCTCCCCACTGCCGAGTACCCGTTTACCATAGAGCTCATATTGTTTGCATAGCCACCAAACAAGAGAAAACTATGGCTTGCCTCCGTGGGGCTGGGAGGCTGGGTCCGTAACAGAATGGTGAGTATTGTTAGATCTCGGAGAAAGGGAAATTGACATTTCCTGCATTCTCCTTCGATCAATACTCACCATTCTGTTACTTCTGATATACACCAGATTTGATCAGTAACCTGGTGGGAAGGGGCAAGCCATACATGCTAATTTTGCCCCTTGGAGAAAGATTTTAGACTTCAAACTTGACTAACGGAGACCTAAAAGGACCGTCAAGTTCACGGAACAGAATCACATTCGCGTCACAGCCCCCCCCCTTTTTCCTCCTAAGAAAAGGGAGAGAACTAACGAACATGTATCTCGCCTGAAACACCAATATGCCAAGAGGGTTAACTACTCCCTGCATATCGCTTGTATTAGCCTGGGAATGAGCATGAATATATAAGATGAATGAACATGATACATATACATAATACAAAAAACTCTCACTTGTTGAATTACCTTATGATAACAGGACTTCAGACGTACCGCCTACAACCATTCACCGGTTCGGCCATCAGTGACACAATCTGGTTGACATCCTCTCGCTTGACCATGCCTGCTTTAGGTTCTTTTCTTACCAAAGTGAAAAAAGGGGAAAAGCAGTGTGGTCACTAACTATCGTTTCAAAACAGCTAAAGCGAGTGGATTGGCTGAGTCTGACACATCCCTCATATAGTAATCCGTAAATGAGGACTCACAGTGCCATTGTGCAACGGCCATGATGTCCTCTAACGGAACACCATTGTAAAGGGCGGTCGAGGTGGCTATTCCTCTAACATCGTGTGCCCTTACGCCCTGCACCTGGTGCCCAGTCGCCATCTCATGAGTAGTCTGAATGCATTCGACCACCCAACGAGAGATAGTATCCATGGATGCGGCGCCATAAGGCTTTTTATGGCAGATCCACAGATGTCTATCGTTCGACCGTAACGAGTCAGTCCGTTTCTTGTACTTAGTCAAAGCACGGACCGGGCACCAGACACTGGCATCACGATCAAACCTGGTTAACTTCGGTATAATGATCGGTTTGCCGGGATATCTCAAAGATTGGTTCTTTGACATAAATTCTGCTCTTGGCAGAAGACGCAGACCTTCTCCAGAAACAATAAATCGGTTCCTCTCTGCCGAAAGCGCATGGATCTCACTGCGCCTTCTAGCTGAGGAAGCTACCAATAGAAAGACCGCCTTTAGAGTCAAATGCTTTAGACTAGCCGAACGCAACGGTTCGAATGGGTGCTTGGCCAGTACATTAAGCACTAAAGATAGACTCCAGGCTGGAATGACTACCGGTTGTCTCGGGCGGAGATTGCTCATTCCCTTCAACATCACATTTAACTGGGCCACCTCTGGACTATCCCTGTTGGCTAGACAAGGGATAACTGATGCCAAAGCTGACTTGTATCCAGCAATTGTGACGGGAGCTAGTCCTGTAAAGAACAGCTCACAGAGAAAGTCTGCTATTTGCTGAATAGTGGATTGAAAGGTATCAATACCCTTTTCTTCACACCAGTCTGCAAATCTGTTAACCTTGTTGTTATATGACTTGAAGGTTGACCTCCTTCTCGCAGCCGCGATGAAATCAGCAGCCTGTCGAGAAAAGCCTTCCGACGTGGAACGTTGTTTGACAACATCCACGCAGTCAATTTGAACATTTCGGGACGCTCGTGTAGGAAGCGTCCCTTGGCCTGGGAGATTATGTTCGGAATTTCGGGCAACTGCACAGGATTTTCCACCAGCAGATCCAGAAGATCCGTGAACCACGCCCTGCTCGGCCAATACGGCGCTATTAGCAGGACCAGACACGGCTCCTCCCTGACCTTCACCAATACCTTCGGAAGAAGAATGGTGGGTGGGTACGCGTACGCGTGCATCCCTCTCCAGCTTATCGCCAGAGCGTCTGTATCGACGGCATTTGGATCTGGAATCGGCGAGACATATGTCATGATTTGAGCATTTTCCTTTGTGGCGAACAAGTCCACGTTGGATTTGCCCCAATGCTCGAAGATCCGTCGCAGAACTGGAGGGTTGAGGGACCATTCTGTTGGCAAGATTCTCTGTCTGCGAGACAAAGCATCCGCCAGAATGTTCAATCGGCCAGGAATATGAGCTGCTTTCAAAACAACCGAGTAATTCCTGCACCATTGAATCAAGTGCCACACCCTGATACACAGAGTGGGCGACCTGGTCCCGCCTTGGCGATTTATATATGATACTACTGTCGAATTGTCCGACCGTATCAATATCACCTTGCCCCTGATCATCGGAAGGAACTCTTCCAACGCCAGTTCCACTGCCATCATTTCCAACAGATTGATATGCAGCTGACTCTCCGGGAGAGTCCATGTGCCCGAGACCTGGTGTTCTCCCAGGCAGGCACCCCACCCTTCCAGCGATGCATCCGTGTAAACGGACAGCTGGGGGTGGGGTAGGTGCAGCGAAACCCCTATTAGGAGATTCTGACGCTGTTTCCACCATAGAAGATGCGATATTATCGGCTCCAAAACTGGCACCAGTTTTGACAGGGGTTCTGTTCTCTGTTTCCACAGAGACATCAGATACAACTGGATAGGTCTTCGCATTAGAGCAGCGTACGGGATAACCTGCTCCATGGAGACCATCATGCCCAGCATCTGAAGGAACCGCCTCGCCTGAATGTGGTTTCGCACTCGAAAACTCCTGAGGATGGCTAACAGAGACACCACTCTGGGCTCTGATGGGTAAACCCTGCCCTCCTCGAGGTCGAATCGCATCCCCAAATAAACGAAATGTTGAGTGGGCGTCAACTCGGATTTCTCCTCGTTGACTATCCAGCCTAGATCTGAAAGTAACTTCAGAGTCAGAGCAGTATCCACGTTCAACCTGGCTGCCGAGTCTGCCTTGAGCAGCCAGTCGTCTATGTAGGTGTGTAGCGCCACGTTCTCTTTTCTGAGAAACGCTGTCACCGCAAGGACCACTCTTGTGAAAACACTCGGAGCTGTCGACAGGCCAAACGGGAGAACTGTAAACTCCCATACTTGATTCTGAAACGCAAATCTCAGAAACCTGTGCCAACTCCGATTTATCGGAATGTGGAAATATGCATCTTTCAGATCGATCGATACACACCACATTCCTTTCCTCAATCCCGCCATTACCGACCTCGGCGTTTCCATCTGGAACCGAGGCGTATGGATAAACCAATTTAATGGCCTGAGATTGAGTATGGGTCTCCATCCCCCTGTGCTCTTGGGGACAAGGAACATGTTTGAATAGAAGCCTGGAGTGTTCCGGTTTGCTGGTTTTATTGCTCCCTTCAGAAGCAAACCCGACACTTCCTTTTGAACGGCTTCTAACTTGTCTGGCTCCCTTGGTACGGGTGTCCAGACAGGTGCCAAAGACAGATTTTGTGGCGGAAAGTCCCACCACTCCGGCATGTAACCCTGGGATAACCATCCCAGGACCAGACTGTCTGACGTCACACCTCGCCAAGCCTCGACGAAACGCATGAGCCTTCCACCCACCATAGACGCCTCGACGTCTAACGGGGTTGTCCGGCTCGCAGTGCGCCCCCCCCCCCCCCTTTCTTAACGAGAGAGAGTGAGAACCATTTCGTTCTAGGCACGACGGGTATAACTGGCACCGCTGTTCCTGTCGCACAGGTGCGGTCCAGGCGGATATGAAGGGAGCTTGCGTACCCTCAGGTACGCTTCGGCCCCTTCTGTCCGCCCTTTGAGGCCTTACCCTTACCCTTCCCCTTCCCACCTCTAGGGCGGTCAGGAGCAACATTGGGGAGGGTAGGCGCCTCTACAACCTTCCTGGGTTTCTTCGCCGGCGGCGGCTCCGAGAACCCAGCCGAAACAGACGTCGCAATAGGCCTGGCTTTCGCCTTGCTCTTATGCTTTTTCTGTTTCTTTGAAGGCTGTCCCGTTAGCGGCTTGCCCACAGCCCCTAGTGCGTGCGCTTGCTGCACTAGCTCTAGCTGTAGATTTACCGCTAACCGATTCTGCGCAATACTGGCGGTGTCCTCTAAGATGGCCCGCGCTTGGCCACCAAAGATGCTAGGCCCTGTCAGGGGCGTCCCAAGAAGACGTTCCCTGACTGCCGTAGCCGGACGCATATGGTCAATGACCATTTGCCTCCTGGACTTCGTCACACGCGCTTGCACCCTTGCCAATGCATCCATTGACAGCACCAAGCCGTCATTAACGCACGATAGCGCCACAGGTTGCACAGGGTGGCCTGCCCCCGCTTCAGCCCACACCGACTGAAGTAGACGATAGGAGTGATTGACAGCGCTCATCGCTGCCCTCACACCCTCATCGCATAGGGCCAGGACTTCTTCCTGGTGTACCTGGGCCTTATCCACTAGTGCCGGACCGGGACCACCCGACCCAGCACTCTGGACGCCCAGTACCCATCAGTCATCCTCCGTGACCGACGGGACTACACCATACCTGTCGTATTCACCCCGCGGAATACGACATCTTGCCCGCACCTCCCTGGAGGCCGCAGGGAGCTGACCCTTGGTCATTAGTTGTTTACTATAAATAGCATCCAACAAATCAATGAACCGTGGATCCAGTGCCACTGACTGGATACGGGCCGCGGGCAAAATCCCCGTCCTAATCGACGCAACCGACGGACGGGGCGCATCTTCATCGGCCGTGGCCGAAACCACAGACGGGTCCACTCTGGCTAGCCACGCCAGAGCATCAGACCAATCTACCTCCGAAGAAGATACCCCCGCAAACACGTCACCCGTTGACGTGCTCACGGGTCTGCCAGCCATGGCCTCCCGGCAAGGAGCCACGGCTGACACGCCAGGCACTCTGCTACCACACGGTTCCGCCGCCACCCCATGAAACACTCCGGTCCATGGGGTAGGTCCGCACGGAAAACCGTACGGACCCGTAACCGTCGCGGAACCATAGCCGGACACGGGCGCCAACGGCACCCCATGTCCGGCTGCCGGACCAGGCGAGATAGGTGAGTACCACGCCTGGCCCGGCACACCAGATCCCCTGACGGCTGGTGACAAACCAAGCCGCGCGGAACCGGTGCACGGTAACGGATTGGCCTCAGCCGCAGGTGGAGCCGCTGACCTGGCTTGCGCCAAACCAGACAAATGGAGGCCGGTTCCGTCCAGGACGGAATCAACCTCCATATTCTCCACCTGCGGCTTCACGGGCCGCAGCAACCTCTCCTCCTCGGCCTCATCGTCTTCAGACTCCGAAGAGCCGTCACTAGACGAATAAACCGTGGAGCCGTCCTGGCGGACGGCTCCCACACCTGACGGACCGGCCACCGCTACTGGACCACCCGGAGGTGGCCGCAGAGAGACAGAACCCGTCTGGCCGAAGCCAGACGGGACCGCCAGGGGGCCGTACGAGACGGCCCCCTCGGTAACCAGTCCAGAATCCTATCCGAGGACAGGATCCGTACCAGGCATGGGGAGAAACTGCCCCCTAACCTTTGGTAGCAGGGACGACACCAGCGTGGGCAGAACGCTATGCAGAAAACCCTGCATAGCCGGACCAAACCACGCCGGCGGTGCCATCTCCGCCACCTCCAGCTGGGGACGTGGAGCACCCCCACCGGCCGAACCGGGCGCTCCACGATTTCCTCTCGGACCGCCTGACCCCGCGTCAGACCCAGCCAAGTCCTTCTGGGCAAGGAACTTAACCATCGTTTCGACGGACCACACTGCACAAACATTACACCTATGATCTATATTACACAGGGCACACCTAAAACAGACATGGTCCTTGAACATTACACGGACAAACTTATGGCAGTCGTCACATGATGGCGGGGCTGGCTTGGCCTATAAAATAAGCACAAACCTACAATAAACAAGCGGAACGAGACACGGATGGAAGGCAGACAATTAATTTTCAAATATTTTGACTCATAAATTAACCGTAACCTCCCCGCACCCCACCCCGCCACGTTACAACAACGATCGCATTGATTATGACGACAAGTACGCGGCGGGCACAACACACCCATAATAGATCCTACAGGATGTGTAACGGCTCCAGGAATCATATCGCATAGCATTCAGGGTATATTTACTAATCAATATAAATTATACTCCTAACGAACGCAGCACGATATGTGAAGAAAACAACAAAATGTATAACAACTGCTGTCTCACACGGTAAAACCGCAGACCACACATCTACTCAAGAATTTTGAAACCACCGATCATTGCAAACCGATCGTGATCGCACGTAAACTTGATCATTCTAAAGTTTCCGGTACCATTTTTAGTACGCAGCACCCAGAACAAGATGCGCGAATTAATGAAAAAAATTTTCTTCACATAAACATCCGAGCGACCGGGTGTGACGTCACCCGCTCGGATTCTACGGAGAACGACGTCAGCCGATATTCGTGTTAGAAATACCGTAGCAAACACCTATTTTCATATCTGCCGATCGCCTGTTGGGGTTTAAAGAAGGCGATCGTCTGGCATATATCGTTGTTAGCACACGTCCCAGATTCTATGGGGTCAGAAATTGTAACATGCGACACAACGAAATTTAGAGACCTAAGTCTTTTAACTATGGATAATAAAGAACAATACAACCTGGTTGTCTTGGGCGGTATTCTCCATAGTCCTTAGTTATCCTTTCAGAAAACACAAACTATCACTGATTAAAGACTTAGATTATTTTAAAACACTAAAATCCTTAATGCAAAAAGCATGTATTGCTCTTGTTGCTATGCAAACAAGAATGAGCTCTATGGTAAACGGGTACTCGGCAGTGGGGAGCCGAGTACCCGGTTCCCAGGAGTCGGTAAAGCTTTCTAAGTCTATAATCCTAGAGCCGCTGTCAAGGCCAGCTGTATATCAGAATTAACAGAATGGTGAGTATTGATCGAAGGAGAACTGGTGTTCTCCCAGGCAGGCACCCCACCCTTCCAGCGATGCATCCGTGTAGGCGGACAGCTGGGGGTGGGGTAGGTGCAGCGAAACCCCTAATAGGAGAGTCTGACGCTGTTTCCACCATAGAAGATGCGATATTATCGCCTCCACAACTGGCACCAGTTTTGACAGGGGTTCTGTTCTCTGTTTCCACAGAGACATCAGATACAACTGGATAGGCCTTCGCATTAGAGCAGCGTACGGGATAACCTGCTCCATGGAGACCATCATGCCCAGCATCTGAAGGAACCGCCTCGCCTGAATGTGGTTTCCCACTCGAAAACTCTTGAGGATGGCTAACAGAGACACCACTCTGGGCTCTGACGGGTAAACCCTGCCCTCCTCGAGGTCGAATCGCATTCCCAAATAAACGAAATGTTGTGTGGGCGTCAACTCGGATTTCTCCTCGTTGACTATCCAGCCTAGATCTGAAAGTAACTTCAGAGTCAGAGCAGTATCCACGTTCCACCTGGCTGCCGAGTCTGCCTTGAGCAGCTAGTCGTCTATGTAGGTGTGTAGCGCCACGCTCTCTTTTCTGAGAAACGCTGTCACCGCAAGGACCACTCTTGTGAAAACCCTCGGAGCTGTCGACCGGCCGAACGGGAGAACTGTAAACTCCCATACTTGATTCTGAAACGCAAATCTCAGAAACCTGTGCCAACTCCGATTCATAGGAATGTGGAAATATGCATCTTTCAGATCGATCGATACACACCACATTCCTTTCCTCAATCCCGCCATTACCGACCTCGGCGTTTCCATCTGGAACCGAGGCATATGGATAAACCAATTTAATGGCCTGAGATTGAGTATGGGTCTCCATCCCCCTGTGCTCTTGGGGACAAGGAACATGTTTGAATAGAAGCCCGGAGTGTTTCGGTTTGCTGGTTTTATTGCTCCCTTCAGAAGCAAACCCGACACTTCCTTTTGAACGGCTTCTAACTTGTCTGGCTCCCTCCTTGGTACGGGTGTCCAGACAGGTGCCAAAGACAGATTTTGTGGTGGAAAGTCCCACCACTCCGGCATGTAACCCTGGGATAACCATCCCAGGACCAGACTGTCTGACGTCACACCTCGCCAGGCCTCGACGAAACGCATGAGCCTTCCACCCACCATAGACGCCTCGACGTCTAACGGGGTTGTCCGGCTCGCAGTCCGCCCCCCCCCCTCTTTCTTAACCATTTCGTTCTAGGCACGACGGGTATAACTGGCACCGCTGTTCCTGTCGCACAGGCGCGGTCCAGGCGGATATGAAGGGAGCTTCCGTACCCTCAGGTACGCTTCGGCCCCTTCTGTCCGCCCTTTGAGGCCTTACCCTTACCCTTCCCCTTCCCGCCTCTAGGGTGGTCAGGAGCAACATTGGGGAGGGTAGGCGCCTCTACAACCTTCCTGGGCTTCTTCGCCGGCGGCGGCTCCGAAAACCCAGCTGAAGCAGAAGTCGCAACAGGCCTAGCTTTCGCCTTGCCCTTATGCTTCTTCTGCTTCTTTGAAGGTTGTCCCATTAGCGGTTTCCCCACAGCCCCTAGTGCGTGCGCTTGCCACACTAGCTCTAGCTGTAGGTTTACCCCTAACCGATTCTGCGCAATACTGGCGGTATCCTCTAAGATGGCCCGCGCTTGGCCACCAAAGATGCTAGGCCCTGTCAGGGGCGTCCCAAGAAGACGCTCCCTGACTGCCGTAGCCGGACGCATATGGTCAATGACCATTTGCCTCCTGGATTTCGTCACTCGCGCTTGCACCCTTGCCAATGCGTCCATAGACAGCACCAGGCCGTCATTGACACATGAAAGCGGCACAGGTGGCACAGGGTGGCCTGCCCCCGCTTCAGCCCACACCGACTGAAGGAGACGATACGGGTGGTTGACAGCGCTCATCGCTGCCCTCACACCCTCATCGCATAGGGACAGGACTTCTTCCTGGTGTACCTGAGACTTGTCCACAAGTGCCGGACCAGGGCCACCCGCCACGGCACTCTGGACGCCCAGTACCCATCGGTCATCCTCAGTGACCGACGGGACTACACCATATCTGTCGTATTCCCCCCGCGGAATACGACATCTTGCACGCACCTCCCTGGAGGCCGCAGGGAGCTGACCCTTGGTCATCAGTTGTTTGCTATAAATAGTGTCCAACAAATCTATGAACCGTGGATCCAGTCCCACTGACCGGATCCGGGCCGTGGGCAAAATCCCCGTCCTGATCGACGCAACCGATGGACGGGGCGCATCTTCATCGGCCGGGGCCGAAACCACAGACGGGTCAACCCTGGCTAGCCACGCCAGAGCATCTGACCAATCTACCTCCGATGAAGACACCCCCGCAAACACGTCACCCGTTGACGTGGTCACGGGCCTGCCAACCACGGCCTCCCGGCAAGGAGCCACGGCTGACACGCCAGGCACTCCGGTACCACACGGTTCCGCCGCCACCCCATGAAACACTCCGGTCCACGGGGTAGGTCCGCACGGAAAACCGTACGGACCCGTAGCAGTCGCGGAACCATAGCCGGACACGGGCGCCAATGGCACCCCACGTCCGACTGCCAGACCAGGCGAGATAGGTGAGTACCACGCCTGGCCCGGCACACCCGTTCCCGTGACGGCTGGTGCCAAACCAAGCCGCACGGAACCGGTGCACGGTACTGGATTGGCCTCAGCCACAGGCGGAGCCGCTGACCTGGCTTGCGCCAAACCAGACAAATGGAGGCAGGTTCCGTCCGAAGAGTCGTCACTAGACGAGTCAACCTGGAACCATCCTGGCGGACGGCTCCGACGGCTCCCACACCTGACGGACCGGCCACCACTACGAGACAGCCCCCTCGGTAACCAGTCCAGAATCCTGTCCGAGGACAGGATCCGTACCAGGCATGGGGAGAAACTGCCCCCAGAACGCTATGCAGAAAACCCTGCATAGCCGGACCAAACCACGCCGGCGGTGCCATCTCCGCCACCTCCAGCTGGGGACGTGGAGCACCCCCACCGGCCGAACCGGGCGCTCCACGATTTACTCTCGGACCGCCTGACCCCGCGTCAGACCCAGCCAAGTCCTTCTGGGCAAGGAACTTAACCATCATCTCAACGGACCACACTGCACAAACATTACACCTATGATCAATATTACACAGGGCACACCTAAAACAGACATGGTCCTTGAACACGACACGGACAAACTTATGGCATTCGTCACATGATGGCGGGGCTGGCTTGGCCTATAACATAAGCACAAGCCTACAATAAACAAGCGGAACGAGACCCGGATGGAAGGCAGACAATTAATTTTCAAATAATTTGACTCATAAATTAACTGTAACCCTCCCGCACCCCACCCCGCCACGTTACAACAACGATCGCATTGATTATGACGACAAGAACGAGGCGGGCATTAAATACACCCATAATAGATCCTCCAGGATGTGTAACGGCTCCAGGAATCATATCGCATAGCATTCGGGGTATATTTACTAATCAATATAAATTATACTCCTAACGAAAGCAGCACGATATGTGAAGAAAACAACAAAATGTATAACAAACTGCTGTATCACACGGTAAAACCGCAGACCACGCATCTACTCAAGAATTTTGAAACCACTGATCATTGCAAACCAATCGTGATCGCACGTAAACTTGATCATTCTAAAGTTTCCGGTACCATTTTTAGTACGCAGCACCCAGAACAAGATGCGCGAATTAATGAAAAAATTTTCTTCACATAAACATCCGAGCGACCGGGTGTGACGTCACCCGCTCAGATCCTATGGAGAACGACGTCAGCCGATATTCGTGTTAGAAATACCGTAGCATAACACCTATTTTCATATCTGCCAATCGCCTGTTGGGGGTTAAAGAAGGCGATCGTCTGGCATATATCGTTGTTAGCACACGTCCCAGATTCTATGGGGTCAGAAATTGGAACATGCGACACAGCGAAATTTAGAGACCTAAGTCTTTTAACTATGGATAATAAAGAATGATACAACCTGGTTATCTTCGGCGGTATTCTCCATAGTATCCTTTAGTTAATCCTTTCACGAACACACAAACTATCACTACAGATTAAAGACTTAGATTTTCTTTCACAAAAAAACACTAAAATCCTCAATGCAGAAAGCATGTATTGCTCTTGTTGCTATGCAAACAAGAATGAGCTCTATGGTAAACGGGTACTCGGCAGTTGGGAGCCGAGTACCCGGTTCCCAGGAGTCGGTAAAGCTTTCTAAGTCTATAATCCTAGAGCCGCTGTCAAGGCCAGCTGTATATCAGAAGTAACAGAATGGTGAGTATTGATCGAAGGAGAAATCAGTTATCAAGTAAATCTTCTTAATTAAGTTCATCTGTTTAGTTCTTGTCTGGATGTTCTCTCAGTATAATATTAACTTTTAATGTTATTTGAAATATTTGATCCATTGAAAGAATCTTTAGCAATTTCAGTTACATACATACAAATATCCGGAACAGACTAGGAGTAGAGAAAGCATCAAAGCTTGTCTTTTGTTATAGGATGCTGAGGACTGTCTGATTTAGATTACTGAAGGTTAAATGAGCATAAGCAACATGTCATACCTCTTACACATTTCATAAAACTGAATTTCCATGCCTGTAATCTTAATCTGTTAACATGCATAATATTTGTAATAACTTTATATATCTTAATATACAATGTAATACAATTTGTATGTTATTATGGTGTTTTGTTTCTTTTATTGCATTATTACTAAGACTAGTAAGTAAGCATGAATAAGTATAGTACAAATATGCTGAAATTAGTTTTGGACAGTTTAGGACAGCTTTGGGCTGGTTTAAACCCTTTAAGACAGGTTTTAGACAGGTTTTGGACAAAGTCTGTTCAAAATTAGTTTTGGACAGTCCAAAACCCAACCCTGCCTCACGTCTTCCTGATTGAAAGATATATGAATGGCGCGGGTATTGGAAAAATTTGTCCTTGGTTTTTTTACAATTAATCGTCTTACTGATGGATATTTGAGCATACCTACACTCCTGTAAATATATGCTTGATTTGAAACTGAGACAATAAACACTAACCCAATTTCAAATCAACCATGCATGTATTGTACATAAGTAAGCTGTTAAATATTTTGAAGGTAATTTGCCTGGAAGCCATTGCTGTCTCAATAGCTTCCAGTCAAATTAATTTCAAAATATTCAACAGAGTATTTCTTACATTGTAAATTCTTTAATGTTATGGAGTAACAAAAAGGTGCAAATGAAAAATTAATTGCCCTGTAGGTGGGGCTTAGAATACACCTTCCGCATCCTCTGCGTGTCGTAAGAGGCGACTAAAGGAGGTAAGGGTGAAGTAACCATGACAGAAACCTCGAGTGCTGAAGACGGAAGTTCCAGGCCGCACGGCGCACTCTAATAAACCATGGGAACACGCACTTAACGCATATGATCATGTCGATAGTCACTTACAGGACTGGTGGTATGATCAGCGAAAGAAAAGAAGAAGAAAAACTAATTTAATATGGTTCAGCATTTAATAAAATACACCCTTTTATTCAGCCAGAGTGACATGATTCTTTTTTCATTTGACAAATACAATTTTTCAATAGAAATGGGGAAAAATATAGGTACCTACATGTAACCTAGTTTAAAATATTTACTTGTTTTCTTTGACCCTTCTTGTGTCAACAACACCACAAAGCGCTCAAAATACTAGTTGATATATTAATTAACCCTTACCACTCTGGTGTCAAAACCTTAAGTTTTCAAACTAAATTAAAAGATGAACTGGTGTTCATTTGTCAACAAATTTGGTGGAAGATGGTGCTGTTGTAGACAGCAATATCGGCCACCAAAATTGGTGAAAAATGTACACTAGTTTCTTTGCTACTGACACAGTACAAGATAGAACATAGACATCAGAGTGTTACGGGTTAATTAAATTTGAGGGTCAATATTTTTCAAGATATTTGAATTTTTAGATTATTTTTCTAAATTTACAACTGAATTTACTTTGGTCGGTTTGACCATCAAAGGGGTAATGGTAAAGAAAACTCAGGTTTTTTCTTAGCCATTGCCCATCTGCAAGCCGAGAGAAGAGTATTCTTGAAAATTTGCCACTGGAATGACTGGCTCTGCTATCGGCTCCTAATATATTTAAAAATACTATTCTCTTGGCCTTTCAAATAGCCATGTCTCAGGACCACTGCAGAGTTGTTTTTGGTAAGTTTGACCATTAAATGGTTAAGTTGACACAAAAGCAGTTAAATCACTTAAATGGACGTTAATTTAATGATGGTCTGATTTCAAAATAAAATTGATTTGCATTTCTGTTACTTAAATTGCTCCTATGCTTTTATTGCAGACTTGGGGAGACATGTTCTCACATAGGAGCCTTGTTGCTTAAAATGTAGGCAGCAGTTAGACTTGGCTACACTTCTTTAACATGCACAGATAAACCTTGTGCTTGGAATGCCTGTTTCGTAAAGAATGTCAATCGCGGATATTTTACAAAAAGGTGATGAGGACAAGGAAAAAGAACAAATCTGTGTCTGACCCATCAACAGAGGAAGAACAACACAAGTTTCTATCACCTCTTGCTGCTCTTCCAGAATATGTTGTTGGACTAAGTACATTTGAAGCTTTTGACGACAGATATATTGGCATGGGTCCAACGGCCACATTAACCAAAATTCCACAGTCATTGCGTAAGTTATATAAGGAGAAATATATTTCAATTTCACCAGAAAATCTGTCTGAATTGTGTAGAAGTGCTGCTGCAGAAATTTGTGTCATTGATGCGGAGGTCAATTTTGTGGAGCAAGCTACCAGATTGCAATCTTCATCAGCAATGTGGCATCAGCAAAGAATGGGAAGGATAACTGCATCAGTGGCTGGTGAAGCCATACATACCAGCTCTTCCAAACCAGCACCATCTCTGATTAAAAAGGTGTGCATTCCATATGACAAACCAATGAGAATACCTGCTGTTGAATGGGGTGTTAAACATGAGCATGACGCATATCTTGTATATCGTGATTTACACAAACACACAACACACACGCCCTCAAACATAGCCATGCACTCAGAATACAATGTATCGCACAGCATTCACAATTTCAAAATCTAGCTTTCTGATATGTAAGAACAAACCATTTCTTGGTGCATCTCCTGATGGCCACATTCAATGTACATGTTGTGGTAGTGGTGTGTTTGAAATAAAGTGTCCGTACAAGTACAGAGAGACAGGATTAAATGAGACTTATTATCTTCATAAAGATTTATCGCTTAAAGAAAGTAGCCATTACTACACACAGGTACAATCACAAATGTTTGTGTGTGAGGTGAATTACGCGGATCTCTTTATCTGGATACCTGTTGACTCAGTAGTGATGCATATTTCTAGGAATGAGCACTATATGAGCGAAATGTTGGATAAACTAGAAGCTGTGTGGAAAAATGGTATTTTACCAGAAATTCTAACCAGGAGCCTCGAGATGAGCAACGTAATACCACCATCTGCATTAGATGCGGCAGGAAGCATAATGCCTGTTGATGATAGAGATGACAAAACATATTGCAAATGTAAGACAAAAACTGATTTGGATGGCATGGTGGGTTGCGATCGATGTGATGATTGGTTTCATCCACAGTGTCTTAACCTTAAGCGCCTTCCAAAAGCAAAAACATGGTACTGTCCAGAATGTCGTAAGGCGATGAATAAGGCAGCAGTGTAAATTAATGCTTGAATTACAATCTGTCTTAAATGTCTTATTATCCCATTTCATATCATACACACATACACGTAAGCTGTTTTATATTTTTGTAAACTAATTTGACATGAAGCGGTTAAGTACTGTCTTGGGCAGCAACAGCTTCCAGTCAAATTAGTTACAAAATTGCAAACTATTACAAAGAAAAGAATTTGCACTATGTGCTTTGTCGGGCTGAAACCTAAATTATCATAGTTCAGTAGCCATTGACAATGTATGGTGTCATAGATACAAATGGCTGATAGTCCCAGTCGCATTTAATTCAGACTGTTGCTCATCTCAAGTGAAAGTAACTGAAAGTTGTTGCTGTCTAGTTTCCGGTCAAATTAGCTTTATGGTCAAATTAGCATTTAAATATTCAACAGCTTTTTGACCGGCAAAGAGATTAAGAGTTGTGATCTTTGACACATAAATCTGCTCCATCTGGTGGCTATAATTCCAACTGATTCTGACTTGACAAATATGACATTGTTCAGTTGCCTAACATTCCTAAGAGTTGTAATTAACCCATTAATGGTCAAATTTGGTGAAGAAAATCTAAATATTTTCTTATTGAATGTCCATTTGTAAGCCAAGAAGACTACTTTTGAAAATTTACATCTGGAATGGCTGGCTCGCATATTGAGCCAGTCATTCCAATTGTCAATTTTCAAGTCTTCTCTTGGCCTGCAAATGACCGTTCCTCAAGGCCACTGCAAAGGCTGGTTTTGACCAACTTGACCATTCAGGGTTAATATTGTCCATTTGCAGACCAAGAAGACAATTTTCGAAGATTTACAAGTGAAATAACTGGCTTGATTAGTTAAATTAGGTTCTTAAATTCAGTCGCATTAGTCTTGAAAAATGTCCATTTGCAGACCAAGAGAAGACTATTTTATTTTAATTTACCCCCAGAATGACTGGCTCGATAACCAAGCCAATCATTCCATGGAAAATGTTCACAAATAGTCTTCTCTTTTAAATTTTCTTTTAAAACAGATTCGAGGGTTACGGGTAAGAGGATATTACAGCAACATTATTTGTAAATGTGCACCAGTCTTTCTTTTCAGGGTACTGAAGAATGCTCTTGATTTTGGATTTTCTTAAATTCTTTAGATTGTTTTGAAATTGTATATATTGTCTATATAAAATAAATTGAAATGTTATATTGAAACTTAGTACATGTACTCTCATTTTTTGTCTGGACAGCCTTCGACATAATGACCTTTCCTTGCCTATATATACGTCATTAACATGGCACTATCTGACATTGTCTGAGATAATACTTTCCTCATTGGCCTCGCTCTACATTCCCTTCAAATAATTGACTATTTACAATCATATATGAGTAATCTCCTTTGCTACTTGAAGCCAGTAATGGGTTAACGTTACCATTAATAGCTTCATGTTTAACCCATCACAGGCTTTAAGCGCCAATGGAGATAACTCTTATGATTTATAAATAGGCATTCATTTGAAGGGAAATGCTGGCTGCCATAGGCAGCAACAGCTTCCAGTCATACTAGTTTCAATATAGCCACATTAGTTTCAATATATTCAACAGAATGTTCTTTATGTCATAAAGAATGTTGTTTCCGTTTAAAGGGCTAGGATTTGAACACAATCCTGGGTCCCATATTAGTTAATGCAGCACAAACTGTCACAATTTTATCACAGCTGGATGTAGCCGACTCCTCACTCTCATCCTTTAAGCTTTGCACACAGCGTATTGGAATAATTCCTTTTAGAATTGTGTAACGGTTCTTCATTAACCCTATGACTCGCTCAATGTGGATCCTGACCGATGAAATTTTATGGGACATCTCCACATCCTGTGCAGACAGTTGCTTTTCCCCATTGTAAATGCTGGGGTGAGAAGCTGAGTACAACAGGTCGTGGCAAAGTCATCATGTAGTGTGAAGCCACGGTCCGCTAGAATTTGGTTACCCGAAAGGTGGTATTTAGGAACAATAAAGCCTGACGCACGTACAATCCGTATGTCTGAAGCACCACCACTCCATGTCTTGGATAAAAAGTTAACAGACTCTAGTGAACTGCAAGATATGAATACCTTTATGGTGGTGTGTCTTTTGTAATTGCTGTAACATTGGGCATGTGCCAGTAAACACTTAGGTGCCTCAATAAATGTCTCAAAACAATCAATAATTGAGGTTTGGCTTAAACACAAGAGGAATAGTTTCAAAGATTTTTTCCCTGTCTTGAAATGTAACCATAAAACCTATCTTTGCATATAATAAGTCAATCCATTTCCAAAAGTAATCGATCATAGTTGTTTTGGGAATACCTTTGAGATGTGCCATAACATCAAGTTCAATATTGTGCCGAAGTTTGACAAGCGCAACGATTAAAATCAACTGATCCCTTAATGGTAAACTTGCCTTTGTGGTTCCATCCCTTCCAATGAAAGTGCTAATAAACAAATACAATTGGAGAAAGACATCCCAACTTATACCTGTCATCATTTCACATGATTCATTCTTTCCTTCCACTGAGGCTGAAGATAGTGTAGTCTTGTTGAATCGTTCGTCTAGGCTGTCTACACTCTCCAATGTGGCATCTCATTCTTTTCGTAAATTGGCGATTTCTGTCAACATCATTTCTCGCTTCGACGGTTGCAATGGTTTCTGCAATGGCCTTGAAGAGGTCGAACCATGTGAAACTGATGGAGATTCAAAGGATGGGTCGTATACATCTTCAGCAATATTAGACAATGCCATTGGAGATGATTGCGATGTTGTCGGAATCTGGTCGATTGGAGTTTGCACTGGTGATTGTGGAGCTTTTGGGTCTAGTTTTAATCGCTTCCTAGCAGTTTGTGCCTGACCAAATGTACTGCTAATCCGTTTAGATGCACGATCGTAGCGGTCCACCTTTTTTTATGATATGCCTTTCTGCACAGAAGTGCCAGACAGAAGAATTGAAGGTACATAGTCAAAGTGACACTGGTTGTTGACATTAGCACCTCAAAAATAATGTGGACTTGTAAGCAATGTTTCACCAGATTATATAATGTATATAAGCTAAAGTACACCTATATAAGGGTCACCTACTCACCTTGATATAAAGGCCAGTCTTATTGAGTCCCAAATCCATTGGGACAACAATAAATTTGACCATCTATATAACGGTTACCTATCTATAAAAGGCACACTTACCTGGTCCCCATGGTGGCCTTTATACACCGGTTCAACACCTGATTTCAAAATGTTTACGTTTTAAACTTGTGTTCATTTTTCAACAATTTTGAGGGAAGATGTTGCTGTCGCCAAAATTGTTTTAAAATGTACAGCAGTTTCTTTGCTGAAAAGACAGATTATTGATATCAGAGCATTAAGGTTTTAACTGTACAAAGCAAAATGCGTTTGCAATATGGAAGTCGCAAGTATAAATTGTGTGGTGGTACACCTGAAGCTAAAATATACATAAACCAGTCCAAACATCAAATAAGAAATGTTATGAAACATCATTTACAATTTAATAACTATTCGGTTGAATATTTTGAAACTAATTGAACCAGGAGCTGTTGTATTCTAGTCATATTAATTTCAAATTATTCAACAGCTTATGTATGATTGCGTTGAAATTGAGACACTGGTGTTTCGAGGTTTCAATTTTCATGACACATGAGAAAAGGTATTGCTTAACCAGCATTTCCAGGCCTTGATTTTAAAATTTCAGTTTCCACAACTTTCAAGGAATTCACAATCAATAAGCGACAAACTTGTAGGCTGGATGGCATTGGCAAAGGGGGGGGATTCAAATTCCCATCCCCACTCAATCCCATTTTTTAATTTAGTGGGTGGTATGAACACCAGACACTGGACCAACATATGGGAATTCATGCAGAAAAGCTGTCCACTTTTTTAAAACATAATTTGACTGGAACCCGTTGCTGCCTTCCAGACTAGTTATTTTCAAAATATTGAATAGAATATTTCTTACAAGTTCAATTTCAAGGTTATTGTACACAGTTTGCCATATTAGGTGGTCTGTGTCAATGAAAGGGTTAATAATGAGGTTTTTACAAATGTAATTTTATGCTAGGTTTTACGGGCGTAAACGCGTGAAATATACTTACCAGAAATGAAATGCGCTGAGCAAACGTAAACTTGTGTGATTAGATTTCATGGACCATCGTTTAGTTGAGCTGACACTTCCATCTAGATTTCTAACACCTCTATTGATAGCATTAAGCCACAATTCTCTTCTCCTATTATCCAATGGAAGCAAATAAAACTGCCAGTCTTTATTCTTATCTGTACAGTCATGCATACAACTTTTAGGCATATTTACGCTAGCAGAAACGTAAAATTTAACAGTTACTGAACATATAATTACGCTTTTGTTTTTTCCCCAAGCCAAGATGGCGTAAGTGTTGCTACGGTCGGTCACATGACTAGTACTTGGATGTCCGACTTCGAGAATAAGCGGAAGCTGATACATAACGCGATTTATATTTTTTCTCGGCGAGATTTATTTGTCAAATTCTGATGAAATAAACGATGTTTATTAAACTATACGTAATATTTAGGCATTCCCAATTAATAATTTCACTGCCACAATGATGGATACAAGGTATACATTAAGCATAGACATAGGATGGTAAGATTTGTGTTCTAATTTAATGCTATTTTTGCATCATTTCAACTTTTTCTAGAAATTCCAAGTCCCAGTTTTCGTGACTTGTCACGTTACCCCCCGTTTATACTTTTGGGAAATTGCACCTACGATTTAATTACTACACACTTTTTGCGACCTGTTAAGATCAAGACTAAAATTAGCGTGGAGATAAAATTAATACGAAAACTGGTAACAATCCACAATATTGATAAAGATATATAAATTCAATGTGTTATTATTATGTCATGTGTGTCATAAAGCAATACAAGACACGTTGTTCAAAATAATATAAATAATTACGTTTCTACTTTCAAGATAAATGTTAAAATTTGTTTCCTTTTTTCTGTTTCTTTATAAGAAATCCCTCCGCAGAGCACCAAAGGCGGCTCACCGGTCTAAAGGGAAAGTACATTTTGTCGAAACCTGGCAAAACCTAGTGAAACCGGCTTTATGTTCCGTAAGAGGTGCAAAAAATTGTTTCACAAGGTTGGTATGTTAGAGCTGTCTCTAACAAAACTATTCTATACGGAGCAATAAGTTAACAAGGCGAACAGCATTATGGCGCTAATTAGAAGAACATTCACTTACTTAGATGAGGAAATGTTTAAGCAGCTGTTCCAGGCCCTGGTGAGACCTCATCTAGAGTATGCGGTATGTGTGTGGAACCCTCAACTGAAAAAGGATGTAGCCCTAATAGAAAATGTACTACGACGAGCATCCAAACAAGATCACAGAAACAAACCCAAAACATCTAAGATATACTGTTAAAAAAGAAGAGCTGCAAATCAATGGCTATGATATATTCACCAATCTAGACAAACAAAAATTATAGATTTATAATAAATACTTATACGGTTACCAGTTTTCGCACATTGCCATTTTCTCTAGAATAGGTTAACACGTTTTTATGTATGATAAATTCTCACCAGCCAAATTGTATATAATATTCTTAACAAATCAAATTGTATATAGTATTACATGTGTCTTAAATAACAAAAAAAACACATTTAAATGTTCTTAAAATATTGTCTGTGATAATTTAGAATTTTTACTTGTCTTAAGAAATACTCTGTATAAAACCGCTTGAGAAGCGTCTCCTAAATAATAGTTATTAGTAAAATCCTACGGGGGATAATTTATAATCTAAAGGTCTTAAGGGACATATCTGTATATATATATATATATATATATATATATATATATATATATATATATATATATATATATATATATATATATATATATATATATATATATATATATATATATTTTTTTTTTTAACTTAAATAAGTGCACACACTTTCCTAAATACATATAAGATCACAAAATAAACAACCCACTGTGATAACTAATGGTTAAATTGTATATGTAGCTGTATTATATGTTATAATAGCAAAAGACATAGATTTACCAAGGCAAATCCGTTCAGGCCAACCCAAAAAAAAGAAAAAAAGAAATAAAAAGAATAAATAAATAAATAACTTGCTTTAAAAGTGGTAAGCATACGATAATGTGTTAAGTAACTAAATGGAGATCTAAAATCTAATTTATATTAAGTAATATTCAAGACCAAATCTTAGTTAAAACACACACACCACCAACATTTTATAGGCACGGATAAACACAGTAACACACAGTAACAAACAAATTCTAAATATAGAGTGCACGTTTTCTGTCAGTCCATTCTGTCTAACATCTGTATATATGTATATATATATATATATATACAAGCCATCCTTAAGGTGTAAAGTAAGCAACTGAAAAGCTGTACGCGTTACACAATGAAACAAAATTCATGTTATAAATGTGGTATAAGAAGTCCATCTGTCATCAATCGTAATAATGACGACTTCCTATGTAGCAGATGTGAGGGACAGAGACTTGAGGAAGATCGTCAACGAATGATGGACAACTCTTCACCTCAAACGTTTTCAGAGGAAGCGCGTACACAAAATAGGATAATGTGCAATATAGTTAGCTCAGGAGTGCTTTATTCTTCACCTCCCATCTTTACACCTGCTCCATACAGATTAAACTCTTCAGCTCTAACACACCCAGTTACACTAAATACAGGCAATCCTCCACCTCCAATACTACCACCGCTAACATTTTGCACACCCTCAAGAGCAGATACTGATAATAGTATGACTTCCACACACTCACTTGCATCTCCTGTTTGTACACTAACTCAAGTAGGACTATCAACTAACAATGAAATAGCTACATTTAATGGTAACAATGAAACTATGAAGAAGCAGGTTGGAGAATGTCCCTGTGGTGAAGCTGACAATAAATTTATGATGAAATGCTCAGATTGCAATATATGGTGGCACTACAATTGTACTGACCTTCCTGTGTATATGCTAAGTGCCTTAATTACTTCTAAGCGAAAATATACATGCATACTATGCACCCCAATATCGGATAAAATTGGCGACTTTCTAGAATCGTATAAGTCTTATTACGGTAAGCAGTACACAGGGCAGGTAAATGTCATGCATACACCTACCAATAATTGTACAAGAAAGACTATATTAAGTATAAAACACTCACATACGCAGACTGATTCAGATGAAAATTCTGATTCGGTGCAGTGCACATCTCCAAGTATAGTCACAGCAGATAAGGAGCTAGCCCAACCTCATCAGTCAGACCAAAATAGTGATGTGTTGCAAGCAATACTGCAAGAAATCAAGGTAATAAAGGAACAAGTACATGACCTACAAATACAGAATGAACTGCATCCAAAGCAGACTGAAACTAAATGTATACCAGTAGTTAGTACACGACAAAACAACAATAATGTAACAACCACAGCTAGCAGAGAAATACGTCAAACTTTTAACAGCAAAAGTAATAATAAACATGTGGCTCAATTCCAAGCCCCATTTCACAGTCAGGATACACAGAACAAGTATAATATGAATAAATCAGGCAATGTTCATGGTCCTATGACTTACAGAGAAGTGGCTTCCAAAAACGCAGCTCCCTCTTCACAGCATTCTCATAATAATCCTACAAGATCATATCATGAGGCTAGAAATGTTAACAGGGGAAATGCAGGGGTGCATAGCTATGTAAGGAATAACCCACCCAGCATGAACATGATCAACCCTGAAGCTAGAATGAGAAATGTTGAATTCCGCCAAGGCAATTTTAGGCAAAAGAATGTCTTGATCATTGGCAGCTCCACCCTTAGAAAATTCAGTGGACAGTATATGTCCAATAATGAATATAATGTGTCAATTCGAACAATACGTGGAGCACGGATAATTGATTTACATGATCAACTTGAAAGATACATGACACAGAGCCATTATGATATTGTTGTGGTACATGTAGGCAGCAATGATATAGGCCGCAGGAAGCCAGAGAGCATGATAGAAGATTATGACTCTATTATCCAATAAATCAGGCACTTGTCACCAGACACACAGATTTTAATCTCAACTTTATTACCTAGACCACAGAATAATCATGAAAACAATCTAACGAGTCACTTTAACAGTTTGTTACAAGGTCATGTGGAAAGGAATGGGGTGTTATTAGTAGACAACTCTACCCTTTTTTATGATTCATATGGTTACATATGTACACAGCTATTTTTTGATCACATTCATCCTAATGGAGATGGAACAAGAGTTCTTTCAGAGAACATAATGAATTATGTTGTCTCTCTAAGTAGTACTCCGAGTAATTTTAATGAAAGTAATGGAGTGGAATTGTATAATAATAATAATGCTTTGCAACAAAATTTTCGCAATGGGAGGACGAATGGGAGGAGCCATCAACCGCTACAATACCAGGAACAATATGCAAACCATTTACCTTATCAGAGCATGTAAGACTATCTAACAGCTTCAAGTTTCTAAATAATCTGCACAATTCAAACTACCCAAGTCAAACAAACTATGTTGACAAAACTAAAAACTCAACAGTTAACCTTATGTGTGCTAAAACTGTAACTACCAGTAACATACAGAAGTTCAGGCATATATTATGCAAATCAAAGGAAGCACCCTCTATGCAAACACAACAAAATAAGTTAAAAGTATTTTATACAAATGCTGACTCTATCATAAATAAACGACAAGAACTTTTAGTAATGGTTCTTGATACACAGCCAGATATCATTGTATTAACAGAAGTACTTCCCAAACACTTCAGATTCAAGGTGTATAAAGAGGAATTACAAATTGATGGATATTCCTTATTTACAAATGCAGAAGACTATAGCAGCCTGGGGAAAGTAAACCGGGGTGTGTGTATATATATACGCTCAGTATTGAATCCAGTAGAGGCTCTATTAACAATAGATGACCTACCAGATGAAATAGTGGTAGTGGAAATTAGGCTAAAACAAAGAGACAAATTGCTAATAATGGGAACATACAGAAGTCCAAATTCAAATGAAATAAATGATAACAGATTACTGGATACAATTAAAAGATCTGTTCAAAGCAAGCATTCACATTTACTACTGATAGGTGACTATAATTATCCTGAAATTGCCTGGGAGATAGAACCACAAATTAGTAAACCATCAATAAGAGCATCTAAATTTCTTGAAGCAGTATCTGACGCTTTTCTCTACCAACATGTTACCATTCCGACCCGTTATCGTCCAAATAACGAACCTAGTACTTTAGATTTAGTCTTCACAAATGAACAGTATATGTTTGAAAATATTTCTACTTTTCCTGGCTTGGGAAAAAGTGACCATATCTGTTTTACTTTTGATTTGATATGCTACACCAAAATAACTCAAAGTAAGGTTACAAAATTCTTATATGACAAAGGAGATTATGAAGGGTTATGTAGGGAATTGGACAAGAATTGGGAGACACAATTTGAAGGACTGTCACTGGATCAATGCTGGGTGAAGTTAAAAGAGAGTATAAGTCAAGCAATGCCAATATATATACCGCACAAAAAAATAATTCCCTCAAACAAACATAGACCACCATGGCTAAATAGACAATTACTTAGGTTAATAAGAAAAAAAGAAAAGTGCTGGAAAACATATTTGGGCACACAAGATACACATCATTATAACAAATATGCGCGTGTGAGAAATCAAGTAAAAGCACAATGTAAAAAGTCAGTCAGGCTCTTTGAAAGAAACATCGCGACTAACATTAAAAAGAACCCTAAATCATTTTGGCGCTATGTCAATAATAAACTAAAAACAAAAGAAAGTGTGGGAGATCTTGAAGACATAAATGGTAACCTTACTGTAACAGACCAAGATAAAGCAGAATATTAAATCAACTTTTTTCTAGTATATTTACCCAAGAAAATATAAATATTATTCCCATTATGAAATTTAAAACCGAAACCAATGCATTGAGCAACATTAAAGTGAATCTGGATACTGTGAAAGAAAAACTAGGCAACTTAAAGCAAAACAAATCCCCAGGACCTGATGGTTTACATCCTCGGCTACTCAAAGATTTAAAGGATGTCATAGCAAGGCCCTTGACACTTATATACCAAAAATCATTAGACACAGGTTCAGTGCCGACAGATTGGAAATATGCCCATGTCATACCCATACATAAGAAGGGGTCAAAAAGACAACCAAATAACTATAGACCGGTTAGCCTTACTTCCATTTCCTGTAAGGTACTGGAGAGCATTGTGAGGGACAAGGTAGTAGCCCACATGATAAATAACAGGTTTTTTTACTGAATATCAACATGGTTTCATGGCTGGGCGATCTACAGTTACACAATTATTAGAAGTGTTAGAGGCCTGGACGACTGCTCTAGACAGGGGTGAAGATATAGATGTCCTGTATCTTGATTTCATGAAGGCATTTGACACAGTGCCTCATGAACGCCTTCTAAGTAAATTAAGCCAATACAAAATTTCAGGTAATCTACTAAACTGGCTAAGATCCTTTTTAACAAATCGCCAACAGAGGGTTGTAGTAAATGGAGCCTTTTCGTCATGGACACCTGTTTTGAGTGGAGTTCCACAGGGCAGTGTACTCGGTCCAGTACTTTTCACTATTTTTATCAATGACATGCCATCTGTGATTGTATCTGACATTTCTTTATTTGCGGATGATACTAAAGCTTATAGAACCATAACACATGCAGATGATTGTAAAGAACTACAACAAGACCTTAACTCACTGCAGCAGTGGTCAGAAACATGGCAGGTCCGATTTAATCCTCAAAAATGTTCTGTAATGCACATAGGCCATAATCACTTTAATACTTCCTATCAAATGATAGATAATGGGAAAACCCTAAAATTACATGACGAAAATATAATCAATGACCTAGGCGTGTCAATAGATACAAAACTAACATTTGAGAGCCATATAGAGAAGATAACTTCCAAGGCTAATAAAATGACAGGCATAATATGGCGTACATTCCAATATATAGATGAAGACCTGTTCATGAAACTTTATCCAACATTAATACGCTCTCACCTGGAGTATGCTGCCCCTGTATGGTCACCAAACACATGGAAACAAGCAGAAAAACTTGAAAAAATTCAGAGACGAGCTACGAAAATGGTGCCCAACTTAAAAAATCTAAATTACCAGGCAAGATTAGAATATTTAGAACTACCAAGTTTAGTATACAGAAGAATAAGAGGGGATCTTATAAATGTCTATAAGTACATGCATAACCTGTATACTGTGGACTCTAGAAAACTTCTAATTATCCGTCCAAGAAAGAGAACTAGAGGTCATAAATTTACATTACTAAAACCAAGAGCAAATACATCCCTTAGACAAAACTTTTTCTCTAACCGTGTCATAGACTGGTGGAACTCCCTGACGCCTGAAGTTGTTGAAGCTCCATCTCTAAATAGTTTTAAAACCAGACTAGATAAACTATTTATTCAACATCCTGTATACTATAATTATAGAGCTCTAAATAAACCATGTAATCCAAAAATGACTATTAGATAATGTAGCTCATCACCAAATTTATTGAATTAGCTGATAATAGGATACAATGTCCTAAAAAGCTGTACATGTTATGATTATGATTATGAAAACGTCCGTGGAATAAGTGTACAAGTTGCATCATCCCTAAATCCCACAGAAGCAAAATCAACTCTCAGTAATCTACCTGAGGAAGTAGTTGGAGTAGAGGTTAAGTTAAAGGGGTCAGATACATTGCTAATCCTGGCAGTTTATCGCAGTCCAAACTCAAACGAAGAAAACAATACAAAATTAAATACATTTATTAAGAATGTGTCTGCCAAAAAGCATTCCCACCTACTAATTACTGGCGATTTAAATTTTCCAGAAATTGACTGGAAAGCAGGTGATATTCTCGTAAAACAATCACAGCACGCTGATTACTTTCTGGATGCTGTATGCGATGCTTTCCTTCACCAACATATCTCATTTCCCACAAGATATAGAATAAATTGTGAGCCTAGTGTCATAGATTTAGTATTCACCAATGAGGAAGAAATGATTGACAACATAATCCCTCTACCAGCCCTTGGTAAAAGTGACCATATATGCATTTATTATGAACTAAAATGCTACGCTGAACCACAGCAGAATATGACCAATAAATTGGCTTATGACAAAGGTGACTATTCCGCACTACAATCAGCTCTAAGTATTAACTGGGAAGCACTTTTCCACAACAAATCCCCCGAAGAATGTTGGATAAATTTCAAAAATCTCGTAAATAAATTCACGAAAGACTATATTCCAACCAAACAAGTTAAAAACAATAAAAGATATAGACCACCCTGGTTAGACAGAAAGGCCCTCAAGTTAGTGCGAAAAAAAGAAAGGAAGTGGAAAAGGTATTTGCAAACAAGAGCATCAACAGATTACAACAAATATGCTAGTATACGAAATCAGGTGAACCAATTCTGTAAACGGGCAGTTAAAAAATATGAGGAAACTGTAGCTAAAAATAGCAAATCTAATCCAAAGACATTCTGGGCTTATGTAAATAGCCAGCTCAAGTCCAAAGATAATGTGGGAGACTTAGAAGATCTTGATGTCAATTTAATAACCACAAACGAAAGAAAAAGTCAAGAACTAAATCGCTTTTTCTCTAGTACCTTCACCAATGAGAACCTAGATAGTATCCCAACATTTACAACAGAGACTACAACAACAATAAACAATATTACTGTCTCTATTGAAGACGTCAGAAAAAACCGTGCAGATTTAAAAACAAATAAATCAGCTGGTCCTGATGACCTGCATCCAAGAATTTTACATGAACTAAAAGATGTTTTATCTGAACCACTTAGCATAATTTATAACAAGTCATTATCAGAAGGGACTATACCTTCTGACTGGAAATGTGCTAATGTTATACCTGTGCATAAAAAAGGAGCAAAGAGGGATCTGAACAATTACAGACCCATCAGTCTAACCTCAGTTCCATCCAAAATACTTGAAACCATAGTAAGGGACAAGCTGATAGAGTATATGAAGAAAAGTGAAATAATTACCGAATACCAACATGGGTTCCTACGGGGGAGATCAACGGTAACTCAAATGCTAGAAGTAATAGACGAATGGACAAATGCTTTGGATAATAAGAAATCGATTGATGTAATTTATCTTGATTTTAAGAAGGCTTTTGACTCTGTACCACACGAGTGATTGTTTATCAAGTTAAACGCATATGGTATTTCGGGGAAACTCCTAGAATGGATTAAGTCATTTCTAATAGGAAGAAAGCAGAGAGTCGTGGTTAATGGGGCAGCCTCAGATTGGGCCATGGTCATAAGCGGTGTCCCACAGGGCAGTGTACCTGGCCCACTACTGTTTATAATATACGTAAATGACATGCCAAGAAACATAAAATCCAGACTCTATCTTTTCGCAGACGATACTAAACTGTTCAACTCAATAACTGATGTGAGTGATTGTGAAATCCTAGATCTAAAATCTAGAGGCCATTCAAAACTGGGCCCAAAATTGGCAATTAATGTTCAACACAAACAAAAGCTCAGTTATGCACATTGGCCACAAGCCAAGTGCCAGTAATTGTAAGTACAAACTCCTTGATAATGATATAACAGTAGCCCTAAAGGAGGAGGGCGAGATCAATGATCTGGGTATAATAATCGATTCAAACTTAACATTTGAAACCCATATAAATAACATCACATCAAAAGCCAACATAATGACATGGCTTATATGGAGAAGGTTTCATTCCATTACTACAGACATATTTAAGATGCTGTACCAAAGTTTAATACGCCCTCATCTGGAGTATGCTGGTCCCGTTTGGTCCCCGCACACATGGAAATTTGCCGAACAATTAGAAAAAGTCCAGAAACGAGCGACTAAAATGGTACCAGCTTTGCGGAACATGTCCTATGAAAATCGTCTTCGGAATCTCAACTTACCAACCTTAATGTATAGAAGAATACGAGGAGATCTCATAAATGTTTTTAAATATCTTAATAACATCTACTCAGTAAATCCCAGTAAACTATTCACATAAATCAAGATGACAGAACACGTGGCCACAAATTTAAACTTAGAAAAACTAGAGCGAATACTAACAATAGACTGAATTTTTTCTCCAACAGAATCATAGACTGGTGGATTGCATTCCCGGAAACAGTCGTTGACGCACCTACCATAAACACATTCAAAGCTAGACTAGACAAAATCTATGTAACGCACCCAGTGTACTACAACTTTAGAGCATTAGATAAGCCAAATCACCCGAAAATCACCATACATCAATAATTAATAATTATAGTTTATACACCAGCTGATAATAGGACGTAAAAGTCCTGGTAATCTGTATACTTGTTATGTTATGTTAAGTTCCAGCATTAAGCAATATGAGCTATATAGATAGGCTGAAGAGAGTGAAAATGCCCACAATGCGGTACAGAAGGATGAGAGGAGACATGATAGAGGTATTTTCAGCGGTAGCCAGCAGCCTGCTTTCAGCAGTAACCAGCAACCTGTTCCTAGCGATAGCCAGCATCCTGTTTTCAGTGGTAACCAGCAGCCTGTTTTCAGCGGTAGCCAGCAGCCTGTTTTCAGCGGTGACCAGCAGCCTGTTTCAAGTAGTAACCAGCAGCCTGTTTTCAGCGGTAGCCAGCAGCCTGTTTTCAGTAGTAACCAGCAGCCTGTTTTCAGCGGCAGACAGTAGCCGGTTTTCAGTGATAGCCAGCATCCTGTTTTCAGTGGTAGCCAGCAGCCTGTTTTCAGTAGTAACCAGCGGCCTGTTTTTAGCGGTAGCCAGCAGCCTGTTTTCAGCAGTAGCCAGCAGCCTGTTCTCAGTAGTAACCAGCGGCCTGTTTTCAGCGGTGGCCCGCAACCTGTTTTCAGCGGTAACCTTCAGTCAGTTTCGTGTGATAATCCACACCCAGTTATGAGCGGCAACCAGCAGCCTGTTTTTAGCGGTGGCCGGCAACCTGTTTCCAGCAGTAGCCAGCAGCCTGTTTTCAGTGGCAACCAGCAGCCTGTTCCCAGCACTAACAAGCAGCCTGTCTCCAGTGGTAACCATCAGCTGGCTTCCAGCGGTAACCAGCAGTTTGTTCCAAACGAGACCAAGTAGCCCGTCACCAGCGCATCAGGGCATGTGTCTGTACCTGGAACAGAATCTAGTGACTCCTCTTTAGAGCTTCCTCTGAGGGCCGAGGACCCTCCTCCCAGCATGAAAGTAGAACAATGAGCCCCTCTCTGAGCGAAGGTTTTCTCAAAATCGCTTCATGTAATATTGAAAACTTGGTCAGTAATTTTACCTACGCGCATGAACTACTCCAAGACAAACACACAATCTTATGTCTGCAAGAGCACTGGCTTTATAATTATCAGGCAGATTTTATCGGTACTACCTTCCTGGCACATGCTGCTGCTATAAAATGTTCTGATGATGACAATCCCTTACCTCCACTGTTTAGACCTAGAGGCAGTGCAGGAGTGGCAATAATCTGGCATAAAGATATGTCAGAACATATAGAAGTACTTCCGGATGGCAGCAATTGTGTCCTAGCAGTGCAGATTTCTACAAATGAAGTCCCACTCATCCTGATAAATACATACATGCCATCATTAGGCACCTTAGACAAAACTGCAAACTATCAGAGCGTCTTAGATGAAGTGTTTGAAATCACTGAGAAGTACAAGGAGAATAATTACATCCTATGGGCAGGAGATATCAACGCCTCATTGACCACAGAGAAGCCTTCTAAGAACGATGTCCTCTTTAGTAAATTCTGTGACTCAGCAGGCTTCAGAGTGGCGGAAAAAACACCAGACATCCCTACATATTATCACTTTGTTGGGGATATTACTTCAAAGATTGACTATTTCATGGAGGTGAAAGATCAGTCCCCTATCACTACTGCCATTTCGGTCGACACAAGGAATATCCTTGATCACAGCTCCCATGATGCAATAGTTGCAACACTGAGTCTGACAGCTGGTCCTGGAAAGGCGGAACAGAAAAATAAAGAACTCTTTCCGAAAATAAAGTCGTCAAAAGTGGACATGGAGAGATATAAACATCTAACTGGAATTGAGCCAAGGAAAATATTGGAAAATGTCACTTCGGAGACAGATAATGAACTGTTACTCAGAGATATCAATAGTGTGCTATGGAAAGTTGCAATTCAATGTGATCCTACATCCCGACAAAAACTAGACGTAAAACAAGGCTAAGATGGGCATCCATCCTGAAGCCATTAGTGGCAAAAGTCATGGCAGCTAATTGGGCATGGAAAAAAGCTGGACGTCCAATGGAAAAATCCCACAAACTGTTCATTGCTAGAGAGGCAGTTAGATTGAACCTTCGACGTGCACAGCGCCAGTTAACTGCGGATTCTCGGAACCAATTACATAGTGAAATTATGCACACGTCAAAACATAATCAGCAGTCTATGTTCAAACTAATACGCAAACAGCGGGCTGGAAGCCAGTCTACAAAACCCACTACAGTTATCTTCAAGCCACCATCAGACCAATCAGAAATTGATGGCTGGGCAGATTATTTTGAAGATCTTGCCACGTTCAAACATCACCCTAGTTTCAGTCAGGAAGCGTTAAACTCTGCTACAGTTATCCATGCACTACTCAGCACCTTGTCAGTGAAAGCTGGTGCTTACCCCCTATTACTGAACAAGAAACCGAGAGGCTTATTAATTCGATGAGGAAGGGGAAAGCAGCAGACCTGGAAGGATTGAACGCGGAGCATGTAATATATGCTTCAGAGGAAATCATTGCTATAGTCACGCTACTCATCAATAATATGTTCCAACAGGGCAAAATTCCTGATAGTATGAAGAAAGGTCTAGTGACACCCATATTAAAGAAAGGAAAACCGGCTAGTAACCCAGACAGCTATAGACGAATTACAGTTACCTCCCTATTGGGAAAAGTCCTAGAAAAAGAGAACAAGAGCTATCACTGATCCATTCCAAAGTAAACATCAGTTCGGATTCACCAGCGGATGCTCCTCCGTGTATGCAGTATTTTTACTCACAGAATGCATTGCAGAAGCCAAGGACTTGAAGTCCCCATTATACATAACCTTCCTAGATGCATCAAAAGCCTTCGACATTGTATGCCACAAGAGCATGTTAAATTCTGCTTTCTCCCAAGGCGTGGATGGGAAGCTATGGGAACTATTCAACAGTATGTACTCTGGGATTACTTCAGAAATTAAGTGGCTCGGCGGAGTGTCTAGACCAATTATTGAGGAACTGGGCATAAGACAGGGTGCCTATACTTCTCCAGATCTGTGTAAGCTGCGCAGCAACCCATTACTTAACAAGCTGGTTGCCCATCCGGGAGCGTTCCACATAGGATCCATTCCTGCAGGCGCAGTGATGTGTGCCGATGACCTGGCAGTTATAACCAGCAATTCAAGTGCTATGCAACAGCTACTCACCATCACTGAGATTGATGCCGCAAATGAAAGATATCTGTTCAGCTCAACGAAGACTAAGGCAGTGATTCCGAAAACAGCCCCTGTTTACCCATACCCTGAACTCTTCTTCAAGCTGAATGGGAATCCACTGGAACAATCAGATGATGAAATCCATCTTGGAGTCCATAGAACTACAGATACCAGAAGCCTGCTTACAGTCAGTTCGCGCATACAAACAGCACGACGTACGGCATACTCATTAATGGGAGCAGGTATGCATGGCCTTAACGGAATTAACCCCAAGACATCTAAGGAAAATATGGGACATATAGTCATACCAGTTCCCCTGCATGGTTTGGAAGCTCTGATACTCTCCAAGACAGAGACCCAGCTTCTAGAAGACTACTACAGAGGATCCATGAAACAGATACATCATCTTCCAGCTTCAACTGCTAATGCTGCCATATATCTTCTTCTCGGTATCATCCCAATTGAAGGCCAACTGCACAAGAGAATCTTGGCTCTATTTATAAACATGGTCCACAGACGAGATTCCATCGAGGCTCAGGTTATCCGACGTCAACTTGCCGTTAAGGACTCCGGTTCACACAGTTGGGTGATAATGGCTAGACAACTACTCTCTCAGTATCAGCTCCCATTGGTGTTTCAACTTGTGAAAACCCAGCCGTCAAAGTACATGTGGAAAAATCTATTGAAGCAGAGTGTCAATGCTTTTTGGAGAGACCATCTAATTAGTGAAGCTACCTCTAAAGTAACACTATCATTCATCAACCTGAACTCCTGCACCATGAATAGATGTCATCCTATATGGGAACTGACTAATACAGACACACTAACAGTCCTAAAAGCAGCAGTGAAAGTTAAATTAATCACACAGCGATATAACCTGTTTGGCGGATCTACGCGAGACCGATCTCAAAGCACTATCTGCCCAATGTGCAAGTCGGCAGCTGAAACAATCACCCACTTTATCCTGCTGTGCCCGAGCTAAGAAGGTGTTCGTGTCACATATCTTCGTAGAATAGATGCCATCCTTCAGACTGCTGATGTACCAAGGCTGTGCGAGCTGACGGAGGAGGATGCCACTAGACTGATACTTGACGCTTCACATTTCATTCCACTTAACAATCCACTGAGAATTCTCCTGGAACAAATATCACTAGACCTCTGTTTCAAGTTACACCACACTCGATCATCAAAACTTAGTGGAATATCTCGATACACCGTACAAAGACGAGGAAAACCCAAAAAAACAA
This sequence comes from Chaetoderma sp. LZ-2023a, assembly GCA_034401795.1. NCBI lineage: Eukaryota > Metazoa > Mollusca > Caudofoveata > Chaetodermatida > Chaetodermatidae > Chaetoderma > Chaetoderma sp. LZ-2023a. The sequence goes on from CM067373.1 coordinate 49,312,499, forward strand.
CCAACAACAAAAGGCATACATTTAGTGATTAAGATAACGAAAATTCTGACTAGTAAATTTACAGTCGTCACATCAGTCCAGTTCAGAGCTGATGGTTCGCCTAGAATTGGAGAGGCGGTATCTACAAGACAAGTAACAAGTAACAAGGTCTATAAACTCACCCATGGGATATATGATCCTGAAGCTCCTGAGGGGCTGCTGATCTTGGCAGAGAATAGAGGCACAAGAGGCCATAGCCTGAGACTATCCAAGCACCATATTAGAATGGACATTAGGACATATATGTTTACAAATAGTGGTAGATATTTGGAATAGCTTGCCTGACACCATAGTAAATTGTAAATCTGTCTTTGCCTTTGAAGTGGCCTTAGATAAATTTTGGGAGCAACAAGCCATTAAAGTTGATTTCACGGACGAATATCGGATGCCGGGAAGTCAGGAACGTGGAACATTTTTAATGGAAGAAGATGCGGACATAGAGGCTGAACACAGCCTGAGTCCTCAGAAATATCCTAAGAAGTCCTAAGAATAATGTTTCAACAGAGTCAAATCAAATCAAATCAAATAAACTTTACTTGCTGCTATTTTATGACTATAATAGAGTGCTTTCCAGCAGCATCCTTTGCACGATACACTTATGCAGAGCTTCCACTAGTGGAAGCCCGGGAGTTCTACACTCTCAAAGTTCATGTTTGGACTCCCAAAACAAATACCAGGCTGTACTTCCTATTTTTCTGTCCCTGACGCTAATAAAACTATGATTTTATGCAAATTTAATGAATGGGAACCACACACCAAGTTTAATAGCACTGAGTTGACCAAAAAGAGTACTTAACCCTACAGTCAGAAGATGACCTGTGGGATCTGTGAGTATTTTATACTTCCATGTCTCCTGCTTGGACTCTCAAAACTACTACACAGGAGGTCCTGTCTGTGTTTAAAAATTAGTGGAAGCCCTGCGTCTAAGACGTAATATATGCCTCTGAGACATATCACATTGCTTTGCAGGCAATTACATCACAGATTTAAACATGTTTTCTTATTCGCGAGTTACCTCCAAACATGTTTTGCGAAATATTAGAGCACTCTAACAAAACATATCGTTCCATAAGACAAAAGGTTTTCTAGCCAAGCACTCTGGAAAGTTTTCCCTATGGAACACAAGGCATGTCAAATACTGGCAAAGCCAGACAGTTCCTATGTGAAAACTTATATATGGATACTAAATACAGTATTTCTTGGCAGTTTCAGATCACTACCTTGAACACATCATCTGCGAACATGCTTTCCCACATGAAATGTCACAGAATTCTTATTGACTTAAATCATGGTTTCTGCTCAGGCTACTCTCGTGAGTCGCAGCTTCTCACAATAACCCATGACCTTCTCATGTCCTTTCATAGTCGATATAGTAATTCTTGACTTCTCCAAGGCTTTTGATAGTTTGCGCGACAAAAGATTGCTCCACAAACTAGATCATTATGGAATTAAAGTCAACTCCTCCTATGGCTTACTAATATTCTCACCAAGTGTTCTATGAATGTTGTGCTTGATCTCATCAGACCTTCCAGTCGCCTCTGGGGTCCTAAAACATACAGTATTTAGCCCACTACTCTTCCTCTGCCACATAAACGGCCTGCCTGATTGTGTCAAGTCACATGTATGTATATTCGCCGATGACTGTCTCCTATGCAGAGTTATCAGGAGCTTTCAGGACCATGTTACCCTCAAACACAACCTCAAATAACTTGAATAATGGGCAACAAAGTGGGACATACGTGTTAATGCCAAAAAATGTTACATCCTCACTGTCAAATCAAAATCTGGCTATTCATATTGTCTAGACAACACCATTTTACAACAGGTTAAACAAAATCCCTACCTTGGTGTCCAATTCTCAGAAAACTTGAAATTGCACAATTATATTAGTATAATATTACCCACGCAAACTCTTCCTTAGGCTGCCTATGCCGTAATCTTAAAAACTGTCCAATGGCATGCAGATGAAATGCATACCTTGCACTTGTCCATCCAATCATAAAATACCCTGCATTAGTGTGGGGTCCATATATCAAGGCAGACATTGAACCTTTTGAGAGAAGGATGCCCGTTTCATTATCCGCGACTACAGGACTCATTCACCTGGTTTGGTTACAAAAATGTTGGATGACCAATGTATTCCATCACTCCAATCTGGCTGAAAACATGTGCGGTTGACCAAAATGTGTAAATTCATGATAAATTCCTTATTCCCAGGTGAAAAGGGAGACAAATTAAAGCCGATAGATACAATGTCTCCTGTAACACTGTACAGAAGCTTTAAGCAAAAAAATACACTGGTTGCTTCAACATACAACCTGGAAGAATACAACAACTTGAGCAATCTTTCTTTAGAAGAACTACTATGGAGTGGAAGCAACTCAGTGAACACCAAGTATTGGCTGCAACAACAGAGGCCGTTTGTTCTACCCTAACAGAATATTAATTGCTGCACACTCTACCCCATTGCAAAAATGCCAATTTTGGTCTCTGCAATGTATAAATACAGGTACAGACTACTTAAAAAATATTTCCTGTGAATTTATTTATCTTGAATACCAGCTCAGTTCAGTTCATGATCGCCCACCTCTGCATTAGGTGTACCCACACATCAATCCTGGTATACAGTCTTAGTAGTAGTTCCGAAGGGTGTTGCGTCAGTTTCCTTGTGATGAGTGGATATCCAGTTATAGCACATGTGTTAATGACAATACACACATAAATGTTAGTTAGCTAAGCAACGGAGAAATCTTCTACTATCAGGAGAGTTCAGCACTAATTTACATGTTATAATAACAATCGCAGTAGTGAGTCAAGCACATAATAAGTGAGTTCATGCGGTATATAAAAGGAGACAGTATAGAAAGCAGCGATGTCTTTCCTACTGGAAGGTTATTATACGTGCTGATGAGCAGGTACGACACAGAACACAGTGCATGGTAATGTATCAAGAGATTTTAACAGTTAATCATTTCCTGCCTTTCAAAATGTCAGCTAACATCTTTGTATGAAACGTAGTTAGGCCTATGCCATATGCGTTATCGAGAAATGACATGATTACCAACTGATTGACAATGAAATGAACACAACTACAGCCGTTGTTAACACATATCACACTGGATTTCGATAACGTATACTGCAAATGTTAATTGAACCTACATCTGTTAGCTAATAATACTGAAAGCCACGAAATGATTATTATTAAAATAATTTGACAAAGTTGTTGCTGCCTTAGTCAGAAACGACTGACAATCAAATTGCTCAAAATATCTGAAGTAAGTGTTATTACATTGCTGCTTATTTTGAGAGCAAATTTGATTGAAAGATGCTGCCGCAATGATTTTCAGTCAAATTGTTATCAAAATATTAGCTGGTGACAACTGTATTATCTGCTAGATTATTTTTAAAACAATTTGACTGAATGTTCTTGCTGCTATAAGTAGCAATAACTGTCAGCCAATTTGCTTTAAAGATAACAAGCCTAGCACACTGCAAACTATCGACTCGACGAGCTCGGCTCAACTAAAATGAATTACCTGTCTATTCCAATATATAAAGGGAATTTTGACGTCACAACTCGATGCAATATTGCAGAGCGGCTCTTAGCAGCAGAACATGCAGAGCATTTTACTAGCCTAATCTGGTAGTTTTATCGGTTTATGATAGCTTGAATTTTGAATCATCCATGTTGCTAGATTCTTCCTGTTCTCAGTGATACGATTTTAACTTATCAAAGTGGAGAACGTGCGCTGTACCAGCCAGGTCTGCCAGAGCATAGGTGACATCACTCAGAGGCCAAGTAATGTGCCATGGTTCCTTCCATTTGTATTGGAGTTTGGGAACCAGGTTTTTCGTGCATCTGTGGTCCTGCATTCACATCCTGTCACCAGGATGGTAAGGTCGACCATGGACTTGCCTATCGTGCCATGATTTCTTGAGTATATGTACGGCATGTAGCTTGTCCCTTATTGCTTGATAGAATTCTGCTAGACGGGTACACAGAAGCTCTATGTATGGTGATGGACTGTTTAATTCGTGGGTCAGTCTTGGCATCACCACGTCCAGTGGCAGTGATAGCTCCCTACCGAACATGGCGAAGGAAGGAGTAAAACCTGTACTACAATGCACAGAGGTTCGGTGAACCATCATGACATAGAGCAGGCATATGTCCCAATCACGCGGATTAGGGTCAACTTCCTTACAAAGCATAGCTTTCTTGATGCGCAAGAGTTTGCACATTTCATGGAACAGGTTGCTCTCGAAATTGTTCCCCTAATCACTGTGGATTTCAGTAGTAACGGCAAGCTGACAAAATACTTTTTCGACGATGGCGCTGGCTATTGTGGCAGCCTCTTGATTAGGAACAGCTGGCTCTTCAGCCAACTTGGTAAACTAGTCTTGGATGACAATGATATTTTTATCGCCATTGTGCAGCAGGCAGGCAGCAGCCCTAGATAGTCTATGGCCACACATTTATTGGGGCTCCTACGGTATGTGTGTATACAGTGGCATATTGAGTTTTAGGGCCAGTGGTGTACTGAGCCCGAGCCACACAAGGCCGTTACGGACGCATAAATGCCAGGCCCATGGAATCATGTTTTAATGCATTCCTTATTGCGCTCTACAGCCAGATGTCTTGCATTGTTGTTCAATTGCCGTGGCTACGTTTTTATACACTTCTGGAATCACTAAGCATACGCGTAGTAAAGGAGGTCATTGTCCAAACGTAGCTGATTGTATCTCTGTTAGAAATACTTCACCTCAGAAGGCTGATGTGACACATCTTTCTTGATAGGCCTATACTAGCAAGAAGCCAGGCAATAATGATGCTCAGAATGCCACCGGATGCTTGCACATTGCGCAGGGCATCTTTTATCCACTCAGCTGCATCCAGAATTGCAAATTGATGGGAGGACTGCGCCTCTAGGCGACTGATGGCTACAGGAGTTGTTTCCAGGAGGAAACTGCCTGCTTAGAGAGTCTGCGTTATCATGTTGGCATCCTGGACAGTGCTCTACAGTAAATTGGTAACTTCGCAGTGCTTCTTGCCAGCATGCTATCTGGCCTTTTGTTTTTTTCTTCTCTTCAAGCCATTTCAGAGAAGCATGGTCAATGTGCTTGCATTGCCTGGTAAAGAAAACGTCTGCTAGAAGTTCCGTCTTGGTTGTGGTGTAATTACATTCAGAGGAGACCAAAGTTCGTGAGCTATATGCTATCATACATTTTGTGTCCATCTTGCACTTGGGGCAACACTTCACCTATACTAAAGTTGGAGGCGTCAGTGTCTAAGAAAGTGTGAGTTTGGATCAGGATATGAAAGAATAGAAGCGCTTGTTAGGCATTCCTTAAGTGTTTGAAAAGCAGTTTCTGGTGCTTCTGTCGACTCAAAATGGGTATATTTCTCAGTTAGTTGGTGCAATTGATGCGTAATCTAAGATAAATGCTCTATGTAACGCTGGTAGTACTGGCAGAGCCTGTCAAAACTTCTCAGTTCAGTCAAGTTCTTTGGCATTTGCCAATGTTGTACTGCACTGATTTGCTCAGGATTAGTAGCCATCCCGTTGGCGCTGATAATGTCCTAGAAAGTTTACACTTGCACTGAACAGATGACATTTACCAGGCTTGAGTTTGAGATTGGCAGTGGCAAATCTATCCAGTACTAGCTGTAGGTTTATCAAAGCTTCTTCATAAGCCTTTGTCATCGTCTAAGTAACACAGACAAAGTTGCCATTATAGCTGCATAAGACTGCATTCCATCAGTCTTCCAAAATTTCTAGAAGTGCTAGAAAGGCCAAACGGTCATTTGCTAAACTGAAAAAGGCCATCTATACGTGGCAACAGATAGGTATCCTTCATGCATAAGGCATTCAAATGACGATAGTCAATACAGAAGCATAGAGGGACACATCTTTCTTGGTGGCAAGTCTGATGGGCCTTTCCCAAAGTGACGCAGAAGGCTCTATTATTCCTGTGGCAGCCATGTTTTCGATTTATTTGCTTGATTCGGCTTCCTTGTGCAGAGGAAGGTGTCTGACAGGTTGTTAAACAGGCCTATGATCACCAATATCTATATTGTGTCACACAAGACGTGTTTATCTTAAGTCAAAATCACTGTAGGAAAAGATGTTTTTATTCCCGAGCAGTACATCTTTTACTTGCATGGCTTGCCCAGAACTTAGATTTTCAGTGATGTAGGCATACAAGTCACAGAGGTGTTCAGGCAAGGCGCTAGGAACAGTGACAGTGCACTCGTGTTAGTCAAAATTTGCACATCCATCACTGGTTCCAAGTGCTCACAAATGTTTCCCTTTGAAAGTTGAACGGGAAGTGTACACATGGAAACATCTCACTGGAACGTGAGCATCATGCATTCTCACTACTGTTCTGGGCAGCACTATGGCGTGCTGCTCCATGAACTCTTTAGATGGCTGAGATATAGCGTAACAGGTCTGCGCAGTTTACATTGGCCCATACACTCTGTTCACTCTGAGGCAGCAGATTGGTGTCCTGCGTAAGCAAGAGCTCACAATGACCGAAATCATGGTGACTTTTCATAATTGGAATGCGCTGTCAATTGCGTTCCAGTTTGCCGTCTTTGAAATAAATGATAGCATCCAGAGCCCTCAGGAAATCAGTGACAATAAGTACGGTAGTATGGATGTCTGCTATGTAAACTTTGTTTAAACGTCATTCCTTCAATATCAATTTGCATCAGCGCAAAGCCAAGACATTGCATTTCTTGACCACTGGCTTCATGCAACATAACATCAGAGTCTTGCAACTCCAACTGTTGATGATTCGGCATACGTGCATGTAGATTAGGGCATTCTACTGTGGCGCCAGCACCAGTATCAATGGTGCCCCAAGCATCTATGTCGTTTATAGAGAGGGATTTGCATGGTAGCATCCCGCTCTTGACTTGGCGCCAAGGCTTGTGTTTTTGACACTAATGTATTCTGGATGTTAGAGACATCCCGAGTAATAGGTACTATTGTACATGCATTACTATTGATGTAACTGGTCATTTCATCGACTAGTTTTCTCGTCTTGCGACCTTGCATGTATGTATGGTCTGGATAGTGGTCGCTGCTGGCGCACAGAAGACGATAATGAAGTACGCAGGGCATAGGTATCTGCTGCTTTTTCCGCTGTTTGAACGTCTTCCAACCGAGCAGCAACACACTTATTCTAGTGCTTTTCTAACTCTAACATTATGGTTTTCATTTCTTACTGAAATCTGACAAGGCAGATTGCAGAAGAATGGTCAAACTGAGGACATATTTGGCATGGCTTTACAACAGTTTTCTTAGTCTTACGCCAGCCATGATTTTGCATGGCGCTAGGTGGACACTAAAATTAAAATGTAGGACAGAGCTTCTTATGTTGGCAACAAAATAACTCTTTTGCAATTGGAGGCACATGGCATGTTCTCGCGAGATATCATATGCTAACAGGAGTTTGAGACAGGGAAGTTAGATTGCATTGATCATACGCAACATCATTTAATTTAGCGACAAAAACCTGGAAGTGGTAAGTCACACACGCGAGCATGATTTATTATTATTATTATCGATAATAATGAACACGCCTCTACAGGCCTCTATATTCAGGTGCATGAGTGACGCTAGGTTTTGAAACGGTTACCTCATGGTGAGGGTGCCTCCAAGTTAAATTTAATTTGTGCATTGTCCCAGTATTTATCCAGTCGGTTTTTAAAGCTTTGAATGGTTGGGGCATTAATGATATGGTCAGTTAGGCTATTCCATACTTTTGCTATTCTGTAATAAAATGAAAACTTGGATATATTGTATCTAGCTCGCTGGATAAATAATTTTTTACTATGACCCCTGTTACTATTTCTTGAAGCAAATTTTAATATTGGTACTGTGTCTGGATCATAGGTATTCAAAACCTTATATGTTTCAACCATGTTCCCTCTCAGACGTCTGTATGTGTGTGGGGAGGTTTAGAGAACGTAACCTATGCTCATAACTGAGATTGTGAAATCCAGGGACAATCTTTGTTGCACGCCTCTGCACAGTTTCCACACTATGGGTTCCATACTGCATGTGCAAAATTCAATGTGGGGGCGTACAAAAGCTTTATATAATAGCAAAAAGTTTTGTTTATCCAAATATTTGTAGGTCCGTCTAATGAGGCCCATGATACTGTTGGCTTTATTGATTTTATTTTGAATGTGGTGATCAAAGGAGAGAGCTGAGTCAAAGGTTAGTTCAGGCATGTCATTTATGTAGATCACAAACAGAAGGGGCCGAGCACACTGCCCTGCAGTATGCCACTAGTCACGGCTGCCCAATGAGAGTATGAGTCGTTTATACATACTCGTTGACACCTACCCACCAGGAAGGATGTAATCCACACCAGGGCTCTGTGATGCCAAAACTTGCTAGTTTGTTAATCCATTCATCTAGGACATTTATTAACTGGAGCATGCATGGTTGATCGTCCAGTAGGAAATCCATATTGTTTCTTACTAAAATGTTTATTTGATTTCATATGGCTCATTATTTGCTCTCTAATAACGGATTCCATAACCTTGCAAGCTACACAGGTGAGACTTATGGGTCTATGATTACTTGCAAGTTTGGGACTGCCTTTCTCTTTAAAAATTGCTGTTACATTGGCCTCCTTCCAATCTCTTGGTACAGATTTTGTTCTTAGTGAAGTTGAGTATATTATTGACAAAGGTTTGTCTACAGAGACGGATAGTTCTTTAAGAACTCTGGGATGTATCCCATCAGGTCCTGCGGACTTAGAGGTTTTCAATTTGGTGAGGTGAGCAAAAACTTGTGCCTCAGTTACTTGTGTCTCAGTGTTTGTAAATGGGATGTTAATAGGTCTAACTGGAATGATTGGCAGGTTGTTGGTTGGTTCATCAGTGAAAATGGTTTGAAAAGTGACATAATAGAACCTCAGCTTTTTCTATGTCAGTTTCTGTGCATTGAGGTTTATCTGGGTCTATCAGCAGTGGAGAAGTAACAGGTTTCGTTTTAATTTTAGATTTGGCATACATCCAGTATTGCTTAGGGTTTGATTTGGCTGCTTTTGCTATATTTTTTTCTTAGTTTTTATGCAGTTTGTTAGTCAGAGATTTGACTTTGTTCTGTTGCCTGTTATACTTTATTTTATTTTCGTTTGATCGGTTTGTAAGGAATCTTTCCCAGCATCTGTTTTTCCCCTAATTTGGCCTACAGTATTGTAGTCTAATGGGATGTCACCTTTCTTAGTCTTTAAGGTATTTGATGGGACATGTCGATTCATCATGTTATTTAGTATCTGTTTAAAAATTGACCATTGCTGATTAGCATCATCTGGGCAATCATAAAATTTATTTGTCCAGTTTATATTTATGAGGTTATTATTCATTTCTTTATAGTTTCCTTTGTCTAGAAGAACCTTTTTCTTCACAGGTTTTCCTGACAGATAAGAATGTAAATGGAATGTGATAATAGAATGGTCACTTTTACCGAGTGGGCTCAGGTAATCTAAATCTGATATCATTTCTTCTTCATTGGTTAAAAGCAGATCAAGTATATTAGGTGTAACATTATTCCTAAATCTAGTGGGCCTATTTATATGCTGGTATAAGTAGGTGTCACGAATACATTCAATGAACGAGTACTCTTGACTTATTTAATTTTTTGTGGTTGACCATGTGTTCCAGCAGATATCAGGATAGTTAGTCACCCACTATTAAAAGATGGCTATAATGTAGCGTGGCAACATGTTTTAATAATTGTACCAGTTTTTCATTGTTTTCCCCTGTTCCACTGTCAGACCTATATATATATATATATATACCCCCAATTAATAACTTGTCTCGTGAATATAATTGTATCTCAATCCAGACTGATTCTTCATATTCGAATGTGATTAAGTCAGAACCACTAGCACATACAGAAGAATGTGTGTAGATGATTATTCCCCTGCCCATTGTCTTATCAGCATTTGTTTGGTGTATAGTATATCCATCAACATTGTAGTCCTCTAGGGTTAGTTCTCTATAATGTTTGGGCTTCACTTCAGTTATAATAATAATTAACGGTTTATTGATGTTAATAATGTACTTTAATTCAGTCATTTTGTTTCGGAGACAGTCTGCATTTGTGTATAAACATTTTATGGGAACGTTGAATAGAGATTGATGGGATGTTTCATTAGAGGCACCTTCACCATTGGTGGCCAGATTTCTACAATTATTTTCATATATTTTATTGTTAGTTTGCTGTAATCCTTGTTCAGTTGTTTGGTAGTTTTTACATGTGTCTGTTATTTCGCTTGTACATTCATCTATGAGGTCAAGAAATTGGTTTGATAAAAAGGTTTGTTTCGGTTGAAAGACATTTGGAAGAGGCTTTGATTTTTGTCGTATGACTGGTTTCCAGCCCAAAATGAAAATCCTGCTCAGGTTCGGAGTCATACATATCAGCGAAATAGCCATTGTTTCTTTGTGTAGTTGTCGTTACGTTTACGGTTAGTGTCATATTGGATGTAGCTCCTAATGTAATGGTACTGATTTGGCTCTGTTATTTTAATAGAATCACGATGAATGTTGATTACTGTTCTTATATAACTCATAATGTTGTCAGATACCAAGTGCATGCCATTGGTATTTGGATGAACTTCATCCCAATATAGTTGTGGCAATGGTTCACCATTTCTAATGAAAAGTGCAGAGTTATCAATGAAGGATAAATTCAGCCAATTTGCAAGTGAACACAACATTGCATTAAACTGCTGAGTTAGATTGTTTTCATACTCATTGAACGGTCTAGGAAGAAGAGAAGATATAAGAATCTGTATGCCTGGTGTGATAGGAATCTGTATGCCTGGTGTGATGTCATACTTAAGAAGCCCATTATCAAATGGGTACTCATTTACCAAATTATTCGGATCAAATCTAAAGTACAATACTCGGTTAGTATCACGCAATGACAATATAATATACAGTGATATCGGAGTCCAGATATTTATATCCGAGTACTCACTCTAAAAATTGTTGATACTTATTAATTTGATTGAACCTGATCGTGCATTCGTGTTCTCGCGAGATCTACGCTGACGTGATGTATTCTTGGCATAGCACGAAGCTACAGCTCTTTGTTTTTGATTGCTGAGCGTGATAACTAATATCACATGATTTATATTTTCTCATATTTTATATCAGATTTAGGATTAATTTTGATGAAATAAACAGACTTTATTATAGGATACACAATATTTAAGCGGACCTATTTAATAATTTCACTCCCATGATTGTTTTTAGGTTGATATTAAAAATGGTCATAAGCATTCATATCTCGCGAGATCGCCTTCGAATTGAGAAAAGTATCTCGTATGTATTGAGTAGCCATTGGCGTAGTGATTTCCACCAGAATATGGTGGTAGAGAGAATTGAAACTTAAAAAGGACACAAGCGCTGCTCTCCTCATACCAGACAATATTAATTCACGTAAAACGAAATGATATAAAGCCTATAGTAGTCTGTATGACAAGTAGTTAACAGAAAAACAGTCCCTCTGAATTTGTCGTAAAATTCAAATCTGTCGCACACAAAATGAAGTCAACAATTTGCTGACGCTGCGTGGATATTGATATCACACGAACAACTGGGTGGATCAAGTCCATTTTAATTTCTGTATTAAGCTAGTAATAGAGTTAAGATGATACCAAAATCAACACAATCCAGTGTTCCTTTTACAGTCTGCTACAGAGATGGACTGGGTCCCGATATCTGGTCGCCAAAGTGGAGTCTGTGTAACAGTTTAGTCATTGTGATGATGCAATAAGATGGCCGGTCAATACATTAGAGGTGTATTCTCGTAGAAGTCACACCTCTATTTTTAGAATGAGTCATAAGGTGCCAATAATTTTCACCAGGAAATTGTTAAATTTTCGTGTTAGTATCTCTCAGTTTTAACCATTTTAGAGAATTGATTTCAACTTTTTCTTGAAATATACCTAAAATAAGCCCAACCCCTTTATCAGAGATGTTTCTTTGTAAATTGAACACCTCTTGTCCTAATAGAACCATAGGCTACTAATAGGCGATGTATGTTACTTTACATTTTGAAAAACAACTGTCTTGGAGATTGAAAATCTTCAATTATTTAGTCGTGTAATCGTATCATATTTTAAAGAATTAACCTATAGTTAGTTTAACTGTCATGGCTGCTGATTATCTTTTACTTCTTGAGCACTTACCAGTGGGAAGAATTTGCCAGTGTCCAAACTGATGACAGTGGCGGCATGGCCACAATGATCCTGTGCTGAGTTGTAACAATTTCTATGTGATGCATGTGAACGCTGCTGTTGATTGGCAGCATCTTGCGCTAAGTGCGCCTTAAATTGCCCTACTTTAAGAATGTGTTGTGTTATATTGGATTTCAGATTATCGTAAATTTCGATAAGTTTTTTCACCAGACATATTCCAACCAGAATATGAAGTGATCCGATAAATGGTAACTGAGATATATCATCAAGAAACCAACTTTCAAGATGGCAGCCCGTGGCTGGCGGCCATCTTGGAATTAGGATCATCGTCAATCGCGATTGCTTTCTTCTCCAGACCTAGTCCAACCACCCTATGAAGTTTCAAAGCGATCCGATAAACGATAACAGAATTATCATCTGGAAACCAATTTTGAAGATTGCCACCGGTGGCTGCCGGCCATCTTGAATTTCGGTCATTGTCGATTTTGATAGGTTTCTTCCTCAAAGCTAGCTAAGCTATGAAGATGGCTGCCTTGGAAATTGGTTTCCAGATGATAACGTCGTTACCGTTTATCGGATTGCTTTGATTTTGATAGGTTTCTTCCTCAGAGGTAGTCCAATATGAAGTTTCAAAGTGATCCGATAAATGGTTAAGGAGTTTTCATCCAGAAACCAATTTCAAGGTGGCTGGTGGCCATCGTGGATTTCGGATCATTGTCAATTTCGATATGGTATCTTCCCCAGACATAGTCCAACGACCGCATGAAGTTTCAAAGCGATCCAATAAACGGTAACAGAGTTATCACCCGGAAACCAAATTTCGGATCATCGTCGATTTCTATAGATTTCTTCCCAAGACCTAGTCCAATCACCCTATGAAGTTTCAATGGGATCCGACAAATGGTAACGCAGTTATCATCCGGAAACCACTCTGCCGCTCGAATGCCCGGACGGCATCATTACATAATAAACATTTTTTTTGGCAGGGTATAAAAAGCACAAACGCAATAGGTGTCCAGCACATAGCTACCAAACTAATCCCATCTCTCTGGGAGATCCCATACAATGAACGTCTACAAGCCTTGAAGCCTGCAACAATGGCCTATAGGCGAGCCAGGGGAGAGATGATTGAAGCCTACAAGATACATGAAATTGAGTCTGTTCTGCTTGCGAAGACTTACTCAATGGACACAATCTGGAAGTCTACCAGAAGAGGGAGACAACCATAGGAAATATTTTTTCTCCTTAAGGCGACAAACTGTAGAATGGCTTGTCTGAACATGTCTCGGCATCCACTCTTAAAACTTTTGACAATCGTTTAGATAGGCTTTGGCATAGAAGCAATGTATGAGTACACGCAAACAATAACCCGAAGTCACGGCACAGTAATCGAGATAAACGAAGAAGAGCTGAGCATAGAGGCCTAATTGGCATCACACAAATTTTTATAAAAATACCAAAGCCAAATCCTAGTAGAGGAGTGTGCATCTACACCAAGCAATCACTCAACTTTCTAGACTCAAACCTTGATTTGTTATCAGCATACGAGTCAGTATTGATTGAGGCCAAACTGCATGGCAATGACAGCATTGTAATTGGATGTTTGTACAGATTCCCAAACATTACAACAATAAATGATAGTAAAGTCAAGAGAACCCCTCAAGCAATCTATTGGCGCAAATCAGTCATATTCTAGTAGTAGGGATGAATATTTTCATCCAAACATTAACTGACCGACCAAAATTCTGAATAGAAGTTCTGCAGCGTATCACCATAGGGTCCTTCTAGCCAAACATAGATAAGTACATCAAGCGGATGAGGTAATGCATCTTGACAATTTCCAGTGAACTTTTCATAAATTTAAGATTTTCATAAAATTGGGGAAAAAATTATCAATCAAAATTTGAAATATATTCTCGAGGCTGGCACCATCGAATCGTTCCAGCCAAATTTGGCTGAAGTCCATTAAGCGGTTAAGGAGATGCCTTTGGACAATTGCTGCTAAATTCTTCATAAAATCTAAGATTTTCAACTAAAACAATTTGCCAATCAAACCTCGGAATAGAACTTCTGTATCCTACCACCATAGGATCCTTGCAGCCACATTTGATGGAAATCAGTTAAACCATTAAGGAGATAAGATCTAATGGATGGATGGCCACCATGGGACAGGCTCACTTGGTCCAGGTGTGCTAACAAGATGGTGGAAGTGCGGAAGATGACTAAGATGGCTGCCAAGTCAAGTCTTTGACATTTTAGGAATGGAAAATGAGCCCCAAAAAACATATGCATATATGATATAGCAATATTCACAATCAAGTTGTGCCATAAAAACATTCAAAATGGTCACCCAGATTTGAAGAAAGCTACATTGTAAATGGCCCTTACCGCTCATGAACTAGCTACCATAAATTATCTCATTAAGGGAGAAAATGAACCCACATCCACCGAGATTGGTTTCATATAGGTACTTAGGTCAAACATGAAAGAAATAACCTTGGCAGCTGAGTTGCTGAAGAAAAAGGTTGATGGATGGGCATCTGGATGACACACGCCCACACTACATTTTTGGACAGGTGGGCTCATAAAATATGAAAATATGATTGAAGTAAGGCAAATTTAAAATGACAAACACTAGTTACACTACAATTTTCTTTTATTTACACAGCATATTTCTAACAAAATGTACAATTTTACAATCAAGTATAAGCTGAAGGTGCATCTATTCAAATGGACCTTTCCAGTTTTAGCTTTGCCTCGCCCACCTCTAGCTAAGCTCCACCCACACTTTGCTGTGTTGGGATTGATCGATACGCGAATGCCATAACTATCAATTTCCTGAAAACTATACAGATAAGCTGTTGAACATTTTGCCACTAATTTGACTGGGCGCAGTTGCAAAATATTCAACGGAATATTTATTCAATAGCAGACATACAATTCGTACAACACCACCTAGTTGGTCTTTAAATATGCGTTCGTGATGTACTCATCTATGTCACAATGATGTTATTGATGTCATTCTATACGTCACGTAGTTGATTATGATGACATGTGATGTACAGATACAGTGGAAAGGTCCATTAGGTGACAAAATGATCATTATTGACATGAACACACGCACGCAAACACACACACGTGCACGCACACTCCCATACAGATTTTCAACAAAACAATACATGATGAAGTAACTATCAGGGAAAACCAGCCCTTGGTCACATCAACACTTCCACACACATACAAAACTGCCATTGTATTTCAATACACCACATTATATTTAATTTGAATCCACTGCATTATGATTAGATAAGATGAGCTAATTATGACTTAATTTAAATCAACCTCACTGAAATCTGTTCCCCTAACAATTTTCAATACAAATTCTTTCAAAAGAAAAAGGTAAATATAATAAAAAATATGTTGTAATGAAACCATGAACCTCATTTCATTGATAAACATTTATCTTTGAAAGCTATGTACAGAATGCTAGTCATTACACATGTATTACTTTTGTCATAGAAAGAACTGGTCTCTGCAGTAGTCTTGAGGAATGTCCATTTATAAGACAAGGGAATATTTTTGAAAATTTACCACTAGAAGGACTGGCTCGATAAATGAACCAGTCATTCCAGTGGTAAATGTTAAAAAATCATATTCTCTTGGAGTGAAAATGGACATTCAATAAGTGAAAATGTAATTTTTCTTGCCCATTAAAGGGTTAAGCGTTAGACCACTGATTCCTAAATGGTGCTATGGACGGTAACAAGGGGTACAAGTAGTGAATATGCTCAGCTAGTGTAAATAGTAATGTTGAAGCTGTGAGCTCTGCAACCAATGCCTCTCCGAAGAAATATCTGAACTAAGTAATATATCTACCATGAGATGGGTGGTGCATGGATTGTACTTCAATGAGCAGGATAGCTGGCTACTACATTTTGGTTGCGGACAGCTCTACAACCCTATATCTGAACTTGTAAATATACTGTACTGCATGGAGTGGGTCACACAGGGTGGGTTAGCCAAGAAGGATAATCCATAAAAAACACTGATTCATACTGAAGGGGGGTCACAGCTATTTCAATTTTATGCAGACGTAATGTATATAATACGTGGAACAAGGCTGTTAGACAGAAATTTTTGAAGTCTTTGACTTTAATTGAAAGGAAACATTCATCTGACTGTAAGAATAAAAGTTACCAATATTCAGAAATGAAATTGTCAGGTCATAATGGTGTAAATATACACGCAGTATAAGTTTTCTTATAATAGGCATGATAGTTTAAGTCGCAAAATTGTAAACAAAAAATTGATGTAAAATGCCTTGAAAATGGCACATACATTTGTGTACATACAGTATTCAATTCCTTGAAAAGATGTCTTAATATTATTCTAGTTCAACTTAATAAGATAATTTCTAAACTTAATTTATATGGCAACAGTGACAAGCATGCCTAACTTTTATTCTTTCATACTTAATTACATCATAATTGTTGATACGGTGAAAAGCTTACAAGAAAAGATTATTGATCTATGACAAGATTTTGTATATACAGTAATTTAACATTAACAAATTAAGTTAGTCTTAATCATTTACTTGTCAAGATCTACATTTTTGTTTCGGGAATATCAGTTTGCAGGCCAAAAACACTTTTTGGAAATTTAACACTGGAATGACTGGCTCGGTTTATCAAACCTGTCAATCCAGTGGTAAAACTTCATAAATAATTTTCCATTGGCCTGCAAATTGACATTCTTCAACAGCACTACAAGGGCTGGTTTTGGTCAGTTTGACCACTAAATTGCTAAAAGCATCTGTCAATCATGCTATGAGTAAGACAAGATTAACATGCCTATAACAAGCACCTGTTATTAACTGTTTATCTCGCGAATTTGTTCAAGATTTCAATTTTTGCATAGAAAATGTCCATTTGAAGACTAAGAGAAGACTTTTTGAAAATGTACTACTAGAATGACTGCCTCGGTTATCCAGACAGTCATTCCAGTAGTAAATCTTCAAAAATAGTCTTCTCTTGGTCGACAAATGGACATTTCTCAAGACGAGTGCTGAACCTGTTTGGGCGGATGAGTGTTAGAGGGTCATTGGTTAGGAAAATCTAAATATCCACTTACCCACAGTTATTGGGGCCATTTGCAAGGCAAAGGAAGACTATTTTTGAAAGCTTACTACTGGCGGCTTGGTTATTGTGCAAGTGTGACTCAGTTACAATTGCAACATATTTATTAACCCTTTCATCAACAAATCCCTGAAAAACTAGATTATTTTATGCTATAGAACTTATTCTGTTGAATATTTAGAAATTAGTTTGACTGGAAGGCATTGACCTTCCAGTCAAATTAGTTTGAAACTTATCATTTTCCTGTATGGTTACCTTGATGAGCTTTGGGGAATCCATCAGTGAAACGGTTAACCCTTTAATGGCCGATCCAGAAAAAAATTAATATTTGTTTCTTAACTGTCCATTTTCCCGGCCAAGAGCATTTTTGAAAATCTATAACTGGAATGACTGGCTTTGTTATGGAGCCAGTCCTTTTTCAGTGGTGAATTTTCAAGACGTCTTCTCTTGGACTGCAAATGAAGATTCCTCATGACCACTACAGAGGTATGTTTTGGCCGCCCTCACCATAATTTTGATGTAATAAGTGATATGTATTAAAGAATAAGCAATATTTAGGTGCCCCAATTTAATAATTTCACTTCCGCTTGGTGTTTTTTTAGTATACATTAAACATAGTCATCACCCTTTCATGACGAAGCCGGCCAAATTCGGCCTCTGTAGTGATTGTAACCGAGCCAGTCATTATAATGGTAAACTTTAAAAAATAATCTTCTCTTCGACATTCAATAAGTAAATATTTTAATTTTTCGAAGAAATTTAGTCATTAAAGGGTTAAACAAATCTCTCAAATTTGCTAATTACTACCGTAAAAATTCGACTAAAGGACGCAGTTTTTTTGTCAAAATACATCTACTAGAAAGGGGGTTGCGTCCTATAATCGAGAACACTCCTTCCGCACATTTTTGGGTCGAAAGTTTTCTTAAAAATTCACAGATTATACCACGGAAATTGAACTAAATGTTACCCTAGACAATTCGCGCCGCCTGACGACTATGTTTAATGTCTACTCCAAAAACACCAAGCAGAAGTGAAATTATTAAATTGGGGCACCTAAATATTGCTTATTCTTTAATACATATCACTTATTACATCAAAATTAATCCAGAATTTGACATAAAATGGCGTCGAGAAAAGATACGTGTATAAATCACGTGATTCGCCTCCAATCGCAAAAGATCTTTATTCTAATTTGAGCGAGTACTCGGATCTAAATATTCTGGACTCGGAAATTGCTATATATCATCATTGTGCGATAGTAACTGAATGTTCCCGTACCCGTTTGATAACCAACTACCGTTAGCGCATAAGATTACACAGCGCCTCCAATCACAAAAGAGCCAGATAACCAACTCCCGTTGGCGCATAAGATCACACAGCGCCTCCAAACGCAAGAGTCATTACAACTAGTGACCATCTGAATATTCCCATACCCATTTTAGAACCAACTCCCGTTAAGGCTTAAGAGTACACAGCGCCTCCAATCACAAGAGCCAGATAACCAACTCCTGTTAGCGCATAAGATCACACAGCGCCTCCAAACGCAAGAGCCATTACAATCTGTTTCTATCACACGATTTGTATGTTTTCAAGGAGACATTTTATGCCAAAATTAGATTGATTTTGATGTAATAAACAATCTTTATTGAAGATACACGATATTTAGGCGGTCCTATTTAATAATTTCTCTTCCACAATGATAATTTTAATCATGCATTAAACAAAGCGCTGAGTGATGGTTATTTTTTATACCAATTTTCGATTTTTTAAAGGTACGTTTTTTTCTAAATTTAACAGTGTCTTATACTTGATTATAAGTTTTTTGGGCGGATTTTGATCAAATTTGGGACAGCGTCCTATATTCGAGGGCGGCCTTTAGTCGAGAAATTACGGTATTTGAATATCAATTACAATGTAATTCTTATCACGGTCCTTATAATTTTACACAATGTCTTTATAAATTGAAGAATTTTTCATGTAAAATTTAGCAAAATATGCAGAAAACATAGAAAAAATGATGTCCTAGTATTTCTTACGAAACAGTTACATTTTTGGGATAAGTAGAAAACACTTGCCTTTAGGGAGGTGTTTTACGAAACTGTAAATTTTTTGGAATAAGTTTAAGAAACCACTTGCCTTTAGAGAGGTGTGCATGCGTGTGTGTCCATGTGTGTTGGGGGGGGGGGGGCCGAGAAGAGCACATGCCCAAGATTTCAGATTCCTAAATTCAATGCCCTCACATAACTGATGGCTTCATTTTGCAAACAATATTGCAGTAAACCCAATGATCCAGACATGCCAGAACAGAGGGAGAGAGAGGGAGAGGGCGAGGGAGGGGGGGGGAGTGAGAGAGAGGGAGGGAGAGAGAGAGGGGGAGAGGGAGTGAGAGAGAGACACAGACAGAGAGAGAGAGAGGGAGGGAGGGAGAGGGGGAGAGAGCGAGAGCTTTCAGCAACATTATTTCCCAATTGCTTACCAGGTACCAGCTTTCTTCTAATGACTGAATGAATTTGTACAAACCAGTGTAATATGGATGAAAACAGCTGTATACACTAAGGAACCACCATCTATTATTGTGAAGCCACTTGATTGATAAAGTTAGCCAACCAAAAAATCTGACATCTGACATGCAACTAAATCACCTGATACGTTTTAACCCTTTAAACCTCAAATTGGCCAGCAACGGCTCCTGCAGTGGTCTTGAGAAATATCCACTTGCAGACCAAGAAGACTATTTTTGAACATTTACCACTGGAATGACTGGCTCGGTTAATGAAAATAGTCTTCTATTGGTCTGCAAATGAACATTTCTCAAGGCCACTGAAAAAGCCACATTTGGCTGATATGAGTGTTAAATCTTTAAGAGAACAAACGTGACAATCTCAAGCTGGTTCTACATGTGGCTAGATATTTGCGCAGCGGACAGTTATAATTACTTTGCAGAAAAATATATACAGCGCATAAATATACTTTTCTACTACAAAGTTTACATATGATCTACTTGCTTGCCTTTTACTGGTGATGATGATGGTACAGACAGCTGCTTCTACGCATTCACCATTATCCAAATCATTTAACAAACATAGGATTCCCATTTTATGAGTTCTCATTTAATGTCAGGAATGATCGCACAAATTAGCACCTTTAATTTTGAAACCAATTGTTGCGAGTTTCTAATCAAATCTATTGGGAGTAAATGACTGAGATTCGAGATACTATAATACAAGTACAATATATATATATAATATATATATATATATATATATATATATATATATATATGTATGTGTGTGTGTTATGAAATACAGTGTTGTCTTCCTTATTGCTATGGCAGGGTATGGACCTACTACTGTATAATTCCTAAAATAATATCAAACAAAATATTACCAATATGGTTGTCCAGAATTATCAAGTTATATAATTACGACAATTTAGACAAATAATCATTCGATTGGCTGTATACATACATAGATCATGAAAATATTGGTCACACCGAAATTCAAAATTAGAGGCACCGGTAGTATTAATAGAAGGCTTTAGAACAAGCCTAAAATAATCAGTTTTACTTATAATAAGCTTGATGGATTACAGGCAAAAAATGATCATCTAAGTTGTATGACTTTACGATATATATGTAGTCAGTTACCTTTCACCATATTCATGAGTGACAAAATTCATGAGTGATAACATGTAATATAGTAAGAAGGTGGATAATACATGTATCGGTTAGTTCTTAGTCCTAACAGATGTACCTGAAACAGAAGCATATTAGTTAGTACAATTTCGAACATGATGTAAGAAATGTTCTGTTGAATATTTTGAACGTAATTGGATTGGCCAACATTTCTGCCTAACTTCCAATCCAATTATGTTCAAAATATTCGAGAGTATTTTGTTTTGGAAACATGTTAAGCTTATTTTGAAATAGATATGCTGTAACATTAATGTAGAACAGTTAACTTTCCCTGTCCTACGAGATAAAACGTTGAATTTTCCCAGATTTTCACACCTCAATTCTAAGATTCCATGATTTTTCCACTTCCAGTACAGTGAAGATTAGCAGATTTTAGGATGGGCTAACAAAATTTCAAATTCCAGGTGGCGACATAAAATTTTCTATTTATATTTTAAGATTGTGAACAGAAAATCATTATATATATATGACGAGCCAGTTTCAATAACCATTTCAATGATTAAAAAGTTAACTCTTTACGATGTATAGCATATTCCGTTGAATATTTTGAAATTAATATGACTGGAAGCCAGACTTACAGTCATATTAATTTCAAAACATTCAACAGATTTTCTGTTTGTTTGCATTGAAATTGAGATACATGTAATCTATCCATGAAAGGGTCAAGCATGAAAGCAACGTATTTAACACATTCTACGTTACTAAATCCTTTCTACGTTACTTAAATCCTAAATTACTATATCCTGTGTTTCTAAATGTGGGATCTTGTGTGCTGATGCATCATAATTAAATAAGATTGGGCCCTTGAAAAATTGATTGGGCCTCTAAGTTTTGCTTTTAGGGGCCCAGGTGGCTACATGGTTAAAAAGTGCGTCCATGTCACAATGACCTGTAGTCCTGAGCACTGATATCATCTTAAGATGTCACATCTTTTGTGATTCCATTGGTCAAAAGATTCTCAATCACCGCCGAGGAATGCTGCTAGTTTATCACAAGCTCCAGGCCTTGAATTTAACCTCTAAAATTTCAGAACTTTTCAGTACATCCATGTCCAGGCAGTATGTACCTTGTATGAACCGTCCTTGTCACCAATGAAACGCGTCCAAGGGTTAAACGGTGTACACACACTGCACAGTACAACGGGCAAATAACGTCTGTTCACTTCAGTTATTGAGCCTCAATAGATACATAGTATCAAAATAACATTAGAGACACAATTAGGAAGGATGGTTCAAGCTATTTACATTCTGCTCTCACACAGAGTCTACCATTTAACCCATTAAACCTCGAATTAGTCAAGAATATGTCCATTTGCAGGCCAAGAGAAGACTATTTTTGAAAATTTAACACTCGAATGACTGACTCAGTTATTTAAAAAAAAAAAAAGGCTTCCTTTGCTATGCAAATGGACAATTCTTAAGACCACTGCAGGAGCCGCTTTGGCTGATATGAGGGTTGAAGTGTTAATGGTCGCAATTTTCCAAGAAAAATTGAAATCTCTGTTCAGAAATTATAACTTTTTGAAAATTACCACTCGGAACACCTGGCTGGATATAAATCGAGTCCACCTGGGAAATTTCTCAAAAATAGATTTCTTTTAGCGTGTAAATAGACCTTTCTTAAGACATCTCCAGTGACCACTTGTGACTTTTGCATGACTTGACCATTAAAGTGCTACTTGAATTCGGTATAAAATCTGATGAACATGAAAACAATTTGACTGCAAGTTTCTGATGACCGAGTCAAATGGAGTAGACATCAGCAATATTCAAAATACCTTGTATTTATTTTAAGAATAATCTTCATGATTTAAGCTAAACATCATCTTTGATTTGTATGTACAGGGGGATGGCACATGTAAAGGCCCATAATACGCATCGCTTACATAGATTTAAAGCAGACCAGTCACTGGATGAAGTAAATACCGTTACTTTCCAATAGGAAAAACTGTCTTTGCTGCCTTTCATCAGAGTTTGTTTTGTAAATATGAAATATATATTAAGTGTTCATGGGTATGTTTTTTGCTTTTTTACTGGTCTTTCACTGGCGATGTCCAAATCCGAACTCTCAGAGTCAGAACCACCATCAAATGCAGAAACCATTCCACCTTTCGGGTTCAATGCACTAGTCGCAGCTGCAAAATGACCAGTAGCTCTGGCTTTCTCTAGACCACGAACTGCAAGATAGAGAGATAATCCTGAATCACTATGCTGATGCATCAATGCATGGAGTTAATGCTTACCATTCTGGTGACAAAACTTTAAATTTTCTAATTAAATTAAAAGATGAACTGGTGTTTATTTCTCAACAAAATTTAGTGCAAGATGGTGCTGTCATAGACCAGTTTCTTTGACAGTGACACAATATAAGATCAGAGTGGTCAGGGTTAAATTGTGCATGAATACATAACAAGTGCTACGCGCTATAGAAATCTGTGACTTTGTGCAGTGTTTTGACAATTTCTGGTAAATTTTGCATAAAATCTCATATTTTGACCCAAAAAATTGATCAATCAAAATTCTGAATAGAATTTCTAAAGCCTACCACCAGAGAATCTATGTGAAATTTTTTTTAAATATGTCAAGCATCTAGAGCGGTAGCAATTTGACAATTTCCGGTACATTTTTCATAAAATCCCAGATTTTCTTGCAAAAAATTGATGAATCAAAATTCTGAATGGATGTTCTAGAGCCTATATGATCCTTTCGGCCAAATTTGGTTAAAACTGGTCAAGATGGTAAGAAGAAGAAATTTGACAATTTCCGGTAATTTTTTTTTTATTAAAATCGCTGATTTTCACCAAAAAAATTCATGAATCAAAATTCTGAATAGAAGTTCTGGACCCTACAACCAAATTTGGTTGAAATTGCCAAAGCAAGTTGACGGACGGACAGGGCCAGGTGAGCTAAAAACCTCCAAATGGCCACCCAAAAAAAATCGACCAACCAAAATTCTGAATTCAAGTTCTAGAGCCTGCCACTATAGAATCCTTCCAGGAAAATTTGGCTAAAATCTACCAAGCGGTTATTGAGAAGCATTTTGACACAATTAGCGGTAATTTATTCATAATATTTGATTTACAATCACCAAAAAATGGACCCATTAAAATTCAGAGCAAATGTGGCGTCTACCACGATAGGGTCTGTGTCAAGCCAACTATGGTTGAAATCTATTAAGCGGTTAATGATGAGGCGTTTCGAAAATTTCTCACCCCTAAAAATTTACCAATCAAAATTACATATACAAGTTTTCATAAAATCTAAGATTCTCACCCCTAAAAATTTACCAATCAAAATTACATATACATGTTTTGAAGTCTAGCCCCCATAGGGTCCTTCCAGCCATAGTAAGTTGAAATCTGTCCAGCAGTTAAAGAGAAGCATTTTGATAATTTCCGGTAAATTTTTCATAAATTCTAAGGTTTTACTCAAAAAAATCGAGCAATCAAAATTATGTATGGTATACAAGTTCTGAAGCCTAGCACCATAGGGTCCTTCCAGCCCAAGGAAATTGGAATCTGTCAAGCGGTTAATGATGAGTAGCGTTTTGACAGTTTCCGGTAAATGTTTTATAAAAAGTAGAATTTTCAACCAAAAAATTGACCAAGCTAAATTCTGCATAAATGTTTTGAAGTCTACGTCCACATGACCCTTCAGCCAAATTAGGTTGAAATCCCCCAAGCAGTTAATGAGTAGCGTTTTTAAACAAAGGTTGATGGATGGATGACGCACGACAGACGATCTCCATGCATATCAGTGACCTTGACATTTTGACCCCAAAATCATATTGTGATGCTGTGTCATTATGGGGCATGTGTCCAAGTTTGGGGCCACTATGATTAACCAAACATGAGATATAAACAGAAAAATTTAGCTAAACAGAAAATGTTAAAGTTGACAAAGTTATTTTACCAGTCAGTGACCATGCCTTTGACCTCAACATAATTGTGTACCATGTCATTATAAGGAGGTGTGTCCAAGTTTCGGTCTACTATGATTACCCAAACATGAGAGATAAACATAAAAGTTGAGCTAAACGGAAGATGTTAAAGTTGAAGAAAAAGGTTTCTATCAAGGTCACAATGACTTTGACCTCAGTCATTGTGCAATGCTGTGTCATTATAAGGAAGCATGTGCCTAAGTTTGGGTACAGTTTGATTAACCAAACATGAGATATAAACAGAAAGGTTGTGAGCTAAATGCACATTGGCTGCTGCCACCACCATCGCCGGACGATGTGCAGGGTATCATAATAGCTCGTTTTGTCGAGCTAAAAATAGGAAAGGGCTATAACGAAAAGATGTCCGTTTGAACTTGTCACATAATGTAGCCGAAATAGTTAACCTAATAATCTATTAGATATAATGATATATAATCCATGCTTTCACATTTGATGTAGGAATCTAGTTTTAGCTATGCCCCGCCCATTCAGCAGCAGCATGTTTATTAAATAGTAGACATACAATTCGTACAACAATGCTTACTCCGTGACAAACTTATCTACGTCATTATAACGTAATTAATCATGACATCAGCCTACACGCTACTTATTTGATTATAACGCTATTTGATTGATGGATAAACTGTAAAGGTACATTCCATATTGGATGGAGGGATCAATTTCTAGCTAGTATGCCCAGCCCATTTATAGGTATGCTCTGTCTACTTTTTTTTGCCGTGTGTTGGAATCAATTTATATACCGGTACTTTGAATTCAGAATTCCTAAAATCACAACTTCAAGGTAGCTATACAGGCAAGCTGTTGATTATTTTGAAACTAATTTGACTGGGTACTGTTGCTGTCTAGAGAGCCAAGTCAAATAAGTTTCAAAATATTCAACAGAATGTTTATTAAATAGTAGACATACAATTCATACACTTGACAGACTTTTTAACCCTTTAACACTCATATCAGCCAGAAACGGCTTCTGTAGTGGCCTTGAGAAATATCCATTTGCAGACCAAGAGAAGACTATTTTTGAAAATTTACCACTGGAATGACTGGCTCAATAACCGAGCCAATCCTTCCAGTGGTAAATTTTCAAAAATAGTCTTCTCTTGGTCTGCAAATGGACATTTTCTATGAGAAATTACAATATTCTTTAACAAATTTGAGGGTTAAACGGTTAATGTTCATAATGGATCCGGATAGCTCACTATGTATTGTCATGCCAGCCTACATATGACAGAACTGATTATGATGTCAGAAACTTGAGTGACAGATTGGATTCCTCAATTGCCTCTCTTAATTTAAATTCTCTAAGAGGAAAATTAGTGGCAGTGTATGTGAAATCATACATTCTGCCTGCAACTGACTTTTTGATTGGCTGACAGTCTACTGTTAATATACGAGTCATATGCGAGTTACAGTCAAAACTTGTCTCTTAGAGCCCAAAATGGTCCGAGACACTCACCTGCCCCATCAGCATTTGAATTATTTGCATCTAAATAGACATGGATAGTTTTTGGAAAATTCATGATGGCCACTAAATATTTACCAATCAAAATTCTTGTTTGATGTTGAAGCCTACCGCAATAAAATCCTTCCACCAAAGTTTCATTGAAACCAGGCCATTATTTAAGTAGTATTTTAAATGATTCTGAAAATGTAAAAAAAATCCAAGATGGTCGCAAATAAAATTGACTAAGCAAAATTCAAAATTGAAGCGCTTGAGCCTACCACTGCATGATCCTTCCAAACAAATTTGGTTAAAATCCACCAAGACATTAAGGAGATGCAGTTTGACAAGTTCTGGTAAATTTCTCATAAATTTTCAACCAAAAATTTTAACAAGAGGCCCAATGGTATGGCTCACCTGGAACATTGGCTTTCAACTAATCTTACTTAAGTTTTACAGCCATCGGTGTCACTTCCAATGTCTTTCAGTTAAATGGGTTAGTTAATCTCTGGACTGTTTTTTTTGCATTAGTGATTTTGAACAATGTTTAAGCGAAAATATATGATATCAGTGCTAACAACAGCTGGTTTCTTAACTGTCTCACTGCTGCAAGCCAGTGCAGCCAATAATTTCAATTTTCAAAAGCTCTTGTTTTCAAAATATTTATCAGGTTCAGAGATATAACCTTTGGAATATGTCATCTGCAAAAACTCACTAGAGGTTCAAATACAATTGAAGAAAATGGTCTCTAAAGGCAGGTATGTGGTCTTTATAGCAGGTTATTCACCACCACCACACAATTCATTTAACACATGCGCATCTGGCTGAATCACCAAGTTAGCAGCTGGTGTAGGGTGAACTGGAGTTGATTTAGAAAATAATTTGACTGAAAGACATTGCTGCCTTAGGAAGCAACAACTTTCAATCAAATACATTTCAAAATATTTTTAAGAGCATAAATGTTAGAGCACATAATCCATATCTTAAATATTTAGGCAGTGATGGAAAGGTTAATCTGTTAATTGGAGTTTAATCTACTTTGGCAATAAAATCTGAGGGTGATAAATCAGTGGACGGTAGGAACAAACCTGTATTTCACCTATGAAAGTGAGACTGCAAATATTCAAAGGGTGATAACACTAGCATATGATGTCCTATCAGTTTAATTTTCACAACACAGGTATTAGATGCCGACATTAACATTGTGACCAAGTTTGGTGTCAATCCGTCAAGAAATAACAAAATGAGCCACCATTGTTGGTGACGGACAGACAGATGGATGGATGCACATACAGAAAATGCATGGGGCCATCACTATACGACAGCTGACTGACAAGTAAACTGAGTCAAGAAAACCAATTTCGGCTTCAAAATCCATCAAATAAAAAAATTGAATATAGCAGCCAAACATGCTAAAATTTGATTGGTCCATGGCAGCCATGTTTTTTTACCGATCAACATCCCATGAACAAACTTTAATGGCCCTTCTTAGTCCATAATCATATCCCCAAAATTTCATCCCGATTGTTCAGCGGTTCTGCAGAAGTCATTGTCACGAAAACTAGGTCATCCAAGATGGCCGTCGAACCATTTGGCCAATCAAGTTCCTTCGAACAAACTTGGTTCAGCTCTTGCCCTATATGATATTTCGTGAGTTTTGAATTGATCCACCAAGCGGTTTCGGAGATTTTTAGATGTTTCTAAAAATCGACCAAAATCCAAGATGGCCACCGGCAAAATTGGCTGATTGACTTCCTTTGAACAAAGTTAGATCTGTATGCCCTAAGGATGCTTCCTGCCACATATGATTGAAATCGGCCTAGCAGTTCTTGAGAAGTGGTTTAAAGAAAAAGTTGACGAACGGATGGACACCGGACGGTCGCCACGGCATAAGCTCACTTGACCATTCTGGCCAGGTGAGCTAACAATTACAATTCTGAATAGAAGTTCTGGAGACTGCCACAATATGGTCTGTGTAGCCAAATTAAGTTGAAAATCATCAAGTGACTATGGAGAAGATGCGTTTCTACAATTTCCGGTAAATTTTTTGTAAAATCTAAGGTCCAAACCGTACAATCAAAATTCTAAATAGATATTCAGGAGCCTTTCCCCGTAGGACATTTCAGTCAAATTTGTTTTAAATTGTCAATGCATCAAAAGGGACAGATCTGCCGTTCGCAAAGGTCTAGCCAATAGATTAGCCGAATACCTTTATTGTTAGCCAAAGTATTAAATATTTTAGCCACATCATTACTTCAATGTCTACAGTCTATAGACAAAAAGGCCTTAAGTACTAGATAAGAATGGTGCTGAATATTTTGAAACTAATTTAACTAGAAGCTGTTGCTGCCTTCAGCAACAGCTTTCAGTCACATTAGTTTCAAAATATTCAGCAACTTAAACCGGAACTTTCGCTTTGCAATCAGAATGCTGGAATTAGTCAGGATATCTGCCAATCAAGAAAATTAAATTTATTTTAATCATCAGCCAATGATTTAGCCAATTCTGCTTTTCATTAGGCAGATTTAAGTTTTACTAGCATTTGGCTAATGGGTAGATCGGCCCCTGCATTAAGGCGCCGCAATTTGACAGACAGACGGACACACTAGGTGAGCTACATGTAACAATCACATGATTCCTCCACAACAGTCATTTCATCTTATAAAGTTATAATCAACATGGTCAACAAACAGCATATGTATATAGCTCGAAATTATTTTTATGAAAACCTCTTCCTAACAAAGCCACCTTAAAGATTTATTAAGCCATTAAGTCATGAAATTGCATTCTCAATCTTAAGTCAACTATATAGGAAAGATTAGTAGGCAGTTAGCAGTAGGCAGCAACACTTCCAGTCAAATTAGTTTTAAAATATTCAACTGTAAACAGAATATTCCTAACAATTACATATTAGAAAAGTTGTCACTTCTGGCTTGTGAGTGTTAATCCTTTCACCGACAAATCCTCAAAAAAGTAAATTCCTTACGACATAAAACTAATTATTTTGAATAGTCAGTGTTGAAGGTTAGCAGGGGCATGGTAATCTGTGGGTCCTAGATTTCAATCTCACTAGCCCAGGTGGCGACCACAATTTTTCAATCCATACTTTAAGATTATGAACAGAAAATCATTTTATATTGTCTGATGAGTCTATTGCAGGCTGAACCAATATGTTTAAGCTTAAAAACAATGTTCTTAACACACACTACATTAGTACATTCTAAATTATTATATCCCGTTTCAAAATGTTGAACAATGTGCACAGATGCATAATAGTGATAAAATTGGGCCCTTGAAAAATTGTCGAGGCACCTTAAGTTTTTCTTTTTGTGGCTACATGAATAAAAGGCTAAACATTCATCACTGATATTTTGAAATTAATTTGACTGGAAACTGTTGCTGCCTAAGGCATCAATGGCTTCCAGTCAAATTAATTTCAAAGTATTCAACAGTTTTCCTGTATATTTGCTTTTTTTCAAATGAGGTATGTTGAAATCATCAGTGAAAGGGTTAATCCGTTATTAAAATGCATGTGCTCATGTGAAGCACATGTAAAAGTGAATGGGACTGACAGCACAAATACATAACCGGGTGGCAAGATGTACCGTATTTCACTTAATTGTAGCCTATGCTCTAATAGAAGCCCACCCCCCTAACTTTGACATATGAGTTCCAATGATTTCTTAGCAGTTTCAAAACGGCAAAAACTCTGTATTAGAAGCCCACCCCCTAACTCAGCAGATTGTATATGAAAATCTTTTTTAGGAGCAAATTTGTAAGAATAGTGTGTATAATAATAACAATCGTCCACACCGATCTCTGCCCTGCTACATTTCTGGCCCCTCTAGAAGTCAATACAGTCCTCGGATTTGTAAATCTCGACCACCTATTAGATTAATATTGATAGTAGGCCACATATGTTCAAGATAAAATAAAGTTTATTCCACACTTTTCTAGTCAAAATGTGCATAAAACAGTCTTGGTGTGATTAAATAGCTTCGTTATAAATATATTTTAAGACCAAATTTATGTACTAAACAAGCACGGGAGAAAATGTGCATCAATTTTGTCATGCCGATCAACATTAAATGATCCAAATTGAATTATTACGACAATATAGCCGGCTTCTTAAGTTGGCGAGCCAGTGGCTCTTTTGGGATGGGAGGCGCCGTGTTCTCGCGAGATATACGCTAACGGGAGTTTATCAAACGGGTACCCGTTATTCAGATTAGTATAATACTGAGTTCCTATTGCGCAATGATAATATATAGAAATTCCCGAGCTCCGAGTCCCAGATTCCAGAATATTTATATCCGAGTACTCGCTCTAAAATAAACTCTTCAATTGGAGGCAAATCACGTGATTTGTATTTTTTGGCGACGCCATTTAATATGAAATTGTCAATTAATTTTGATGTAATAAACGACCTTTATTAAAGGATACGCAATATTTAGGCACTCAAATCAAATAATTTCACTTCCCCGGTGATGTTTTGAGGTATACATTAAACATAGGCGTAGGTGGTGGGAATTTTTACAGGAGAAAGTGCATTGAGTTTCCGTGGTGTCAGTTTTAGAAAACTTTTGGGAAAACTCTAATATAAGCCCACCCCCTTTCTCAGAGATGTTGTGTTGGAAATTGAACACCTCTTGTCCTAATAGAAGCCTAGGCTTCAATTAAGCGAAATACTGTACTGAAGATTGGGAGATGTATCGAAGATTGGGAGGTATCCAGTTAAATTATTTTCTTGAATACCATGTTGATATTTTTGTTACTTGTTCGATTTGAAATGTATAAATATTTAGTGAGTTCCACAGTAAAACACTTGCAAGAACGAACCTTGATTCTCGAGTATTCGGTTGTGCTTCTTCAACCCATCTATATCTGTCTGGTGGCAGTGATTTTTTCGCCGCATGTGCTGAATGTAGTCGGAAGCCTTCTTTAGTATTTGTGCCCTTGACACCTAATACATTAAACATATTAACGTGAGTATATGCAGCGATTTTTCTACAATCAGTCTCGCCTAAATATATATTGAAACCTTTAACACTCATATCAGCCAAACACGGCTTCTGCAGTGGTCTTGAGAAAGGTCCATTTGCAGACAAAGAGAACACTACTTCTTTTAAATTTACCACTGGAATGACTGGCTCGATAACCGAGTCAGTCATTGCAGTGGTAAATTTTTTTTAAATAGTCTTCTCTTGTTCTGCAAATGAATATTTTCTATGAGAAAAATTTTCTTGAACAGATTCGAGGATTAAAGAGGTTAAATTAGACATGTGTACATATTATTAGTCAAATACTAAATTTGACCGAAACCTGTTGAAGTCTGTCAGAGGCTATTTGATTATTGAATGAAAACAAACCAATTAACATCTTTTAGGTTCTCCATAAAGGAAAATAATTCTTTAAGCATATCTGGAGTATTAAGTTTCTTCCATATAGCTTGTTAACGCTGTTAATACTACCCAAATTTTGGTGTAAGTTCATTCTACGGTTTGAAGGACTTATTAAAATGACGCCTGGCCCAATCAAGCTATCTTGAATAAACTGGTCCACATAATTGCTGGAGATGAGGATTCTTGAGTTTCAATTCACATCAATTGACAAAGCAGTTTGGGAGAGCTGTATAACAAGAGCTCCAAGGGCCTTAACGCTCACCTGGCCCATTACAATTTGAACCATTAGTGTTTTAACAGACATTATACTTTAAATACAGCAGTAACAAGACATACTATACAAAATTGGGAATTCAATACAATCGATATTTAGTGGGAAATTAATGATGAACGCTGACTACACAATCAGATTGAACATTAGGTTCGATCTAACCAATACAAAAATTCAATATGGCCATCAAGACCATGACATGTTTTATCAAGGATCACATGACTCATGTTAATCACCCTTAGTTATTGATGAAATTAAATCTAATGAGTTTCAGCCTGATCCGTACAGCAGTTCGTGAGATGTCATTTTGAAGAAGCAGATGGCCACTGAAACAAGTGGTTAATGAGGAGTAGCGTTTTAAACAATTTCCAGACATTTTTCGGAAAGTTTAAGATGGCCGGCAAACAAATTGACCAATCAAGAATCTGTATAAAACTCTGAAGCACACAACTTTAGGGCCCTTCCAGCTGTTTTTGCTTGAAATCGCTCAAGCGGTTAACGAGGATTAGCATTTTAAACAATTTCCCAAAATTTTCAGAAATCCCAGATGGCCTCCAGAAAAATTATCAATCAAAATTCTGTATAGATGTTCTGAAACCTACCAGCATAGTATCTTTATGTACAGGCAAGTCTGGTTGAAATTTCCCAAACCATTAAAGAGTAGCGTTTTAAACGATTTCCTGCTATTCTTTGCCAGATTCAAGATGGCCACCGAAAAAATAAACTAATCAAAATTCTGTAAGCAACTTTGGAAGCATACCACTCTAAAGTCCTCCTAACAAAGTATGCTTGAAATCGGCCATGTGGTTAAGGAGGAGCATGCTGCTAACTGATTTCCAGAATTTTTCAGAAAATCCAAGATGGCCACCAGAAATATTGACCAATCAGAATTCTTGTTGGAAGTGTTTAAGCCTACCAGCTTAGAATTAGTCCACCCATGTTTTGCTAAGTCGTGCCATTTATATCGGAGCAGTTTTTAAAAATGATTTTGGAATTCTTTGGGAAAATCCAAGATGGATGCCAGAAAAATGTACCAATCACAATTCCGAATAGTTATTCGGGAGTCTACAACCGTAGGATCCTTTCATCCAAGTTTGCTTGAAATTGGCTAAAGCATAAATGAGGAGATGCGATTTGACGGACGGATAGACGGTCGCCATGGTAGAGGCTCACTTGGCCTTTCGGGCCAGGTGAGTGGAAAATAGGAAAAATTCCAACATCGGCTCAATGATTCTTGAGATGTAGTAAGATATTTCCGAAAAAGTTGGTCCTGATCCAAGGATGATTCATAATAAGGAAAAATTAGTTACCTCTCCAGGATGTAGAAATTGTTTGAGTGTAGTTTTCGTGACCATCTCGGTAACTTTTCAGCACTAACTGATGGTCGCTGGCAACGTCACTCTGGTCAGATCTTGTGGAGTCACGTGACAGCATGGACTGGTAGACTGCTGGCATACAGAATCCACTGGCCACGTCATCCCCGCCAGCAGTGCCTCGGTCATCAACATTGAGACCAACTTATTCAAAAGGAAGGTTACAGAGGCCATAGAAATCTACAAGCATCAACCAACCATGAACAGAGACGAGGGCTACCGTATACCAGCAGTCTACCAGTCCATGCTGTCACGTGACTCCACAAGATCTGACCAGAGTGACGTTGCCAGCGACCGTCAGTTAGTGCTGAAGAAGTGACCGAGATGGTCACGAAAGCTACACTCAAACAATTTCTACATCCCGGAGAGGTAACTAATTTTTCTTTATTATGTAGTAAGATGTTTTCATTATAAGGTTGATGGACAGGTCCCTGTATTTATCATCATTTTGAGTCCTATGACTGGTTCTAAACCATTTAACAACCAAGCCGGCCAAAACCAGCCTCTATAATGGTCTTGAGACGAGAGTAAACTATTTTTTTTACTTACCACTGGAATGTTAAATTCTCAAAAAGAATTTTTCTCTTGGTCAGTATGGCCATTCACTGAGCAAACATTAGATATTTTCTACCAATCTTGACATTAAAGGGTACAAAATATTAGTCATACAGAGATGCCACTTTTGATTTGCTATTAAAGAGTGAGATTTCATAGTGGTGAGCAAAGGCTGCTGGTGAGTTTGGTGTTGCCCAACCCCACCCCCAACCACATTTCAGAAATTTAGACATCCTCTGGTGCAATCTGAGGCACTAACTGATGATTTAAAAATTAAATTATTAAGTTAGTCCCAAATTGTCATATTTTATGACCAAATAGTTGCAATCGGGGGCCAAATTTATGGATTTCAGACAAATTTTCACATTTCTGGCATTATGAATACTTGCCTGAGACTTAGGCCCTCTGGCCGGACGCGAATTAAATGTGTGCATCTCGGCATGTCTGGTCATAGCAATAACATGGCTCATACATATTTCAGTGTTTGAAACTCCATGACTTTTCCATGACTTTTGATGACCAATATTAACAAAGAATTAATATGTAGATTTGTATTTATGACATAGCTCCAAAAATAAGATCTGAGTTATCGCACAAGACGTCTGAATATTCCCTCTTGCAATAACCAAGCCATCACCTTGTTTTGATAAACTGGTGCCGTAAGTTTTATTGGATAGAGGTGATATATGTCAACATTTCTTTTTACTTTATATGATTATCATTTTCCATGACTTTTCCATCACCTAGGATAAAAGACGCAGATTTTCCATGACTTTCCAGGCCTGGAATTTAAATTCTCAAATTCCATGACTTTCCAGGATTTCCATGATCAGTACGAACCCTGAAATAAGGGCTTTTGAAACACTACACACATGAAATATAAATAGATTATAGAACATTAACCATATATATTTAAGCCGTCAATAATAACGGATGAACACGTTGACCAAATGATGAAATTACCTTCTCTCCCTGCAGCGTTGGCACAGAGTCCCGTAAGCTGTGGAAGCTGTCCTTTATATGATCACGCCGCCTTCGCTCCAGCGCATTATGATGTGCACGCTTTTCGGACTAAACAAGGAATGGGATAAAAACGCATGTATTTGGTAATGAGAACGAAAGTTCAAGAAGATATAAGTTCAAGAAGGTATAAAATACAATAATAGAGGATGATTAAGATTTTTTTTTATCTACGACACCATCCACAGCCTTGTCAAGTTTGTATGAGCCCTGTTAACTTAAAGAATTTAATGGTCAAGCTGGCCTCTAGAGTTGTCTTGAGAAATGTCCATTTGTAGACACAGGGAAGACTATTCTTGAAAATTTACCAGTGGAATGACAGTCTCGATTCCAGTGGTAAAACTATAAAACATTGTTTGACTCAGAGGGCCCTCAATCACTGAAAATACCTTTCTCTATGTAGTAGGTAGCAATTTTAATCAAAGCCTTCAAAGAAAATCTAAAAAAAAACAAGGGGAAATTGACAGAAATTCTAAGTTTTTTTCATTAAAAGCCCATCACTCAAAATCTTGTACCTATAAAGGTGTATGCTCCAAAAGGCACCTCTATGCACCATAAAGAAGCTCCTGTTAAGCTTCAGTAAACTTTTTTAAGCGACTTTGTTATGCTGTTTACGAGAAGATTGACAAAAATCCTGATTTTCTGCATTAAAAAGCCAATTTTCACCAAAGATCTTAGACCAATAAAGGGAATCCTTCAAAAGGCATATCTGCATATCATAACTGAGGCATATACCAAGTTTCATTAAATTATTTTAGATGCTTCTGTATGATATGGTTTATGAGAAAATTAATAAAAATCTTGAGTTTTTGCATTAAAATGAAGGAAATTTCAATTTCCCTTTCGCCGAGATCTAACAATACTTACCATTATATTACTCTTTGATAATACAAACTAGCTGCTCTAGGAATATAGATTTAGAAAGCTTTACCGGCTCCTGGAACCGGGTACCCGGTTCCCAACAACCGGGTACCCGTCTACCAGTGAGACTCATATTGTTTGCATAGCTACCAAACAAGAGAATACCAAAGGCTTGCCTCCGTGGGGCTGGGTCCGTAATATAATGGTAAGTATTGTTAGATCTCGGAGAAAGGGAAATTGAAATTTCCTTCATTCTCCTTCGATCAATACTTGCCATTATATCACTTATTGATAACACCAGATTTGATCAGTAACCTGGTGGGAAGGGGCAAGCCATACATAGCCTCTTTCACCCACAGAGAAAGAACTTAGACTTAGAGTTGCCATACGGAGACCTAAAAGTACCGACAAGCTTAGGGACTGAATCACATTCACATCACTGCTTCCCCCCCCCCCCACCCCCACCCTTTCCTCCTAAGAAAGGGAGCGATCTCACGAACATGCATCTCGCCTGAAAACACAAATATGCGAAGAGGGTTAACTGCTCTTTGCACATATAAGCCTGGGAATGAGCATGAATATATAAGATGAATGATCACGATATATAAACATAATACAAAAAACTGTCTAACTTGAATTACCTCATGAATTATGGATTCCAGACGTGGAGCCACCAACCAACACACTTTCGACCAGACGTGTCCAATATGGTTGAATTCCTCTTGCCTGACCATGTCAGTTCTTACTATTTTTAATTTTCAAAGTACCAAAAGGAGGAGAACAGTGTGGCCATAAACTATCATCTCAAAACAGCTAAAGCGAGTGGATTGGCTGAGTCTGACATGTCCCTCATATAGTAATCCGTGAAAGAGGACTCACAGTGCCATTGTGCAATGGCCATTATGTCCTCTAACGGGACACCATTGATTACATCCGACTACCTAACGAGAGATAGAATCCATGGATGCGGCGCGGCGCCATATGGCTTCTTATGGCAGATCCACAGATGTCTATCACTTGACCGTAAAGAGTCCGTCCGTTTCTTGTACTTAGTCAAAGCACAGACTGGACACCAGGCATCGGCATCACGATCAAACCTGGTTAGCTTTGGTATAATGATCGGTTTGCCGGGATATTTCAAAGATTGATTCTTTGGCATAAACTCTGCTCTTGGCAGTAGGCACAGACCCTCTCCGGAGACAATAAATCGGTCCCTCTCTGCTGAAAGCACATAGATCTCACTGAGCCTTCTCGCTGAGGAAGCTGCCAATAGAAAGACTGCCTTTAGAGTCAGACGCTTTAGACTAGCCGAACCCAAAGGTTCGAAAGGGTGCTTGGCCAGTACACTAAGCACCAAAGATAGACTCCAGGCTGGAATGACTACCAGTTGTCTCGGGCGGAGATTGCTCATTCCCTTCACCATCACATTCAACTGGGCCACCTCTGGACTATCCCTGTTGGCTAGACATGGGATAACTGATGCCAAAGTTGACTTGTATCCAGCAATTGTGACAGGAGCCAGTCCTGTATAGAACAGCTCACAGTCTGCTATTTGCTGAATAGTGGATTGAAAGGTATCAATACCCTTTCCTTCACACCACTGCAAACCTTGTGGTTATACGACTTCAAAGTTGACTTCCTTCTAGCGGGTGCGATGTAATTCACAGTCTGTTGAGAAAAGCCTTCCAACGTGGAACGTTGTTTGATAACAACCACGCAATCAATTTGAACATCTCGGGCCGCTCATGTAGGAAGTGGCCCTTGGCCTGGGAGGTTATGTTCGGAATCTCGGGCAGCTCCACTGGATTGTCTACCAGCAGATCCGCAAGATCCGTGAACGACGCCCTGCTGGGACAAAACGGCACTATTAGCAGGACCAGGCACGGCTCCTTCCTGATCTTCACCAAAGCCTTCGGCAGAAGAATGGTGGTTGGATACGCATAAGCGTGCATCCCTCTCCAGCCTATCATCAGAGCATCTGTATCGACAGCATTTGGATCTGGAATCGGCAAGACATAAGTCATGATTTGAGCATTTTCCTTTGTGGCGAGCAAGTCCACGTTTGGTTTGCCCCAATGCTCAAAGATCCTTTGAAGAACTGGAGGGTTGAGACCATTCTGTCGGCAGAATCCTCTGTCTGCGAGACAAAGCATCCACCAAAATGTTCAATCGCCCAGGAATGTGAGATGCTTTCAAAACAACTGAGTAATTCCTGCACCATTGAATCAAGTGCCACACCTTCATACACAGAGTGGGTGACTTGGTCCCACCTTGGCGATTTATGTATGATACTACTGTCGAATTGTCCGATTTTGGAAGAAATTTTTCCAATGCCAGTTCCACTGCCATCATTTCCAACAGATTGATATGCAGCTGACTCTCTTGGAGAGTCCATGTGCCCGGAACCAGCAATGCATCCGTGTAAACGGACAGCTGGGGGCGTGGTAGGTGAAGCCAAACTCTTACCAGGAGATTCTGACGCTTCTTCCACAATACAAGATGCGACATCATTGGCTCCAAAACTGGTACCAGCTTTGACAGGGGTTCTGTTCTCGGTTTCCACAGAGACATCAGATACAACTGGATAGGTCTTCGCATCAGAGCAGCGTACAGGATTACCTGCTCCACGGAGACCATCATCTGAAGAAACCTCCTCGCCTGAATGTGGTTTCCCAATCGAAAATTCTTGAGGATGGCTAACAGAGACACCACTCTGGGCTCTGACGGGTAAACCCTGCCTTCCTCGAGATCGAATCGCATCCCCAAATAAACGAAGTGTTCAGTGGGTGTCAACTCGGATTTCTCCCTGTTGACTATCCAGCCTAGATCTGAAAGTAACTTCAGAGTCAGAGCAGTATCCACCCCTAACCTGGCTGATGTGTCTGCTTTGATCAGCCAATCGTCCATGTAGGTGTGAAGCACCACGTTCTCTTTTCTGAGAAACGCTGTCACCACTAGGAACACTCTGGTGAAAACCCTTGGGACTGTCGACAGGCTGAATGGGAGGACTACAAACTCCCATACCTGATTCTGAAATGCGAATCTCAGAAACCTGTGACAACACCTGTACATTGGAATGTGGACATATGTATCTTTCAAATCGATTGACACACACCACATTCCTTTCCTCACTCCTGCTATTACCGATCTCGGAGTTTCCATCTGAAACTGAGGCGTACGGATAAACCAATTCAATGGCCTGAGATAGAGTATGGGTCTCCACCCCCATGTGCTCTTGGGGACAAGGAACATGTTTGAATAGAAGCCTGGAGTGTTCTGGTTTGCTGGTTTTATTGCTCCCTTCAGAAGCAAACCTGACACTTTGTTTTGAATGGCTTCTAGCTTGTCTGGCTCCCTTGGTACAGGGGTCCAGACAGGTGCCAGACACGTTTTGTGGTGGAAAATCGCACCACTCTGGCATGTACCCCTGGGATATCCATCCCAGGACCAGACTGTCTGACGTCGCACCTCGCCAAGCATTGACGAAACGCATAAGCCTTCCACCCACTATAGACGCATTGACACCTAATGCGGGTGTCTGACTCGCGATCCACTCCTCCCACACCCAAACCCCTTCGTAACGAGACAGTGAGAACCATTTTGGTCTTGGCTTAACTGGTCTAACTGGCACCGCTGTTCCTGTCGCACAGGCCTGGTCCTGGCAGATACGAAGGGAGCTACCATACCCTCAGGTACGATCAGCTCCCTTCTTTCCGCCCTTGTTGGACTTACCCTTGCCCTTGCCGATCAGGAGCAACCCTGGGGTGGGAAGGAGCCTCCACAGCCTTCCGTGCCTTCTGAGCCGCAGGCAGTTGCGAAGGCCCAGCAATAGCAGAAGCTGGCTTGGCTTTCGCCTTGCTATTATGCTTCTGTTTCTTGGAAGGGTGTCCAGTTAACGGTTTAGCCACAGCCCCTAGTGCATGCGCCTGGCACACTAGTCCTAGCTGGAGGTTAACCGTTAACCGATTCTGCGCTATATTAGCAATGTCCTCTAAGATGGCCGCGCTTGGCCACCAAAGATGCTAGGACTGTTCAGGGGCATTCCAAGCAAACGCTCCCTGACAGCCACAGCCGGACGCATATGGTCAAGGCCCATCTGCCTCCTGGACTTTGTAACACGCGCTTGCACCCTGGCCAAGGCGTCCATCGACAGCACCAGGCCATCATTTACACAAGACAGCGCCAAAGGTGGCACAGGGTGGCCGGCCCCAGCTTCAGCCCACACCGACTGAAGTAAGCGATAAGTGATTGACAACATTCATTGCTCCCCTCACTTCCTCATCGCACAGGGACAGGACTTCCTCAACGTGTGCTTGGGATCTGTCCACAAGCGCCTGAGTGGGGCCACCCGCTCCAGCACTCTGAACCCCAAGAACCCAATGGTCATCCTCAGTGACAGTTGGAACCACACCATAGTGCTCGTACTCCTCTCTGGGAATACGGCACCTTGCCCGCACTTCAATAGACGCCGCAGGGAGCTGGCTCTTGGTCAAGAGTTGCTTGCTATAAATAGCATCGAGCAATTCCTTGAACCATGGATCCAGCCCAATGAACTGGATCCGAGCCGCGGGCAAGAACCCCATCCGAATCGACGCAACCGATGGACGGGGCATGTCTTCTTCGGCCGTGGTCAGAACCACGGATGGGTTCACCATGGCTAGCCAAGCCAGGACCTCAGACCAGTCCATCTCCGAAGAAGACACCCCCTTGAATACATCACCCATTGATGTATTCATGGGTCTACCAGCAGCGGCCTCCCGGTTAGGAGCCACTGCTGGTAAGCCAGCAACACCAGTACTGCACGGTTCCATCACCACCCCATGAAACAAACTGTTCCATGAAGTAGGTCCGCACGGAAAACTGTGCGGACCCATAGCGGTTATGGAACCATGGCCATACACTTGCGCCAATGGCACCCCATGTGTGCCCGCTGGACCAGGCGAGATAGGCATGTACCAACCTTGGCCAACAACACCCGTCACTGTGTCGGTTGGTGGCAAACCAACCAGTACTGGAGGGGTGCCCGGTACTGGTGTGGCCTCAATCACGGGTGGAGCAGCTGCCATGGCTTGCACCAAGCCAGACAGATGGAGGGCGGTTCCGTCCAGGATGGAATCGACCTCCACGCTCTCCATCTGCGGTATCTCAGGCCACAACAACCTCTCCTCTTCACCCTCCTCATCCTCAGACTTCACTGGACGAGGACACTGGACGGCTCCCATGCCCGACGGACCGGCAACCGCTACTGGACCACCCGGAGTTGGCAGCAGAGAAACAATACCCACCAGGTCGGAGCCATCTTGTGACGCTATGCAAGAAGCCTTGCATAGCGGGTCCAAACTACACCGTAGGTGCCATCTCCGAAGCCTCCGACTGCAGACGAGAAGCACCCCAGGGGCCGAAACGGACACTATGATTTTATTTCGGACCGCCTGACCCCACGTCAGACCCAGCCAAGTACTTCTGGGCAAGGAACTTAACTAGCAACTCAACCGGCCACACTGCACATACATTACATCTATTGGCAACGTCACACTTGGAGCATCTAAAACAGACATGGTTCTTATAGGCAACCATAACAAATTTGTGGTATTCAGAGCAAGATGGCGGGGTAGGCTTGGCCTAAAAAATAAGCACAAGACCTAAAATAAGTAAGCCTGGCCTCAAGTTAGACCCAGCCAAGTTCTTCTGGGCAAGGAACTTAACTAGCAACTCAACCGGCCACACTGCACATACATTACATCTATTGGCAACGTCACACTTGGAGTATCTAAAACAGACATGGTTCTTATAGGCAACCTTAACGAATTTGTGGCATTCAGAGCAAGATGGCAGGGTAGGCTTGGCCTAAAAAATAAGCACAACACCTAAAATAAGTAAGCGGAACGAAACAGGAATGGAAGGCAGACAAATAATTTTGAAATATTTTGACCATAAATTAAATGTTACCCCTCCAGCACCCCAC
Source organism: Chaetoderma sp. LZ-2023a (assembly GCA_034401795.1). Taxonomy (NCBI): domain Eukaryota; kingdom Metazoa; phylum Mollusca; class Caudofoveata; order Chaetodermatida; family Chaetodermatidae; genus Chaetoderma; species Chaetoderma sp. LZ-2023a. The sequence continues at coordinate 49,354,446 of CM067373.1, forward strand.
GCCTGCAACATTACAAGCAAGATCGCGTAAACCGGCGACAAGAACGATAGCGAGACATTAATACACCCATAAACTGATCCTGATGGATGTATCACACGAAACCAGGAACCATATCGAATTGCATTCACGGTATATTTAAGAATTAATTTCAAAATTATACTACTCAAATGAAGGCCAAAACGATACGTGACGGAAACAACAAAATGCATAAACAAACTGCTGTAGAACACGGTAAACCGCAGAAAACACATCTTTAATCAAGAATTTTGAAACCATCGACCAATGTAAACAGATCGTGATTACCACGCAAAACTTGACATAATTCTAGTTTTCTGGTACAAAAAGCACGCAGCACCAAGAATAAGATCATGATGTGCAAAGTAATGAAACATTTCCTTCACCATAAAAAATCTGAGAAACAACACGGGTGTGACGTCACCCGCTCTGATAATACGGAGAACGCCGTCTGCCGATTCTAGTGTTATAAACCATATAGCCAACATCTAATTTCATATTACTGCCGATAGCCACTGGGATTAAAGGAGACGACCTTATCTGCCATATTTCGTTGTAACCACGTCCCAGATTCGGGGTCAGAAATTGGGACATGCAACACAGACAAAATTTTAGAGACTTAAGTCTCCATATATATGCTAGAGAATAACATGAAAGAATACAACCTGAGTTTCAGTAGCTCCTTCCATGGTAATCCAATAATTCCTGGTGCGAAAACTAGCTTAATTAGGCACAAAGATTTAAACTTTGAGAAAACTAAGATTATTTCAAATATACAAAAAGCATGTATTGCTCTTGTTGCTATGCAAACAAGAATGAGTCTCACTGGCAGACGGGTACCCGGTTATTGGGAGCCGGGTACCCGGTTCCAGGAGCTGGTAAAGCTTTCTAAATCTAGATTCCTTGAGCAGCTAGCTTGTATTATCAAAGAGTAATATAATGGTAAGTATTGATCGAAAGAGAAAGCCAATTTTCACCCAAAATATTGGACCTATAAAGGTGTCCTTCAAAACGCACATCTGCATATATCATAAGTCATAACTAAGGTATACACCAAGTTTCATTAAAATATCTGAAGTGGTTCTGTATGATATGCGGTTTTACGAGATATTATGGATGGACAAACCGACACACACATAGAAGCGGTGATTACAATGGGCTTCCGCAAAGGTGCTGGGCCCTAAAAATAAATAAACAAGCATTCTGTAATATTGCTTTGCAATACAGTTACTTGTCCCCTACCTGTTGATATAAATCTTCAGAGATTGAGTCGAAAACTCCGTTAAAAATTGATAGAAGCAGCTGAAACTGGAACTTGATTGGTAGCTTCTCATAGCAAACCAACATACCAAGATTCAGTTAAGTCTGGTGACGGATACTTAAGAGGTCTGGAAACCTGTTATTTTTATTTCATAAATTAAACAAGACCCATCAGAAGACGGCATATTCACCCACCCACCCCCACCCCCACGGATCCAAACATTTCAGACAAACATACATCAAGAGTGGACATACATGAAACGTTAATTGTAAACGACAATATTTTAGAACAAGATACCCAAGGGGCCTGTATCGCTCATCTGGCCCATAGGCATCTCAACTAGAATCTCAACTTGGCCTTTAAGGTCAGGTGAGCCAAAAACTAATCAATGGAAAATGAAATCGTGACACTGCATCTCGCCTTAAAGAAAGATAGATTTGTAAGCACAGGTTCAATTCCGTTCAACTATTATACCCGGACAAGAGAATTTTGGTGAATTTTAAGTTATTCAAGGGAAATAACTCGGGAAAATACGGATGACTTTCTTCAAAATGGAATCATAGCACTGCTTCTTCAAGTAATATGTTCAGTGACAAAGGAATTGAGAGCATAGGTTCAAAATTCTTCACGATCTGGCACGAACAACACAATTTTGACAAATTTTAAATATTTCAGGGGAGATAACGACCACAGACACACACACACACACACACACCCCCCCCCCCCCACTAGGGTTCCTCTGTTGTTTTATTAACCACATAAACATACTTATCGTTCAATCACATGCTAAATAAATCTACTTAAATTTAGCGCCAGAAAAAGATTTCTAATCTTGCATTTAATGCCTCCTAATGCAAGAACCACAACTCTCTACTCTAGTCCAGGTTTCTGGATGGAGTAGACTCCCTTAATGTCAATCAAACAGAGACTTCTGGAATCGTAGCTAAACTGTAGGCGTTGCGTTGACATACATACATTCTATACAGACGCATGGATGTACAGGCATACAGATTGCAGGAAATGTCAATTTCCCTTTCTCCGAGATCTAACAATACTCACCATTCTGTTACTTCTGATATACAGCTGTCTAGGATTATAGACTTAGAAAGCTTTACCGACCCCTGGGAACCGGGTACCCGGCTCCCCACTGCCGAGTACCCGTTTACCATAGAGCTCATATTGTTTGCATAGCCACCAAACAAGAGAAAACTATGGCTTGCCTCCGTGGGGCTGGGTCCGTAACAGAATGGTGAGTATTGTTAGATCTCGGAGAAAGGGAAATTGACATTTCCTGCATTCTCCTTCGATCAATACTCACCATTCTGTTACTTCTGATATACACCAGATTTGATCAGTAACCTGGTGGGAAGGGGCAAGCCATACATGCTAATTTTGCCCCTTGGAGAAAGATTTTAGACTTCAAACTTGACTAACGGAGACCTAAAAGGACCGTCAAGTTCACGGAACCGAATCACATTCGCGTCACAGCCCCCCCCCCCTTTTTCCTCCTAAGAAAAGGGAGAGAACTTACGAACATGTATCTCGCCTGAAAACACCAATATGCCAAGAGGGTTAACTACTCCCTGCATATCGCTTGTATTAGCCTGGGAATGAGCATGAATATATAAGATGAATGAACATGATACATATACATAATACAAAAAACTCTCACTTGTTGAATTACCTTATGATAACAGGACTTCAGACGTACCGCCTACAACCATACACCGGTTCGGCCATCAGTGACACAATCTGGTTGACATCCTCTCGCTTGACCATGCCTGCTTTAGGTTCTTTTCTTACCAAAGTGAAAAAAGGGGAAAAGCAGTGTGGTCACTAACTATCGTTTCAAAACAGCTAAAGCGAGTGGATTGGCTGAGTCTGACACATCCCTCATATAGTAATCCGTAAATGAGGACTCACAGTGCCATTGTGCAACGGCCATGATGTCCTCTAACGGAACACCATTGTAAAGGGCGGTCGAGGCGGCTATTCCTCTAACATTGTGTGCCCTTACGCCCTGCACCTGGTGCCCAGTCGCCATCTCGTGAGTAGTCTGAATGCATTTGACCACCCAACGAGAGATAGTATCCATGGATGCGGCGCCATAAGGCTTTTTATGGCAGATCCACAGATGTCTATCGTTCGACCGTAACGAGTCAGTCCGTTTCTTGTACTTAGTCAAAGCTCGGACCGGGCACCAGACACTGGCATCACGATCAAACCTGGTTAACTTCGGTATAATGATCGGTTTGCCGGGATATCTCAAAGATTGGTTCTTTGACATAAATTCTGCTCTTGGCAGAAGACGCAGACCTTCTCCAGAAACAATAAATCGGTTCCTCTCTGCCGAAAGCGCATGGATCTCACTGCGCCTTCTAGCTGAGGAAGCTGCCAATAGAAAGACCGCCTTTAGAGTCAAATGCTTTAGACTAGCCGAACGCAACGGTTCGAATGGGTGCTTGGCCAGTACATTAAGCACTAAAGATAGACTCCAGGCTGGAATGACTACCGGTTGTCTCGGGCGGAGATTGCTCATTCCCTTCAACATCACGTTTAACTGGGCCACCTCTGGACTATCCCTGTTGGCTAGACAAGGGATAACTGATGCCAAAGCTGACTTGTATCCAGCAATTGTGACGGGAGCTAGTCCTGTAAAGAACAGCTCACAGAGAAAGTCTGCTATTTGCTGAATAGTGGATTGAAAGGTATCAATACCCTTTTCTTCACACCAGTCTGCAAATCTGTTAACCTTGTTGTTATATGACTTGAAGGTTGACCTCCTTCTCGCAGCCGCGATGAAATCAGCAGCCTGTCGAGAAAAGCCTTCCGACGTGGAACGTTGTTTGACAACATCCACGCAGTCAATTTGAACATTTCGGGACGCTCGTGTAGGAAGCGTCCCTTGGCCTGGGAGATTATGTTTGGAATCTCGGGCAACTGCACAGGATTTTCCACCAGCAGATCTAGAAGATCCGTGAACCACGCCCTGCTCGGCCAATACGGCGCTATTAGCAGGACCAGACACGGTTCCTCCCTGACCTTCACCAATACCTTCGGTAGAAGAATGGTGGGTGGATACGCGTAAGCGTGCATCCCTCTCCAGCTTATCGCCAGAGCGTCTGTATCGACGGCATTTGGATCTGGAATCGGCGAGACATATGTCATGATTTGAGCATTTTCCTTTGTGGCGAACAAGTCCACGTTGGGTTTGCCCCAATGCTCGAAGATCCGTCGTAGAACTGGAGGGTTGAGGGACCATTCTGTTGGCAGGATTCTCTGTCTGCGAGACAAAGCATCCGCCAGAATGTTCAATCGGCCAGGAATATGAGCTGCTTTCAAAACAACCGAGTAATTCCTGCACCATTGAATCAAGTGCCACACCCTGATGCACAGGGTGGGCGACCTGGTCCCTCCTTGGCGATTTATATATGATACTACTGTCGAATTGTCCGACCGTATCAATATCACCTTGCCCCTGATCATCGGAAGGAACTCTTCCAACGCCAGTTCCACTGCCATCATTTCCAACAGATTGATATGCAGCTGACTCTCCGGGAGAGTCCATGTGCCCGAGACCTGGTGTTCTCCCAGGCAGGCACCCCACCCTTTCAGCGATGCATCCGTGTAAACGGACAGCTGGGGGTGGGGTAGGTGCAGCGAAACCCCTATTAGGAGATTCTGACGCTGTTTCCACCATAGAAGATGCGATATTATCGGCTCCAAAACTGGCACCAGTTTTGACAGGGGTTCTGTTCTCTGTTTCCACAGAGACATCAGATACAACTGGATAGGTCTTCGCATTAGAGCAGCGTACGGGATAACCTGCTCCATAGAGACCATCATGCCCAGCATCTGAAGGAACCGCCTTGCCTGAATGTGGTTTCCCACTCGAAAACTCCCGAGGATGGCTAACGGAGACACCACTCTGGGCTCTGACGGGTAAACCCTGCCCTCCTCGAGGTCGAATCGCATCCCCAAATAAACGAAATGTTGAGTGGGTGTCAACTCGGATTTCTCCTCGTTGACTATCCAGCCTAGATCTGAAAGTAACTTCAGAGTCAGAGCAGTATCCACGTTCAACCTGGCTGCCGAGTCTGCCTTGAGCAGCCAGTCGTCTATGTAGGTGTGTAGCGCCACGTTCTCTTTTCTGAGAAACGCTGTCACCGCAAGGACCACTCTTGTGAAAACCCTCGGAGCTGTCGACAGGCCAAACGGGAGAACTGTAAACTCCCATACTTGATTCTGAAACGCAAATCTCAGAAACCTGTGCCAACTCCGATTGATCGGAATGTGGAAATATGCATCTTTCAGATCGATCGATACACACCACATTCCTTTCCTCAATCCCGCCATTACCGACCTCGGTGTTTCCATCTGGAACAGAGGCGTATGGATAAACCAATTTAATGGCCTGAGATTGAGTATGGGTCTCCATCCCCCCGTGCTCTTGGGGACAAGGAACATGTTTGAATAGAAGCCTGGAGTGTTCCGGTTTGCTGGTTTTATTGCTCCCTTCAGAAGCAAACCCGACACTTCCTTTTGAACGGCTTCTAACTTGTCTGGCTCCCTTGGTACGGGTGTCCAGACTGGTGCCAAAGACAGATTTTGTGGCGGAAAGTCCCACCACTCCGGCATGTAACCCTGGGATAACCATCCCAGGACCAGACTGTCTGACGTCACACCTCGCCAAACCTCGACGAAACGCATGAGCCTTCCACCCACCATAGACGCCTCGACGTCTAACGGGGTTGTCCGGCTCGCAGTCCGCCCACCCCCCCCCTTTCTTAACGAGAGAGAGTGAGAACCATTTCGTTCTAGGTACGACGGGTATAACTGGCACCGCTGTTCCTGTCGCACAGGTGCGGTCCAGCCGGATATGAAGGGAGCTTGCGTACCCTCAGGTACGCTTCGGCCCCTTCTGTCCGCCCTTTGAGGCCTTACCCTTACCCTTCCCCTTGCCACCTCTAGGGCGGTCAGGAGCAACATTGGGGAGGGTAGGCGCCTCTACAGCCTTCCTGGGTTTCTTCGCCGGCGGCGGCTCAGAGAACCCAGCCGAAACAGACGTCGCAATAGGCCTGGCTTTCGCCTTGCCCTTATGCTTTTTCTGTTTCTTTGAAGGCTGTCCGGTTAGCGGCTTGCCCACAGCCCCTAGTGCGTGCGCTTGCCGCACCAGCTCTAGCTGGAGATTTACCGCTAACCGATTCTGCGCAATACTGGCGGTGTCCTCTAAGATGGCCCGCGCTTGGCCACCAAAGATGCTAGGCCCTGTCAGGGGCGTCCCAAGAAGACGCTCCCTGACTGCCGTAGCCGGACGCATATGGTCAATGACCATTTGCCTCCTGGACTTCGTCACACGCGCTTGCACCCTTGCCAATGCGTCCATTGACAGCACCAAGCCGTCATTAACGCACGATAGCGCCACAGGGTGGCCTGCCCCCGCTTCAGCCCACACCGACTGAAGTAGACGATAGGAGTGATTGACAGCGCTCATGGCTGCCCTCACACCCTCATCGCATAGGGCCAGGACTTCTTCCTGGTGTACCTGGGCCTTATCCACTAGTGCCGGACCGGGACCACCCGACCCGGCACTCTGGACGCCCAGTACCCATCGGTCATCCTCCGTGACCGACGGGACTACACCATACCTGTCGTATTCACCCCGCGGAATACGGCACCTTGCCCGCACCTCCCTGGAGGCCGCAGGGAGCTGACCCTTGGTCATTAGTTGTTTACTATAAATAGCATCCAACAAATCAATGAACCGTGGATCCAGTCCCACTGACTGGATCCGGGCCGCGGGCAAAATCCCCGTCCTAATCGACGCAACCGACGGACGGGGCGCATCTTCATCGGCCGTGGCCGAAACCACAGACGGGTCAACTCTGGCTAGCCACGCCAGAGCATCAGACCAATCTAACTCCGAAGAAGATACCCCCGCAAACACGTCACCCGTTGACATGCTTACGGGTCTGCCAGCCATGGCCTCCCGGCCAGGAGCCACGGCTGACACGCCAGGCACTCCGCTACCACATGGTTCCGCCGCCACCCCCATGAAACACTCCGGTCCATGGGGTAGGTCCGCACGGAAAACCGTACAGACCCGTAACCGTCGCGGAACCATAGCCGGCCACGGGCGCCAACGGCACCCCATGTCCGGCTGCCGGACCAGGCGAGATAGGTGAGTACCACGCCTGGCCCGGCACACCGGTTCCCCTGACGGCTGGTGACAAACCAAGCCGCGCGGAACCGGTGCACGGTAACGGATTGGCCTCAGCCGCAGGCGGAGCCGCTGACCTGGCTTGCGCCAAACCAGACAAATGGAGGCCGGTTCCGTCCAGGACGGAATCAACCTCCATATTCTCCTCCTCGGCCTCATCGTCTTCAGACTCCGAAGAGCCGTCACTAGACGAATAATAATAATAATAATAATCTTTATTTAATGAGGGTAAACAACGTCAGTAAAATCTGATCTTCCCGAGGCCCTCAGAAAGAATGCACACACATGCATACACACGCACGCACACAGACAAACTGACAGAGAAAAAAAAAACCCCACTGCAAGTACACTTACACACAAATCATACTATGTACAAATATATACAACATATTACAAGTAGAAATAGTCAGTTATTAGTCAAAAGTTTACATACATGTATTATATCCTGTGTACAAATGATATACAATTATTAGAATGCTAGCTATTTATTTATTTTCTTTTTTTTATTTTATTATTATTATTTTATTTTATTTTATTTTTATTTTTTGAAAGCAGCGTGGGTGTCACTGCTAAACACACTTTAAATCATGTCATCATTAACATACTTAGCTGGCTTTATACCTATGCCCTTGGAATTCAGAGTGTAATGGCTCTGAGTTTATTACTTTATCATTACATTTGATTTATATATTCCTGAAGATTGGACTTGAAAGACATTAAAGTGGTAGACTGTGTAACAGTTGAGGGTAGAGAATTCCACAGTTGTGGGGCTGCATGTGTAAAGCTTTTCTTTCCATAATCTGTTTTAATCTTGGGAACTTGTAGATGATTAAATGTCTTTGAGCGCAAATTCCTAGTGTGTGCATCCTCGATTGAAATGAACATGTCTTTTATGTAGCTGGGAGCAAGCCCATTTCTCGCCTTGTATGTCATAATGCCTGTTTTAATCATCATTCTTTTAGTTAAAGTTGTCCAATTTAGTGTTTTATATAATGGCGCTGATGGTGAATAAACCGTGGAGCCGTCCTGGCGGACGGCTCCCACACCTGACGGACCGGCCACCGCTACTGGACCACCCGGAGGTGGCCGCAGAGAGACAGAACCCGTCTGGCCGAAGCCAGACGGGCCCGCCAGGGGGCCGTACGAGACGGCCCCCTCGGTAACCAGTCCAGAATCCTGTCCGAGGACAGGATCCGTACCAGGCATGGGGAGAAACTGCCCCCCAACCTTTGGTAGCAGGGACGACACCAGCGTGGGCAGAACGCTATGCAGAAAACCCTGCATAGCCGGACCAAACCACGCCGGCGGTGCCATCTCCGCCACCTCCAGCTGGGGACGTGGAGCACCCCCACCGGCCGAACCACGATTTCCTCTCGGACCGCCTGACCCCGCGTCAGACCCAGCCAAGTCCTTCTGGGCAAGGAACTTAACCATCGTTTCGACGGACCACACTGCACAAACATTACACCTATGATCTATATTACACAGGGCACACCTAAAACAGACATGGTCCTTGAACATTACACGGACAAACTTATGGCAGTCGTCACATGATGGCGGGGCTGGCTTGGCCTATAAAATAAGCACAAACCTACAATAAACAAGCGGAACGAGACACGGATGGAAGGCAGACAATTAATTTTCAAATATTTTGACTCATAAATTAACCGTAACCTCCCGCACCCCACCCCGCCACGTTACAACAACGATCGCATTGATTATGACGACAAGAACGCGGCGGGCACAACACACCCATAATAGATCCTACAGGATGTGTAACGGCTCCAGGAATCATATCGCATAGCATTCAGGGTATATTTACTAATCAATATAAATTATACTCCTAACGAACGCAGCACGATATGTGAAGAAAACAACAAAATGTATAACAACTGCTGTCTCACACGGTAAAACCGCAGACCACGCATCTACTCAAGAATTTTGAAACCACCGATCATTGCAAACCGATCGTGATCGCACGTAAACTTGATCATTCTAAAGTTTCCGGTACCATTTTTAGTACGCAGCACCCAGAACAAGATGCGCGAATTAATGAAAAAAATTTTTCTTCACATAAACATCCGAGCGACCGGGTGTGACGTCACCCGCTCGGATTCTACGGAGAACGACGTCAGCCGATATTCGTGTTAGAAATACCGTAGCAAACACCTATTTTCATATCTGCCGATCGCCTGTTGGGGTTTAAAGAAGGCGATCGTCTGGCATATATCGTTGCTAGCACACGTCCCAGATTCTATGGGGTTAGAAATTGGAACATGCGACACAACGAAATTTAGAGACATAAGTCTTTTAACTATGGATATAAAGAACAATACAACCTGGTTGTCTTGGGCGGTATTCTCCATAGTCCTTAGTTATCCTTTCAGAACACACAAACTATCACTGATTAAAGACTTAGATTCTTTTAAAAAACACTAAAATCCTTAATGCGAAAAGCATGTATTGCACTTGTTGCTATGCAAACAAGAATGAGCTCTATGGTAAACGGGTACTCGGCAGTGGGGAGCCGGGTACCCGGTTCCCAGGAGTCGGTAAAGCTTTCTAAGTCTATAATCCTAGAGCCGCTGTCAGGGCCAGCTGTATATCAGAAGTAACAGAATGGTGAGTATTGATCGAAGGAGAATAACATTTTTTAATAACTGGCTCGATAACTGGGCCAAAAATTATATTCTGTTGGCCTGTAAATGGACATTCAATAGGTAGATATTTAAATTTCCTTGACCAATTGGACCATTTAAAGGGTTAAAGACTTAGTGTTAATGATTTCCATGAAAGAACTCTGAATTTCAATGCAGCCATATGAAAAAGCGGTGGAACTTTCTAAAAATAACTTGACCGGAAGTGTTTGCTGCCAAAGGGCAGACATCTTCCATGCTAATATTTAATAATTCCTAAATAGACTACATATCATTCAGTCTATACTCTATAAGTCTATATTATCATGGATTTTCAGAATGTTATTCATGGTTGACACAAGAATTTAACCGATTCATTTAAGCACATTTCAAGAACTCTAAAACTGGACACATTTTTTGGGGGTGCAGGAAATTTTGCAAATTAGATGTTCTATGTGGCGTTTTGCCATTTCCAGCAGTGCTGAGTGATATAATAATCAGTAGCCTTACACTGCATGCAACTTTAGCTTATATTGGGAAAACACATTTTCAAGTACATTTCAAATCAAATTTCAGATTCAAGCACCTTCAAGGACTGATGTCAAAATTCAAGTAGTTTTCAAGCAAATTTATCAACATCATTTCATGCGGCATAAGCCACTGATTGGTTTGTTATTGACTCAGTGTTTTTCAGTTGATTTCTAGTTTGTTCCTGAATGATGACCATTAGATTTAAGACTTTGACCCTTATCACTCTGATATCAATATTCTATAATTTGCTGTGTCAATAACAAAGAAACTTGTGTACAACTTCCAACAATTTGACACCAGCATTCTCCACCAAATTTGCCAAAAATGAAACCAGATCATCTTTTAATTTAATAAAAAAAATTTTAATCCTACCATCACAGTTAATTTGAAAATTGTTAATTCTTCCATCAGAGTGGCGAGGGTTAACACTGATTTGTTGAAATTTTGTGGTGCAGATGGGTGTTCCCTGCGTCAGCTGCGGTGTGCCGCCTACACTTATGGTTACATCCCGCTGCGCCTAGCATGTTGTTTTCATTTTCTGTTTATCTCTATCCGAGTTTCCTTCTCTACACTAGTGTCTCTTCATGCTACAACAAGATGTGGGCGTGGAAGCAGAAACGTATCTACCGATAATTGAAATCACTACAGAGTACTTCTTGCCGATACACGGGATACTCCAAGATAAGTCCAATGTATTGGAAGAGTTGCAGTGTGACTGATGGGTTGGTATACATATCAAGCATGGGATGAAGCCCTTTTGAACGGGCTTAAGCACAAGCCCTTAAGCACTTTTAAGGAAATTACATAGCCAATTGATAATTCTGTTTGATTTAAGGGTTGGTCAAAACTGTATACATACATGTAAAGATTAAGCAAAATGATTATCACATCAGTTTATTAATTTTGAGATTAGTGCTGTTGAAACGTCATGTAGTATTATTAGAATAAACAGAAATTAGCAGCTAACATGTAACAGGAAAAGGGACAAAGCTACTTAAGCTAGGTGCACACTCACGAGTTCCAAGTCTTATCCATTTAACCCCTGAGATTTCTGTTTCTCATTTTCAAATCAAATATACAGATTAATCGAGAAGCTGTGTATGTTGAAATTACCTTACCTGAAATATGTTGCTGACATAGATCAACAGCATCCCATTAAATTAGTTTCAAAATGTACAAAATCTTCCATACATCATAACATATTTCTGATATCTGTTCTGTAAGGTTTTAACCCTGTACTGGTAAAGCCTACCGAAATGGCCTCTGCAGAGGACTTGAGAAATGTCCATTTGTAGACAAATTTAAGGTCAATTCTTAAATTTTACTACTGTAATGACTGGATCGATTCTAATTGTAATTCTCATAAATTGTCTTCTTGGTCTACATATATATCCACATTTTCTGACCATATTTTTACCATTATATGGTTAATTATTTCCTTGAAAAATATCTTACTTTAAAGGCAGCTATACAGGGAAAGTTGCAGAATATTTCAAAAATAATTTGACATGTAGCCATCTGCTGCACTAACAATTTCAAAATATTTGACAGAATATAATTTACACCGTAAAGAAGTTATTTTATCAGGCCTTATCTAGTGGCAGAGATAGATCAAAAGAGGGGCATTGCGAGGAGTGGTGGGAGCCTACATTAAAAGAACATTCCTATTCAGTAGCATTACCTACATTTGTGTAATTACAAGACAGACATGGGATATATCTTGTGAGAGGTGTGGTAGCAGGAAGGTGTGAAATTCATTCTATTGCATTGACCAGATAAGCAGAGCAGCTAGAATGGTCAGTTAAAACCACCAATCATTCAGTCTATATCATTCTGAATCTTCAGAATGTTGATTTCAATGTTGTTAAATCTTGTCCATGTTTGAAAATTTTGAAAGGAAATTGACAAACAAATGTAACTTGCTTTCAAGATATTCAGAGATATCTGTATTTGTCTCCCTTTTAACCAGCTTTTTGAGATAACGTGTAGCGCATATTTAAGTAAAGTGGATATGGAGTAAAATGGGTTAATGTTTTGCAGCTCTACAGGCATGACAGGCCAGATAGAACGTTATATATGATGTACACAATATCATGCTGAGCATTTTGTTAATAATTTTGTTACTGTAGTAACAGCGTAATCTAGTCAAATTAGTTTCCAAATATTTAACAGGTTTTGTGGCCATTCTTTTAAAATAATAACATTTCATACTTATTTCACCAAAAAATGCTTTAGGTAGGCTTTGAAAGCTGCTAAATGTTATCTAATGATTTGTCTAGAAACATAATGTTGCCTTACTTTCAGTCAAATTAATTTCAAAATAAGCAGCAAAAGTTTATTTGTAATATGTAGCAACAGCATATGTGTAGAATGGTAAAGAGCAATAATTTGATAACTATAAGTATCGATTCACGGTGAAAATTTAAAAAGGGCTTGAAAGCACATGTTATTTTTAATGTGTGTAGCACAAGCACAAGCCCAAAGCCCTTTTTAGACTAAAGGGCTTAAGCACATTTGCAAGGGCGTAATCCCAGTCAAGCCCTAAGCCCAAAGGGCTTCGCCCATGCCGGCTGTTCAGTCGAATTCAAATGTTGTTGTTCCAACAATTGTAGCTGGCAGTGAATTCCAATGTAGTACCATTCTATTAGCGAAAAAGTGCTTGCGAATATCTTTGTTGCTGCGTTTTATGTTGAGCTTAAACCTATGACCTCTGGTCTGTGTAATACTGGATGTTCGAAAAAGTAGTCCTTATCAATATTATATAGATACCAACCATCTATATCTCAGTGACATTAGATTTAGGCAATTTTTTATGACCCCTGTTCAATGGCATTAAATGATAGCACTGTTGAATATTTTGAAAGGAATTTGACTGAAAAAGGTGTAACTTCCTTTCAAAACTATCCAGAATGAGGCAGGTCTACACAGGCTCATTGAAGGTTGACTCAATCACTGATCGATTGACTGGCTGATTATTAACTTCTTGTCAGATTGGTTGATTGAAGGAAATTTCAATTTCCCTTTCTTCGAGATCTAACAATACTCACCATTCTATTACTTCTGATAACAAGCTTTCCTGATAGCTGCCTCTAAGAATTTAGACGTAGTAAGCTTTACCGACTCCTGGAACCGGGTACCCGGTTCCCAACAAACGGGTACCCGTCTGCCAGTGAGGCTCATATTGTTTGCATAGCTACCAAACAAGAAAATACCTATGGCTTGCCTCCGTGGGGCTGGGAGGCAGGGTCCGTAATAGAATGGTGAGTATTGTTAGATCTCCGAAAAAGGGAAATTGAAATTTCCTTCATTCTCCTTCAATCAATACTCACCATTATATTACTTCTGATAACACCAGATTTAGTCAGTAACCTGGTGGGAAGGGGCAAGCCATCAATTGCCTCTTTTACCCTTTGGAGAAAGATCTTAGACTTAAAACTTGACAAACGGAGACCTAAAAGGACCATCAAGTTTAAGGGACCGAATCACATTCACATCACCGCCACCCCCCTCCCTTTTTTCTCCTACGAAAAGGGAGAGAACTCATGAACATGTATCTCGCCTGAAACACGAATATGCAGAGGGTTACCTGCTCTTAGCATATATTAGCCTGGGAATGAGCATGAATATATATGAATGATCATGATATATAAACATAATACAAAAAACTCTCAATCGTGAATTACCTTATGATTATTGGATTCCAGACGTGGAGCCTTCAACCAATCACTTGTTCGACCATCCGTGACACAATCTTGGTTGTAATCTCCTCGCTTGACCATGTCTGCCCCTAACTTTTGCATTTTCAAATACCAAAAGGGAGAAGAGCAGTGTGGCCATTTAACTATCGTTTCAAAACAGCTAAAACGAGTGGATTGGTGGAGTCTGACACATCCCTCATATAGTAATCCGTGAAAGAGTGCCATTGTGCATGTGCAACAGCCATGATGTCCTCTAATGGAACACCATTGTCAAGGGCAGTGGCGGCGGCTATTCCTCTAACATCGTGTGCCCTTGCACACTGCACCTGGTGCCCAGTCGCAATCTCGTGGATAGTTTGAATGCATTCCACCACCCAACGAGAGATAGAATCCATGGATGCGGCGCCATATGGCCCTCTTATGGCGGATACACAGATGTCTATCATTCGACCGTAACGAGTCTGTCCGTCTTTTGTACTTAGTCAAAGCACGGACTTGGCACCAGACACTGGCATCACGATCAAACCTGGTTAGTTTTGGTATAATGATTGGTTTGCCGGGATATTTCAAAGATTGATTCATTGAAATAAACTCTGCTCAGCTCACAGAGAAATTCTGATATTTGCTGAATAGTGGATTGAAAGGTATCAATACCCTTTCCTTCACACCAGTCTGCAAATTTGTTAACCTTGTAGTTATATGACTTGAAGGTTGACCTCCATCTCGCAGCTGCGATGAATTTCCCAGCTTGTCGAGAAAAACCTTCCGACGTGGAACGTATTTTGAAAACATACACGCAGTCAATTTGAACATTTAGGGACGCTCGTGTAGGAAGCGTCCCCTAGCCTGGGAGATTATGTTCGGAATCTCGGGTAACTGCACTGGATTTGCCACCAGCAGATCCAGAAGATCAGTGAACCACGACCTGCGAGGCCAAAAGGGCGCTATTAGCAGGACCAGGAACGGTTCCTCTCTGATCTTCACCAATATCTTCGGCATAAGAACGGAAGGTGGGTACGCGTAAGCGTGCATCCCTTTCCAGCTTATCGACAGAGCATCTGTATCGACGGCATTTGGATCTGGAATCGGCTAGACATAAGTCATGATTTGAGGATTTTCCTTTGTGGCGAACAAATCCACGCTGGGTTTGCCCCAATGCTCGAAGATTCTGTGAGAAACTGGAGGGTTGAGAGACCATTCTGTCGGCAGAATCCTCTGTCTGCCAGACAAAGCATCCACCAGAATGTTCAATCACCCAGGAACATGAGCTGCTTTCAAAACAACTGAGTAATTCCTGCACCATTGAATCAAGTGCCACACCTTCATACACAGTGTGGGTGACTTGGTCCTGCCTTGGCAATTTATGTATGATACTACTGTCGAGTTGTTCGACCGTATCAATATCACCTTTCCCCTGACTTTTGGAAGAAATCTTTCCAACGCCAGTTCCATTGACATCATTTCCAACAGACTGATATGCAGCTGGCTCTCCTGGCGAGTCCATGTGCCCGAGACCTCGTGTTCTCCCAGGCAGGCTCCCCCACCCCTCCAGCGATGCATCCATGTACACCGACAGCTGGGGGCGAGGTAGGTGCAGTGAAACTCCTACTAGGAGATTCTGACACTTTTTCCACCATACAAGATGCGACATTATTGGCTCCAAAACTGGCACCAGCTTTGACAGGGGTTCTGTTCTCTGTTTCCACAAAGACATCAGATACAACTGGACAGGTCTTCACATCAGAGCAGCGTACAGGATTACCTGCTCCATGGAGACCATCATCTGAAGAAACCGCCTCGCCTGAATGTGGTTTCCCAATTGAAAATTCTTGAGGATGGTTAACAGACACCACTCTGGGCTCTGACGGGTAAGCCCTGCCCTCCTCGAGGTCAAATCGCATCCCTAAATAAACGAACTGTTGAGTGGGTATCAACTCGGATTTCTCTTTGTTGACTATTCAGCCTAGATCTGAAAGCAATTTCAGAGTCAGAGCTCTCTTCTGAGAACCGCTGTCACCGCAAGGACCACTCTGGTGAAAACCTGCGGAGCTGTCGACAGGCTGAATGGCAGGACTACAAACTCCCTTACTTGATTCTGAAATGCAAATCTCAGAAACCTGTGACAACTCCCGTTCATTGGAATGTGGAAATATGCATCTTTCAGATCGATCGATACACACCACATTCCTTTCCTCAATCCTGCCATTACCGACCTCGGAGGCATATGGATAAACCAATTCAATGGCCTGAGATTGAGAACGGGTCTCCAACTCCCTGTGCTCTTGGGGACAAGGAACATGTTTGAATAGAAGCCTGGAGTGTTCTGGTTTGCTGATTTTATTGCTCCCTTCAGAAGCAAACATGACACTTCGTTTTGAATAGCTTCTAACTTATCTGGCTCCCTTGGTACGGGAGTCCAGACTGGTGCCAAAGACACATTTTGTGGTGGAAAATCCCACCACTCCGGCATGTACACCTGGGATAACCATCCTAGGACCAGACTGTCTGACGTCACACCTCGCCAAAATGCATGAGCCTTCCATCCACTATAGACGCATTGACACCTACTGAGGGTGTCTGGCTTGTGATCTGCTCCCCGACCCCTCTCTTGACGAGAGAGAGAAAACCACTTTGGTCTTGGCTTGACCAGTCTAACTGGCACCGCTGTTCCTGTTGCACAGGCGCGGTCCAGGCAGATAAGAAGGGAGCCTCCATACCCTCAGGTATGATCTGCTCCCTTCTTTCTGCCCTTTGAGGACTTACCCGTACCCTTGCCACCTCTCGGGCGATCAGATGCAACATTGGGGTGGGTATGAGCCTCCACAACCTTCTTGACCTTCTTCGCCGGAGGCGGCTGAGAAGACCTAGTAGAAGCAGAAGCAGCACTAGGCTTGGCTTTCGCCTTGCTTTTATGCTTCTTCTGCTTCTTAGAAGGTTGCATGGTTTATGCTTCGTCTGCTTCTTAGAAGGTTGCCCGGTTAGCGACTTGGCAACAGCCCCTAGTGCGTGCGCCTGCCACACTAGCTCTAGCTGTAAATTAACAGCTAACCGATTCTGCGCGATGTTGGCAGTGTCTTCTAAGATGATCCGCGCTTGGCCACCAAAGATGCTAGTGCCAGTCAGGGGGTGTTCTAAGCAAACGCACCCTAACGGTGGTAGCTGGCTACATATGGTCAAGGCCCTCTGCCTCCTGGACATTGTCACACGTGCCTGCAGCCTTGCCAATGTGTCCATGGACAGCACCAAGCCGTCAGTTACGCACGATAGCTCCACAACGTGGCCTGCCCCGCTTCAGCCCGCATCGACTGAAGAAGGCGATAAGTGATTTACAGCACTCATTGCTGCTCTCACCCCCTCATCACATAGGGACAGGACTTCCTCATGGTGAACCTGGGATTTGTCCACCAGCACCGGAGCGGGGCCACTCTGGACCCCAAACACCCAGCGATCATCCTCAGCTCAATAAACCTTGGATCCAGTCCAATAGACTGGATCCGGGCTGCAGGCAAGATCCCCGCCCTAATCGATGCAACCGATGGACGGGGTGCATCCTCTTCGGCCGTGGTCGAAACCACAGACAGGTCCACCCTGGCTAGTCAAGCCAGAGCCTCAGACCAGTCCGTCTCCGAAGAGGATACTCCCGTGAACACGTCACCCATTGACGTACTCACAGCCCTATCAGCAACAGCCTCCCGGCTAGGAGCTATCGCTGATACGCCAGGGAACTCTGGTACCACACGGTTTCGTTACCACCCCATGGAAAACACCAGTCCATGGAGTAGGCCCGCATGGAAAACCGTGCGGACCCGTATGAGATGGCTCCCTCGGTGGCCAATCCAGAACCATGTCCAAGGACAGGGTCCGTACCAAGCACGGGAAGAGACTGCCCTGCAACTTTCGGTAGCAGGGACGACACCAGCGTAGGAAGGACGCTACGCAAGAAGCCTTGCATAGCAGGTCCAAACCACACCAGAGGTGCCATCTCCGCAACCTCCAGTTGCAGACATGGAGCGCCCCCAGGGACCGAAACGGATGCTCCACGATTTACTTTCGGACCGCCTGACCCCGCGTCAGACCCTGCCAAGTCCTTCTGGGAAAGGAACTTGACCATCATATGGGACGACCACACTGTACAAACGTCACACCTATTATCAAGATTACATTTGGCACACTTAAAGCAGACATGGTCCTTCAACAAGACCATAACAAACTTGTGGCACTCGTCACATGATGGCGGGGCTGGCTTGGCCTATAAATAAGCACAAACCTACAATAAGCCAGCGGAACAAAACAGAAACGGAAGGCAGACAAATAATTTTCAAATATACTGACCATAAATTAATTGTAACCCTCCAGCACCCCACCACGCAACATTACAGCAAAGATCGCATTGACTATGACGACAAGAACGAAGCGGACATGATACACCCATACACTGATCCTGACGGATGTATAAACGGAACCAGAAACTATATCGCATAGCATTCAGGGTATATTTACTAATCAATATAAATTATACTCCTAACGAAGGCCAAAACGATATGTGACGAAACAACAAAATGAAACAAACTGCTGCAAAACACGGTATAACCGCAGACCACACATCTTCATCAAGAATTTTGAAACCACCGATCATTGCAAACAGATCGTGATAACACGTAAAACTTGAAAATTCCACTTTTTCTGGTACCAATAAAGTACGCAGCACCCAGAATCAGATATGCGAATTAATGAAACATTTTCTGAACATAAAAATCCAAGATAACTCAGGTGTGACGTCACCCGCTCGGATAATACGGAGGACATCAGCTGATTTTCGTGTTAGAAAACCGTAAGCCAACACCGTATTTCATATCAGCCGATCACCTGGGGTGAAGGAAGGCGACCAATCTGGCAAATTTCGTTGTTAACACACGTCCCAGATTCGGGGTCAGAAATTGGAACATGCGACACAGACAAAATTTTGTAGACCTAAGTCTTTTACAATTATGGAATAACATGGAAATATACAACCTGGATTTCAACGGCTCCTTCCATGGTAATCCAATAATCCTTTGAGAGCAAACAACTAAGCTAGCACAACACAGAACATGACTAAGAAACTTTAAGAAAAGGCCAAGACACTCCAATTAGTAAAAAGCATGTAGCTCTTGTTGCTATGCAAACATGAATGAGCCTCACTGGCATACGGGTACCCGTTTGTTGGGAACCCGGTACCAGGAGCCGGTAAAGCTTACTAAGTCTAGATTCTTAGAGCCAGCTATCAGGATAGCTTGTTATCAGAAGTAACAGAATGGTGAGTATTGATCGAAGGAGAATGAGTACTCCCTTAAAAATATGAAACAACAACTCCGACTTTTGTAAAAGAATTTGTTCTGAAAGTCGAACTTGCTCTGTATCGCCATTCAATAATAATTACTTGTACTTGTATATTCAGCAGGTACAATTTTATTCCAGTTCTACCAGTGTGGTCAACTTAGACACACACACACACCCACCCACCCACAACCCACACAAATCCCCCACCCCCACCTCTTTTCATACAACTTTCATCTCACATAAATTATAGAAACTTTCGTATTTTCGTCACCATGTCAATACACAAATAGCAATAATTAATTATCCCTTTCATTTCCAAAATCTGATTAGTTCTCAAGCAATTTTATGTCAACTATGATGACTATTTTGGTTTAAAAATAGAATTTATTTTTGTTCGAATGTGTGTACGATAAAACATGTGTCTTATGACCGTCCCATACACAAAAATACAATAAATACATCAAGCAGGCGGAGTGTAAAAATAATAAATGTCATTTTTAACTCTTCAATACTCAAGCTAACCAAAAACGGCTTCTGAAACAGTTTTGAAAACGCATATTGCCAGACCAAGACAACACCATTCCTGGATATTCACCACGGGAATGATTGGTTCAATAAGAGAGCCAGTCATTCCAGCAGTAAGCCCTAAAATAATGGTCTTCTGCCGGTCCACAAATGGGTTATGAGAAAACAGCTCTCAGTCAAATTAATATCAAAATATTCAGGTTTTCCTGTATGGTTGTCTAGCAAATGAGATATTAGGAATTCATCGCTGAATGGGTTATGGCAGTAACAGCTAAATCTAGTTAAACCGTTAGTGACTAAATTTTGTCAAAAAATTAAAATATTTGCTTATTGAATGTCTACTTGCAGGCCAAGTGAAGACAATTTTTTAAAATTGGCCACTGGAATGACTGGCTCGGTTACTGAGCCAGTCATCGATTTCCAAAATAGTCTTCACTTGGCCTGCCAATCGACATTTCTCATGACTACTGCAGAGGCCGGTTTCGTCATAAAAGGGTTAAAGGACAATTCAGGGATGATAAAAAGTGTGCACTTTATTTGAAACATTATTACATGTTTAATGAAATTGTTCCAGAACAATAGCCAGATAGAAATAGCATAACCAACTATCGCCAGATAAAGTCGGTAAAATTGATAACATTTTATCGCATCTATCGACGTCAGCCTCGCACCACCACTACTAGGGATGGACTGAAGGCGATACAGATTTTGAGGAAGCATACATAAATGATAATAGCTACGGAACCGCGGACGTGATTCCAATGATTCTATGATATTTAAATAGGTGTCGAGTTTGAGATTAATATGATATAGTGGTAGTGATCATCTTCCTAAAATTAATGAGATTGGTAAATCCATCAGACCTCCACAGCCATACTTCCTCCTCATGTGTTCTTCTAAAGGGGTCTACATATAGGTGATTAACCCTTTCCCTGATGAGTATCCTATATCTCGCTCAAGTCCAGAGGCAACAATTTATGAAAACTGTTGAATATTTTGAAATTATTCCGACTGGAGGCTGACAGGTGAACAATACAAACATTAAATTACATGTTTCGAAGGATCCAACTTTACCAAAAAAAATGTCTACAATAGCTTTGTTAATATGGAATCTTCGAGAATACCACACACTCAGACAGGCTAAACAAGTTATGAGCTTCACTTCCACTACGAGTACGAATAACGAATGTCACTGCTGGTGACGTCATTGATACTAACAAAAACATTTCACTTCCTGACCAGTTTAAACAACTTACAAGTGAGATATATAAAGGTATATGTGCTAACCTGGGTCATGAACTGTGTAATGTCGGGATTGTCCAAGTCGAAATCACCGGCCATCCCCGGGAGCCCCAAATCCGTGTCATCTTCCTGTAAAGAAATTGAAAATCATGACGCTGACACTTTATGACCTACAAAATTCGAAAATTCATACAAATATAGGTATTCATCTAAATCACCTCGTAATAAATAGTAGGGCGTGTCAGGTTATATTTTTATTACGTACATCGCTCTCTACATCGATATCCCTATCCTCATCACTCATAGTGTGCCAGCAAAGCCCAGGCTCCCGGGTTATCTCTAAAGTGACAGTCCAAAAATGGCTACCAAACAACGACACGCGTTTGCACCACGTGTTTGTGTGTACGGAAATAATGTACGTTCGAGTAGGTGTCACGGACACTCGGGTTTAATAATCAAGTACTCAAGACATCATCATATATGCCCATTTCTCAAGTTAAACTTAAGTTAGTCAACAATTATATAACGATGACAGACCTGAGGGAACAGAATAAGCGTTCTGAATATGTATGCACAAGTCAACAAAACAACAAGTGTCTCGGGTTCGAGAAGGCCCCATTGTGATTAATCAACTGAACAACATAGGATCATAATACGTACACGCTGTTCCATGACATAATTAGGGTAAGAATTAATTTTAGGTTTGTAGTGTGTAAGATATTTAAATATCCACATCCAGTTTTACATTTAAACAGATGTCTAATTGTTATTCATATCATAACTTATAATTACAACAAACTCTACAAGCAAAAGCGTGTGGAGATTTTAGGAGCACGCACGAGGAGGGTGTGGTGGTGGTGGGAGATGCACTCCCTCCCTCCATCATTGAAGGTACGAAGCTACCCTGACAGGCTAAAAAGACTAACTCTCCAAACTCTAAAATATAGACGACACCGGGGAGATATGATGAATTATATAAAATCATACACGGTTATTACGACACTTCTAACAGAACATCTTTCACATTAAACAGCACATATTTAAACTAAAGAAACGTCGCTTTTCACATGATTTCAGAAAACACTACTTTACCAATAGAATAATCGATGCCTGGAATTCACTATCTGATCACACTGTAACTTCGGAAAATTTCAACATATTCAAGAACAGATTGGACACATACTGGGCAAACCAAGAAGTAAAATTTAACTATCAAAGCAGCCTAACTCTATAGCAGCCTAGCACAAAATGGAACGTAGACCCAGCAAACATTGTTTCGTTGGCCCAACGTAAGTTTTATTTGTTGGGCTAATGTAGTTTTGCTAGTTGGCCTTACGTTGGCCCAACGTGTGGTTTCGTTGGCCCAACGTTGGCCTTGGCTGATTAAACTGTAAAGACAAAGTTAAGACATACATTTCTGTTATGTATAATTAAGCAAAAGCTTATATTTGAACTTTTCATTATTGTGTTGCCAGGTTATTATGTATATTTTGCCTCAAAACCTGAATTCCCAGTCAAATTGGTTTCAAAATATCCAACTGACTTTATTAAATTGGAAACACATATAATTCATATATGTATAATTAAGCAAAAGCTTACGTATGAACTTGCCATTGTGTGCTACCAGGTTATCATCTATATTTTACCACAAACCCAGAATTGCCCCATGAAATTTGTTTCAAAATATTCAACTGACTATTGAATAGGGAAGACATACAATTTGTACACTTAACAGAATTCAATGCCCATGATGTATCTAGATACGTAATTTATTACGCACTTTGATGACAACGTCGTATTCCCAAGTGACAAACTGATCTGATCAATCCATTACTGTCAAACATATATATATATCACTTCACATGGATTCATGTAAAGCAACACTGGGCAAATCTAAATGAAAATGCGTTTTCAAGTTCTCTTCAAGATTCAGCTTGACCTGTCATGTATTATTTTATGCTATTTTCCTTGAAAATCTATTCTCTGTTCTCAGGCATTGAAATGTAAAGGCTGAAGAGCGTTTAACTACAGCACTTGTAGTATGGTAACATATGGTAACAATAAGCAATATTATGATGCTGAACTAATCAATTTTGAACTTGAAGATGGTGCTGCAGGCGGTTCAGAGCCTGATGAGCAATCTGAAATTGCTAAACTTAAGCAAGAGCTTACGGCTATCGAGCTTGAATGCACACATTTAAGTACCCTCTCTAAAAATCAACAAGCCCAGCTTAGCCAACAAGCCTTACAATGTCCAAAAAAATCTAGTGAATTTGTGGACAATCTAGCACCACAAGGTGTTTACGGGACTAGAGATGTGAAAAGAGAACTATAGTCTCTTCCACATGACCGAGCTGACCGGCCCCGTCAATTTGATGGTCCCCGCAAGGTTGCAAAAGACCATCTTTTAGACTCGAGGGTCCACCACCGCCCAAATTATCTACCTTTGATGGAAAATCTGACTGGAAACCATTCTCTGTCCAGTTCGAACATACTACCAACAGGTATCAGTGGTCCAATTTGTATAAGCTGGACATGCTTATTGCCACGTTAAGAGATAGGGCATTGAAGTTTTTCTGTTCATGCCCCCTTCCAGTCCAGAATAGCTATGACAGACTAAGTGCCAAGATGATGTCCAGATTTGGCAAGAGGGACTTACCCCATATCGTCCGCAAGCGCCTTCAAGTTATTAGGCAAGACGTCAGTTCCTAAGAGGAATTCGTGGAAAATATCCAAGATCTTGCCATTGAAGGTTATCCAGATGCCCCTGAAAGTTTGGTTGAAGCAATCGCCATGGATACTTTCTTATGAGGGGTATACAACAAAAGGGCTGCTCTTGTTGCCATGGACAAAGATCCAGATTCTCTAGTAGAGGCCCTACAGATGGTGAATGCAGCTATTCAAAATCAACAGCTTATTCTGGGTAGTCGCAAACCTGAATTGCGCAAAGTTCATTTCGATGAAAGCGACAATGACAGTGACTTTGAACAATTGGAGCGTTCATCTCAATTGAGAATCATGACCATCGCCAACAGACCCGAAAAATTTGAAAAAGATGTCCAATCGCTTAAGAAGGACATGTCCGACATGAAGACAGACATTAGTAAGATATTAAGTCTGGTGTCTGCACAAGGATGCTCGCCAACAAGAGCGGATGAATGCAACTCTTCCCGTGAGTCTTCACCCAGTGGTAGTGAGGGTAAATGGGGAAAATGCTTTACCTGCAATTTAGAAGGCCATTTTGCTCGTGACTGTCCTAAAAGATGCGTACATAGATCGCCTTCACCCCGGTTGTCTTCTAACAAACCACCTTATGATGTCCGTATGTATGAGTATTCATCTGATCCAATCACTCTAGTCATACCTATTAAAGTCAACGATACACCAATTAATGCAGTGGTTGATACTGCTGCACAAGTCACAGTTATTAGTAATAAATTTTCTGATAATTTACAGCCACTAGTCTTGCATGGGGTTATTTCCCTCAAGGGTCCTGGTAAAGATAACACGATACACGCCAAGACAGTTGATCCGGTTAACATTTTTATATGTTCTTTTAGAACAAACTGGGTTGTGCGTGTCGCTGATATTAACGACCCGATTATACTAGGTCTTGACTTTCTTAAAGCCAACCATGCCATCATAGAGTTAACCAAACTTTGCATAGCTCTTAATGGTGAGCATGTACAGGCATCGATGATAAAGACATATGGTCGAGAGACACAGGTTGCAAGGGTAACACTAAAACATAAGGTTATTGTACAGCCATTTGGTGCTGTCCAAACTACCGGTCTCCTGGACGGAGAAATGAATACTGATCTGGTATTACAACCATTCTCTGAACTAAATGGTCTGGTAACCCCTCATTCAATCACAACGTCCAAAGATTCTCAGATTCCGGTTCTGTTACGGAATTTGCCTCCTAAATATATTACCTTGGGCCGTAAGCATGACATAGGTGTTGCCACTGAATTAGACCAGGTTGTTGTAACAGATCCTGACAGATTTGCAAACACAAGCTCCCACTCTGAACAGTGACCATAGCATTAAGTCTGAATCTTCCCCTACTGCTCCTGATCTTCCAGTGTTTTTGCAAGACCTGTATGAATGTTCTACTCATGGTTTGTCCGTAAAGCAAAACATATTAGTGAAAACTCTGTTGTCAGATTATCAACATGTTGTTACTAAGGACGACCTTGATTTAGGGCTGTTTAAAGATGTCACGCATGAAATTGACACAGGAGATGCGAAGCCGGTGCGTGCTAAGCCTCGCTGGATGCCGCTAGTTTTTGAAAATGAGGAGGAGAAGCACCTCAATGATATGCTGGAGCAGGGCATTATTGTGCCTTCCAAATCTAAATGGTCATCCTCTCCAGTGCTGGTCCGCAAGAAGGATGGTAGTACTGTGAGATACTGCATAGATTTTTGTGACCTAAATAAAGTTACCTGCAAAGATCTATATCCTCTTCCTAACATAGAAACCTGTCTGGATGCCTTGGGTGGTGCAGAATATATCAGCACACTCGATATGGCTGCCAGTTATCGGCAGATTGAAGTGGCTCCAGAGGGCAGACACAAGCTCGCGTTCGTCACTAGGTACGGCTTGTTTGAATTTGTCAACATGCCTTTTGGTACATGCAACAGTCCAGCTCTATTCCAAAGAATGATCCAACTGGTGTTGTAGGGCCTTAATTGGCGTGAGTGCCTTGCCTAGCTAGACGATGTAGTCATGACTGGCAAAGATTTTGACAGTCATTTGTCAAATTTAAGAGCTGTGTTCTCACGTTTCCGTCAACACAATCTTAAGTTAAAACTTAAAAAATGCATTCTGTTTCGTAAAGAATTGTGTTTTCTGGGTAGAATGGTAAGTAACAAAGGTATCTCGGTTACGCCCCAGAATTTGGAATGTGGTGCGACTTGTCTGTCCCTAAGACTCGCAAAGAATTAGAATCTTTCTTAGGTTATATGAATTACCACATGGACCATATCCAGGGTTTTGCTGGTATCGCCGCTCCACTCTCTGGATTAACCAGTTCCAAAGTTGATTTCATTTGGAATTGCGAGCATCAGGCTGCTTTTGAGTCCCTCAAACTTGCCATGATGAGCCCTGCAGTGCTGGGGTATCCCAAACCTGATGGCATTTTTATATTAGACACAGATGCCTCAGATAATGCCGTTGGCGCAGAACTCTCCCAATTGCAAGATGGCCAAGAAGTGCTTATTGGTTATGCGAACAAAATCCTGACACCTGCTCAGAGGAAATATTGCGTAACTCGCAAAGAGCTGTTAGCAATAGTGGCCATTAGACGGCAGTTCAGAATGTATCTCCTTGGTAGGTCTATTATTGTACGAACTGACCATAACTGTCTTACATGGCTTCTCAACTTGAAACATATTGAATGTCAACTTGCTAGATGGCTAGAAAAGCTTTCTCAATATAATATAACCATCCAACATCGTGTTGGAAAGAAGCATTCTAATGCTGACGGTCTGTCACGCATCCCTTCTGACTTACCAAACGGTTATGCTTACCAACCTGGACAGAGTCTCAGTTCCTTACCATGTGGCGGGTGTAGATATTGTACAAAGCTCCATCAACAATGGGCACATTTAGAGGAATGTGTTGATGATGTGATTCCCTTATCCTCCCTAGCAATTAAGTCTGTATCTGTGGATGATGATGTATTATTGGATTTGCTAGACGATGGCCTCAGCAATGAACCTGATCCACAAACTAATGATTCGGATCAAGTGTCAAACTGGCTCAGTGCGTTTTCTCCAGCACAGCTGAGAGAACATCAGTTGGAGGAACTTGATCTGAAAACCATCATCACTTGGATAGAGCATGATTATGCACCTTCTGATGCAGAACTATCCCTCTCCATCCCATCTGTTAAATATTGGTGTCTGCAGCGTAATCAATTACACTTGATTGATGGAGTGTTGCATTACGAATGGGTCGAGCCAAGCATCTCTTGTATGTTGTTACTGGTACCACAGTCTTTGCAGACTATCGTTCTTGAGGGTTGCCATGATTCTAAACTAGCCAGCCACATGGGCGAACAAAAAACATTGGCCAGAGTACGTTGTAACTATATTTGGCATGGGTGTTGTCGTGACATTAGAACATATGTAAAGTTATGCCAACTTTATAACCGTAGTAAAAAGCCAAGTGTATGCCGAAAGGCCCAACTCGGTAAGTTCCATGCTGGATTTCCACTTGAAAGAATTCACATAGCTATTCTAAGGCCTTTTGTTATGTCAAACCATGGAAATAAATATGTTCTTATGCTAATGGATCAGTTCACCAAATGGGTGGAATGCTATGCGATTCCAGACCAAGGGGCTGAAATAGTAGCTAAAACATACGTTGAACGGTTTGTTACCCATTGGGTTGTTCTTACTGCCTGCATACTGACCAGGGTAGGAATTTTGAAAGTGCCTATTCAAGGACGTATGTAAACTTCTGGATGTATCCAAGACTCGCACAACTGCATACAGACCTTGCTCTAATGGACAGATTGAGCGTATTAATCGCACTGTTTTGCAGTCCATAAGGTGTTATCTTCAGGATGATGGTCGTCAGAAAGATTGAGATGAATGCATCCCATTTATCGCTGGTGCTATCAGGGCCACGGTGAATCGACAAACTGGTTTTATGCCAAACATGATGATGCTTGGACGTGAGGTCCTACCGCCTGTTGATGTAATGTGCAAACCTCCCATGCACACATTACTGGTATCATCAGCAAGTGGTTATGTTCAGAAGTTACAAAAGATCCTGGAAACCACCCACAAGACTGCAAGGGACAGTTTAGACATGCCCAATTGCATAAAAAGGTGACCATGATGTCCGTCGCCATCAACATTCCTACAAACTTGGCGACGTTGTTTATTTAGGTAATTCTTCTACCAAGATAGGCCAGTCTAGTGAGTTAAAACCACCCTGGGTTGGACCGTTCATTGTATATGCTAAGCTGTCACCAGTATTGTATGGAATAAAATGTCAAAGGCGCAAAATGATTGTACACCATGATCGTTTAAAACTATGCCAAGACAGAGTTTTACCCCTGTGGGCCCAATGCCTCAAATGTCATATAATCTCTGGACAGCTCGAGAGTCAGTCCCCTGTAGACAATGGAGATGGCGGTGGTTTATCTGGGGATCTGAATGAGACAATTCCTTACGGTATTGAGGAGGATGAGGACTTGAATGAAACCATTCTCTACGGTATTGATGAGACTTTCTTGACCCAACATGCTAACCCTGATGGTCATCTCTCTCCTAGTGGCATGAATCGCCAGGCCCGAGGAAAATTTCACCATCCCTCTCCTCGTGGCATGAATCGCCAGGCCCGAGGAGAATTCCATCATCACTCTCCTAGTGGCATGAATCGCCAGGCCCGAGGAGGTTCCAATGCACCAATTAGTCGAGCGGGAAGAAGACAAGGTCCACTTCCTGCTAGACTTCTGGATTATGACCGTGACCTTTGAATAGGTCGACGTTATTGTACATAGTTTCTGTCCCTAATTTGTTTCTCTCAGACGTCCTTGATGCATTTCTTTGAGACACTTGTTCATCATATTTCGCATATGTCAATATTTGTAGTTAATGCGAGTGACGTTAATCCATTTGCCCACATCTTCCGTCAATTGGACTTTTCAGTTGTTGACTTTTCGCATATCAATGTCCCTTGTTTCCATTGTATCAGTAAACTTAATAGGTTAATAGTGTATATTACTTCCGTCTCTTCACACCTAGTATTTAACCCTGAGAATTATAATCCTCCGTGACAAGGCTACACTGGCCCATAGATTATAATTCTTGTAGTTTTAGATATTCTTCCTTAAGGTGCAATTTTAAATCTGCATTAATACTAATTCAGTTCAGTCATCGCTCACCTTTGATAAATCATAAATAGGTGCTACAGTGACATTCCTTAATTTGTAAATAAAAAAAACTGTCCACCCATAGTGTAGTTTAGCTTTGGTAAGAGTCGGTAATATTGGTTTTACAAATCGTTTAATTGAATACTTTCATGACACTAAGCTACTTATTCCCAAGTCATTATTTGTAGTAGTATCGTAGTATAAACATTATAAAACTAGCTAATTGTGAATAAGTCTGGCTCTTTATTATTAAAGCTAGTTTGCATCTATATTAACAACAAAGACAGTTAGCCTTTGATAAATAAATTGCTTTTCATATGTGTAAAAGTAGTTTCATCACAGGCTCAACAATAGTTCTTGAACATTTCTGACCAGTGTGGCAATGTTTGCTTGGCCCGTTGAGATCTGATGTTCTTGGACATTTGCATCTGATTTGTAAATACATTTAGTGCAGAAATGCAAAATCGTGGTAAAGTTTTGGCCACTATTGGTTTCAAATTTCTGAGCATATGAGGACCTTGTGGCAATGCTTGATTGGCCCGTGGACACCCATATGTTACAGCTTTTATAATAAAATAAATCTGTTGATACATTTCATATAAGTGACTTTCTAAAAAAACAGGAAGAGTGTGCTGAAATCCGGAATTATGTCCGGAAGTCACCAACAGCCGGATTTCAGCTGTTTCCGGTTAACCAACGCATGCGTCACTTCTGAGTCGGTTCCTGGTTCTAGCGCATCACGTCGTTTGGGAACCCGGGAATCTGATGTCATCCACTGCTGGCAAGATTAGCGAATATTATAATTATCAGCAAAGCACCACAACTGTTTCACCATTTATTAGTTCTTCCGGTAAACCATTCCACATTTCCTGGATCTAGTCTGGACCTCTTTTTTCGAGCTTTACGTTGTGACCTCTTGTTGGTGTTACGGTTGCCAGCTCCAGCATGTCTGCAGTGACTTCACTGTCGTATATCACTTTTAACATCTTAAACATTTCAATGGCATCACCTCAGACACTAACCACATACTCGAGATGGAGCCTCACTATAGTGCCTTGAATAGGTACACAAACATATCCGCATCTTCTTCGAATCAGACCCATAATACCGTTTGCCTTCTTGACCTGTGCTTGTATGTGGTGCCTGAATGTAAGACATTGTGTTCCACCATACCTATATCCTTCTCTTTGTTTACTTCTTCCAGTATCACATTCTCATTGGCTTGGCTGTATAGGTAGTATTTCTTGCATTTATCCTCACCTTGCTTCACATGTGACACGGTCATGAGTTTACACTTATAAGGGTGGAATCGCAGTAGCTAAGTATCTGACCATTCCTGCAACATGTCGAGGTCCTTCTGCAGCTTTTCCTCATCATTTGTGCTCTTTATCTCTCTGTAAAGCTTTGCGCCATCCGCAAACAGATAAGCTGTAGAATTCACCATATCTGCAATTTATTATGCATGGTATGTCATTTATATAGATGACAAATGGTATTGGTCCTATTACACTACCGTGAGGGATTCCACTAGTAGTAACGTCTCTGCTTCTTGAATCAATCCCTTTCACCACCACAATTTTGCGTTCGACTTGTTAGAAAACTTCTTATCCATGGAATTATCTTCTCACTAACACCATAACTTTCTAATTTACATAGTAGACGATGATGTGGCCCTTTATTGAATGCCTTCATGTGTAGCTCGTGGGGGTACGCTCTGGTCCATGATGTTGCTCCACTCCATTGCACCGTATGCACAGCATGCGTGGGAGGGCTGGTTATCTACGGTTCTCGGGGTTACGGATCCTGTTTCGTGATTCCGGAAGGTACAAAGACCGGCCTCTAGAACTGGTGGAATGATCACGTTCCAGTGGGGCCATGCGACCATTACCGCTGACATTGAACCTCACGGTCTCATCCCAACTGTTTGTGTCACTGGTATGTCGGTTCATCAAGTAATTAAAAAGTATGGACCTGATGATATAATTAATAAAAATAGGCTATACAAACAATGCTACTCGTTTCATAGTAAATGGGCAAAAATAATACGGTACATAGAGCCAACCTGGTGTTCTTTCTACGTGGGCTCGCCATAGGTACCACACAGATTCATAAATCTGCGGAGGTATCCCCGCAAGGAAGCATCGCAACGAGGCTACTTGAATATTTTAATATAAACCAATTATACACCTAACACATACAAAATCTTATTGTTGCAAGAGGAAAGTGCCTCGTGCGGGCCTCCGTCACAGGAAAATGCCTTCAACGCTGAAGCGAAGGAAAAGAGCTGGTAAAAATGGCCACTCTTTTGTTAATGTGATGCACACTGGTTTACGTGAAGATGGGGCGGATGAGTTCCGAAGAATTCATAGATCACCGTCTTGTGTAGGTCCATTGGTAGTTGCCGCTTTATTTATGTGGGCCTTCTGCTAAAGTCTAATCTACCCTTTAGTTGTTAGATACATTTCCAAGCTTTGGCCGCAAGTGGCAGGGATTCCTACCTATCTTTAGATACATACATCTAACTAGCGAAGATGCCAAGCTTCCTGAAGGTCGCCCTGCATGGCATCTTCCTCAGGAAGACAGCGTGCGTATATGTTACGGAGTGACAGCTCCCGAATCATATGACGATCCGGTCACCATTGCACCACAACCACATATAACATCACCAGGACAATTTACAGTTCACATAAGCAATTTAGCATTTATGGTGGGGAGTAAGAGACAGATATCCATCGCCAGTGACCTGCCCATGAGGGCGTGGTGGGTTCTAAGACCTCACCCAGTCACTATACCGAGTTGGATGGAGATCTGTGTATCGTCCGTCACCCGTGTGTTATGGATTTAGCATGTCACCTGTCATTAGGGTTTAAGTTCCAGAGTGCCCAGAGATGCACTGCTGGCTGGTCTACATAATATAATTTCTTTTCGCAATGCCTGTGGAAGTGTATGTAAATCGACTCTAGTTGTCACCGCTCGGAAACCCCGATAGTTGCCCAGAGTCGGATCCTGCCAACATGTTGATTGGGAGTCCAGACAATTATTAAGTCTTGCGGCCGGAGGAGCACAGAAAGAGACACTCACTCGATATTAATAAGAGGCCCTAAGGTAATTGGCCAATTTATACAATCTAGCCAGTATGCTGTGTTACATATTCGCAACAGCCGGAAAAGAGGCATACACATTGTGTCTCTTACAGGGAGATTGTCCCTAGCTACTTCAAACCTATCCTATCGAACTAGAATAGCCAGGTTTAGTCTTTCACATGTCAGGCTCGAGCATGGTGAACATGATCAGCGACCTCAGTATAACATTGATGCTGGGGGAATATAGTGATACGGATATATATGTTGCTCTATAGTATTACCTAGCATACTGCGCTCTAGAGTTTTTATAAATAAACAAAACATATTAACTAGAATGGCTACTTGCCATATACACAACTAACTAATATGGTCAGAACAATATCTATCACAGGTCATTGGACCTTACGGTGCTGTTAGTTGGCGAAGATAATATTCACAGTAAGAAACAGAAAATATTAAAATTCGGTCTTAGGACCGGTAAGGTACCTATTAGTCATCAGTACCATATACAGAAATAATTAACAGTTCAATAGTATAGTTACTTGAGTACCTATTGGTCATCGGTATGGTAAAAGTTCATGAGTCACTGAAATTGATGGGCTAGTATGTAAATAGCGCGAGATGGCACCATCTTTATTGCAGGGTGGATATCCGCAATCAGGTCTCCACAAGCAGGGTTTCTGCAGGCAGGTTTCCGCAGGCAGGTTATCGATATGGCACACTCACATGACAGTGAAGCAGAACGGATAATAAGATGTCCATTAGATTGTCTTTTAACTGATACATGATTTAAACAGTTGGTTGTAAAGTTTCCGTCCGGCAACGGCTGTTGAAAGTTGAAGTTTGCCCATTAACAGAGAGGGCTAATGTTATGATTAATACTGCTTTAAATTAAAACCACCTTTCAGCGTTTTCGGCAGATCCGGTGAGTCATCCACCAAGAATCATCATCAGCTCTTCATCTCGTAGAAAAGCTCCATTAGGAAAGTCTGGATGCGGGAGTTATTAGTTTAATATATTATTGCCCCCTGATGGCCATCCAGGAGCTTCCAAAACTGACGTATCACGGAAAGTCTTACCGGTGTGGGTGATGCTGGGGGAATATAGTGATGCGGATATAATGTTGCTGTATAGTATTACCTAGACGTACTGCGTCCTTAAGTTTTTATATATAAACAAAACAGAATAACTAGGATGGCTACTTGCCATATAAATAACTAACTAATACAGTGCTGACAGTATATCAGGTCATAAGACCTTACGGTGCTTGTTAGTTGTAAGCACACGGAAATAAAGATAATATGCACAGTATGAAACAGAAAGTATAAAAATGCAGTCGAAAAGACAGGGTAGGTACTTATTAGTCATCAGTACCTTATACAGAAATAATGAAATGTACAATAGATATAGTCACTTGAGTACCTATTGGTCATCGGTACAGTAAGAGTTCATAAATCATGGAAATTGATACGCTACAGTTAATTCCGAATGGCACTGCTGTGATGTAGGTACCACAGTCAGTTAGCAGTTCCTGCATGTCTTGCACTGCGCTGGTCCAGCAGTCTTACTGACCATGTCGGCCTCCACGCTGAAGTGCTCTCGATTCTCGATTTCTGGCTCCTTTTATACTACTCGTAACGTCAGAGGCAGGACGCTCCAGCCAATCAGAGAGCGAGCAGTAGCCAATCAGCGTGCAGCTAGAAAGGGTGACGTGGCGATCACGTGAACAGTGCATTCCCCCATTCATTTAATACATACAAGCGATTACGCCGTCAAAGCAATATTTTGAAGATAATTTAAGTGAGCCAGTTAACGATAACTCGGCCATTTCTGGTCCGATTTTAAAAATGTAAAAAGTTCTGAAATCCTCGTTTCATTTCGGTCCTGATTGGTACCAGGACCGACGAGAATAGTGTGATCACAAGTACCAACTCGGTACACTATAAGCATACACTCTCTCCCAATACTGAAACATGTTGCCAGGGAAGCTTTGACATGTGCGCTAGGCATCTTATGGACCCTATTTATGCGAGCATTCTGCTATGCCTATCCTAACATTTAGTTTTTAGACATAAGAACTATTTTAGGCCGCAAATGGCGAGTGCCTACCTAGCTTTTAGCTACAGCCGTCATTGAGAGCGGATGTCCTAAGACTTAAACACTCAAGACAGCGTGCATACATATTATTTCGCAAGACCTCCGAGCTTGGTGAGAATCCGGACCTCTTGCTCCATAACCACATAAAACGTCATAGGACAATGGTTACTTTTTCACAAAAGCAAGTTTTTAGGCAACTGATATATCGTTATGGTGGGGGTGAGAGAGACGAATACCCACCGTGAATATCATTCCCGTGAGGGCGTGGCAGATCCTAACATCTTGCCCAGACATTCTTACAGAATTAGGTGGGGATGCGTATCTCGCCCGTCACCAGGTTCTAAGGAGCTAACTCTTTAACCTGATGTTACGTTTAACGCAAGTTGCCCAGTTATGCACTGCGGTGCAGGGGAGACTTCCTTAAAAATAAAAATAAAATAATTATAATGTGTTTTCGCAGTGCTTCCAACTTTGGCAAGGGTAACTAACTACTAAGTATCAGAAGATACACAGGAGGTGTATGTGACACCACACCATGGCCATCACCGCTCAGAAACCCCAATAGTTTCCCAGGGGCGGATCAGTCCATGAAGCCATAAGGCTTAGTGGAACATGAAGAGAGACAATAACTTATAAATATGAGGCCCAATAGGTATGTTTGCCAATTTTACACAACCTTGCCGGAGTGCGGGGCTAAATTATCGCAACTACCGGAAAAGAGGCATACACTATGTGTCTCTTGACGAAGAAATTGTCTCTAACCATATTACACCTATCCTATTGAGCTAAATAGACAGGCTTTTAGTCCGTAGCATGCCGGGCTAAACAGAGTTATAGCACGGACAGCGACCTCAGTGAAAAATTGTTGGTGGCGGAAGAAAGTGATGCATATATAAATGTTGCTGTATAGTGTTTCCTACGTGCACTGCAGTCCTACGTTTTCTACAAATAAACAAACCATATGAACGAATGGCTGCTCGCCATATATAAAACTAACCAGTACTAGTAATACAATGTGAAATGATTAGAATAATACATATAGTATAGGTTGTTAGACCTACTACGGTGCGGTTAGCAAAAACACCTTACAGTAAAATAAGAATACCTATAGACAGATAAAGAAATTATAACTAGCGGTCCTAGGACCGTTACGGTTCCTTTTAGTCATCGGGACCGTTTTACAAAGATAAAGTATAATCATTACAATTGTAATTAACGGAATAATTAAATATGTTAAGTATAGTTACTTGAATAGTCGGTAGCCATTCTTAAAGACGGGCTGTCGTGTTACTGAAATTGATACGTCACTGTGAACATGATGCGAGTTGACACGTTCTCTGGAAGCTGGAAAGTTCCCG
Source organism: Chaetoderma sp. LZ-2023a (assembly GCA_034401795.1). Classification (NCBI taxonomy): domain Eukaryota; kingdom Metazoa; phylum Mollusca; class Caudofoveata; order Chaetodermatida; family Chaetodermatidae; genus Chaetoderma; species Chaetoderma sp. LZ-2023a. The sequence goes on from CM067373.1 coordinate 49,390,320, forward strand.
CAAACAGGATTCCCGCATGCTGTCCAGAACGGGAGCGGAGCGAACTCAGGACGGTAATCACAATATAAGAATGTCTAACGAGCAGTCAGTAAGTTCTACAATAACATTACTGCTAGGAAGAAGTTCCCGTACACCGATGGTACGGATGAAAGTTAAGAACAACCCATTTATCAGCGGGGGTTGTCGAATACGGATGAAGATACATAACTAAGCTTACGGTGCAGGGTACGTCAGTTAGCTCTTAAGACGTACCGAGCAAAGTTTACTTGTTGCGGTCAAAAAGTTTAAATAAACCTACACGTCATCAGTGCGGGGTGGTTGAATAAGCGGAGATGCTACAACCTACCACTGCCGTTTTACATAGAAAAGAAGGTTTGTTAGATGCCGAGATGGTGGGTGCCTATTGCGGATATCCGACAAGATTATGTATTGAGTTCCCGCCTGCGGGGCATCTCGGAATGCCCCCTCGCTGATTAACACACGCAACATGCTGCGCGGAAGTTTGATACCACTTTCAGCCAGGAATGGCCAAACTGACCAAACACGACTTCTGTATTGATCTTAAAGAATGCCAATTTTCAGACTTTGAAAGGTTACCACTGCAATGACTGGATCGCTTATCGAACTAGTCATTGCAGTGTAAAATTTTCAAAAATAATCTCTTTGTCTGCAAATGGAACTTTTCTATGAAAGAAATAATACTTATTTCACCTTTAAGGGGTAACCATTAGAGAATTTAATTTTCAGATTTGCTTTGACTATTTTCAAAGTAATTTCAATGATCGCTATTGTATCCATGGAAACAACATGTGCCAATCAAATTACTTTCAAAGTAATTATCAAATATAATGTTGAATATCTGGAAAGTAATTTGATTGATAGCTGCTGCTGTGCCTATGGGAGCAACAGGTTCCATTCAAATTACATCAAAATACAGCTGTAGGCAAAGGTTTCCAGTCAAATTTGTTTCAAAATATTCATCAGCTTGTTCAATAACTGAATTAAGATTCTCGCATTTCCTGATTCAAATGTTTAAATGTTAACTCCAATGGCCGAGACAACACATCACTGAGTATGTGTGTATAATTACACTGAATGACAAGTGCTTCTAATCACAATGGGTGAACAGTAAATTAACCCATGTCATGCAGAATTATCAGCAAGTATTATTTATTGATCTTGGTAAATGTCTATTTGCATTCCAAGAAGATAATCTTTGAAGATTTACCACTGGAATGACTGACTCGATTACCAAGCCAGTCATATCAATAATACATTTTCAAAAATTGTCTTCTCTTGTAATGCAAATGGGCATTCAAAAGGCCAATCTTGACAAATAAAGGATTAAGAGATTTCTGAATGAAGGGAGTTAACAACACAATACCATATTCATAGATTGAGCAACTAGGGATCTATTACTAACTAAGCTCACGCTAATTACTTTGAAAGGAACTTGTTGAACAGATTGTACAGTCAAACGTGCTCTAGTGACCGCCTGTATTTTGGGGCCACAGGTTTGAGGTTCTTTAAAACAGATGATTGTATGAATATTATTAATTTTCCTGAAAATCAACATATTGATTAACGCAGCAACAACATTTAGTCCAAGTGCTTTATTAACCCTTTTATGCCCAAACCGGAATGATAAGCTTTTGTCGTGGTCTTTACAAATGTCCATTTGCAGACCGAGAGAAGAGGATCACTGAGCCAATGGTTTCACTGGTTTTGTATGTACAGGTTAAAGGGTAGATACATTGGACAAGAGAATGGAGGCACACGCTCCTTACTATTTAGGTGATCATCTTTATTATTTCACTTCAAGAGTATACTTACCTCCCTAATACTCTTTGATATTGCTAAATATCGGCTTTCACTCAATAAACACTCAGAATAAAAACAGTTAGGTGCCCCTACTGGGCAGGGAGTCAGAGTGCAGTCCGGCGAATGCCAGCCCCACCACCGCGCATGCGCAGACTAGCACTTCCTCTTTGCTAATTTATTGGCAGATGCTTTTGTGCTCAAAGCTTTTCCAAGCCTTTTTCAAGTCTTTTTAAGCGTTTATTAGAAGTTTAGAACACCTGTAAAGATTGCAGATAGAGTTACTTCGCCAGAGGAGGGCCCAGGATCTATCCATCAGGTGACTTCTATTATATTTTAGCGAGTTTTTCCCGGTGTAATGTGTTTCCGGGACTCGCGTTTATCGTGATAAGCGCCTAGTATAGTTGTTTTATGTCAACATGGTGCTATATAATACTAATCTCTCTTTGTGCTTTTGTCCACAGGTATCTGTCTGGATATGTATGGGACATCACATCAACAGAGGGTTTGTTTCTCTCCACCAAGGTTCCATTTCCTACTAATACTGTTAGGTTATCTTACCAAAAAGTCTATGTCCAGTGACTCGGAGGCCTCGTAAGAAGGTCTTCTCACTTTGCCCTCTTGATCCAATTCCTTCCCCCTAAGGTGGAGAGAGTTAAGAGGTCATAGTCTTGGTGGAGTGCTCCAGTTCATCACATTGGATGATATTGTCTATACAAAGTGTCAGGTATTCTAGTTAATGATATGAGGTGATGATAATTATGTAAACTATAAATTGCCACTATTGTCATTGTGTATCTGATGTTTGTGTAGTCTGAATATCTATCCTGAATAGTTAGATGTTCTGGTTATGAATACAATTCGTCCTTACACCTGGATGTTTGTTTTCGGATCCATTTAATTTCTGTCTTGATATAATGACGTCATAATCAGCCTTGCTCTTTATTAACAATTAAAGTTTTGCCCAACGCTGGTTTTCTCATATGAATAGTGATCTTTATGATCAGTTTCCCTCTCTTTTATTTTTGGTTTTGAGTTTCTAACCTTAACTAAAATACTCATTGTCCTCGTCTTCTGTCCTGTTTCAGAGACCTGGTTGCCCGTCCTGTGGTCGCTTCCTGAAGGAGAAGTTTATACCACATCTTTGTTTCCAATATGGGCCATTATTTAATTGTGATGTGTGTGAGCATTGGGGGGGGGGCGAACTAATGAAGGAGTTTTTATGCTTACGGGCGAAGGACAAGGTTGCGGAGGAAGAGAGGAAGATGAAATGAGAGGTTGTGAGTAAAAAGGGTAAGAGGATAGATAACCTGTGCCCGTCCCAGGACCTGTACAATAGGCTTCTGCGTACGCCTATGGCAGGTTCTGGTCTCTTTGGAGGTGAGGGATGTAGGCACCTCCAGGAGACGGTCACTCTGGTCAACAACCAGAGGGCGCTGCGCGAACAGTTTGAGATGCTCCGTAGGGAGCGCATTCGCGCTGCACCCCCAGCATACCATCCCCTGCAGGCTCGAGGTGGAGGTGGCCATGTCAGAGGCCAGCCACCATCGCAGCGTCGGCCTCGGCCGCGTGCGATTCGGTCAGCAGTGAGGGGGGGGGGGGGGGCGCAGGCTCCTCAGGCGCAGCCAGCCAGGCAGCCACCCGCACACCAAGGTGCGCGTGGTGCTGGTCGTGGCGCGCGAGGATCTGGTCATGGTAATCGTGCCTGATGGGCCGGTTACCATGGTGAGATCCACTCCGGTGTTTCTGGCAAAGGAGATAGTGCCGCTCTTGCACTCTTTATGTCCACCTCTCTCCCTAGGTTGACCAGTGGGAGGCCATCTGGCCAACCACATGCAAGAGTGGGAACGGTTGACTCAGGACCGTTTAGTCTTGCGATTGCTTTCAGTCAGGTATCATCCCGATTGGATGACAGGCCCACCATCGCGACTGTCTCTGGTGCCAATCTGGACTCAAATTCCGAGAGATCCAGATCAAAGGTTGTGTATAGAGGAGGAAATAAACTCCCTCATACAAAAAGGAGCAATTCAGCCGGCACAGAAGTGTCCGGGCTTCTATTCAACCGTGTTCTTAGTGACAAAAAACACCGGAGGGTGGAGACCAATTCTCAACCTCAAGCCATTGAACAAGTTCATAGAGACACCCAGTTTCAAGATGGAGACTGTGAAGTCGGTGTTGGCAGGGTTGGAGAGGGGAATGTGGACAGCTTCAATAGATTTGAAGGATGCTTATTTCCACATCCCCATAGCGAGGAGTTTCTGTCGCTTCCTGAGATTTGCATTCCAGGGCAGACAGTGGGAATTCAGGGTGTTACCCTTCGGAATTTCCACGGCTCCTCGGGTTTTCACCAGAGTGGTTCTTGCGATTACAGCATACCTCCGCAGGAGAAGCATAGCAGTCCACACGTACATAGACGACTGGCAGTTAAAAGCACACACCCAGGAAAGTTTATCGGCCAATCTGGAGATTGTTTTGAAGACTCTCACAGACTTAGGCTGGATAATCAATTTCCAAAAATCAGAGCTGACTCCATCCCAGAAGTTTGTTTACCTGGGGATGTTCTTCGATCTAGAGACAGGATATGTTTATCCTACTCAGGGGAGGGTTCAGATACTCATCTCCATAATACAGTCAGTGTGCAACAGTCGTCATGTCCTGGCACGGGTTTACTTGAGAATGCTGGGGTTGATGGTTTCTTTGGAACCAGTCATTCCTCAGGCGGCCTTATGCAGGCAGCCGATCCAGTTATTTCTCATGACGCAATGGACCCAGAGTACAGGTTCACTGGACTCGAACGTGTCAGTGTTGGAGCCTCTAATTCACCACCTGCAATGGTGGTTGGAGACAGAGAATCTCCTGGCGGGGGTTATGCTAACCCCTCCTCACCCTCAGGTAACTGTGTATACAGATGCCTCGATGGAGGGGTGGGGGAGCTTGCCTGGAAGAATCCACGATATCAGGGCTTTGGAATCTGGAACAGTCAAAGGAACATATCAATCTACTGGAGTTAAGAGCAGTAGTCCTGGGCCTGGAACATTTCTTACAGAAAGTTCAGGGCAAGATTGTTCTTATTCGATCAGACAACTCAACAGTTGTGACTTACATAAACCGCCAGTGCGGAACGAAGTCGCCCAGTCTCTGTATGATGACATGGAGACTGCTTTGTTGGTGCCTGGATCACAGGATTACCTTGAAAGCAGTTCATATTCCGGGAAGGTTAAATCTGCTAGCAGACTCATTGAGCCGAAGGATGAGTGTTTTACCGATGGAATGGCAACTAAATCAATGTGTGGCGGATCGTCTGTTCGACCATTGGGGGGAACCCAACATCGATTTGTTCGCAATGAAGAAGAATACGAAGATGACGACGTACGTCTCTCCGATTCCAGATCCAAGCGCTTTCGCAACAGATGCATTAGCTATCAGCTGGGTGGGAATGTATGCATACGCATTCCCTCCAGCAATCCTGATTCCAAAAATTCTTCAGAAAATCGGACAGGAGGAGTGCCAAGTGCTTCTGATCGCCCCAAATTGACCATGCCGATCATGGTATACGGATCTGCTGGACCTTCTGGTCTGCAATCCGGTTCCTCTGCCTCTGATGGACGACATTATCTTCCAGGGCAAGGCCCTTCACAACAATCCGTCAATGTTCAGATTGACTGCGTGGATGTTGTCAAGGAATTTAGAATTAAGGAGAGCTTTTCTGAGCAAGCAGCCATGTTTATGGCCAAAGCCAGGAGGGGGTCAACCTCCAGAGCATATAATTATAAAATCAACAGATTTGCAGAATGGTACTCAAAAAGATGTATTGATCCAATGGATTCATCTATTCAGGTAGTAGCTGATTTCCTCTGTCACCTGTATGATGCCTATAGCCTCAAGCCTAACTCTATTGCTGGTTATAAATCAGCTTTAATGACAGTTATCCCTTGCTTGGCTAATAGGGGAAGTGATGAAGTAAGTACATTAAATGTATTAATTAAAGGCATGGGCAATCTAAGACCAAGGAATCCCCCGGTGATTCCATCTTGGAGTTTATCTCTAGTGCTTCATGTACTAGGCGATAAGCCTTTTGAACCACTTAGTTCCATTTCTATGAAACTATTAACTCTTAAAACTGTATTTTTAATTGCTGCGGCCTCGGCTAGGTGTAGGAGTGAAATTCATGCCTTATCAGCCGAGGAAGACCGTTTCGTGGTTACAGGGGAAGGCCTTAAGCTTCTACCTAGGATTAATTTCTTGGCTAAAAATCAGTCTTTGAAATATCCAGGTCAACCTATTTTTTGCCAGCTTTAACTAGATATGATCCTAATTCTAAAGCATGGTGTCCCGTCCGAGCGCTGATCCGGTACTAACAACGTACTCAGGAGTGGCAGACGGACCAGTCAGCGTTATGGTTGTCATATATTGAACATCATGGCAGGGCGTCTAAGGACACCATTTCCAGGTGGATTGTAGAATGTATTCAGTTTTGTCATAAATCCGCCACCGGTAAGCAAGTTGACATGGGCAAGGCTCACAGTGTCCGGGGCGTAGTGACTTCCACTGCCCTATTTAATGGGGTCCCTGTGGATGACATTATGTCGGTTGCTCAGTGGCACTGTGAGTCAAGTTTTACAGACCATTATCTCCGTGACACCTCTAATCCTCTCGCCTTATCGATTTTGAAGAGGTAATCAGGTGTACTTTTTTGATGAGGTTTCCTCATTGCTTGTATATATCACAATTAATTAATGGGAACAACCACCTTTTGGGACTGCATCAGCCTTCACCACTGGGAAGATGATGTCAGCCGCCAAGTTCAACAAGGTCAGTCTTGTTTATGTGTTGTCCATTGTTAATTGTATTGTCACGTAACCCTTTGTTATTAAAATGGTGATGGTATGTGTTTTTATGTGGTTCATCATTGAGAGTATACGAATATGGAGCTTTTTCGTCTCTGTCCTATAGTACATGGCACTTGTACGTAGAGAGCGTATGGGACATTGAGGTCATTCGAGTCTTCCTCCCAGGAAGGGGGGGGGGGGGGGGGGGGGGGGGAAAGCGCATATGACATTTGGTCATCTCTCATCCATCGGTTTGTGTTAGCAGATGTTTTTTCAAATCCTGACTGTGTTTTCACACAGTTTCAGAAGTTTAAGTGCCTTAAACGCAGAAAAGCGTATAGGGAAGAGCTGGTCTTTTGACCTCGCCTCCTTCCCGCCGAATTCCCTGACGAATTCTGGCAATATCAAAGAGTATTAGGGAGGTAAGTATACTCTTGAAGTGAAATAAACGAAATCACGGATTTCTTTTTTCACGAGAGAGTTGATACTTACCTCCCTAATACGGACCCGACCTCTCCACCCCACAGAGGCTCGGTCTTCAGGCTCTTAATAGTTGCATGTGTGTCAGCCAATAAATTAGTCAGAGGAAGTGCTAGTCTGCGCATGCGCGGTGGTGGGGCTGGCATCCGCCGGACTGCACTCTGACTCCCTGCCCAGTAGGGGCACCTAACTGTTTTTATTCTGAGTGTTTATTGAGTGAAAGCCGATATTTAGCAATATCAAAGAGTTTTAGGGAGGTAAGTATCAACCCTCTCGTGAAAAAAGAAATCCGTGATTTCGTTTATACTCTAGAGATACGTTGGTGTAGATTATCTCAGAAACAAATTAACTAAAATGTGTTGGTTTGCTATGATCTCAACTGAGTTACGCTAAACTAATTTCAAAATATACATGATTTTGCACACACGCACGCACAAACGCACGCGCGCGCGCACACACACACACACACACACACACACGCATGCGCACACACACACACACACGCGCGCACACATAAACACGCACGCATACACGCGCGCGCGCACACGCGCGTACACACGCGCGCACACACACACGCGCATGCACCCACGCATGCACGCACGTGCACGCACGCACGCACACACACACACTTATGGCTGAGAGCTACATGTTAAGAAATTCAGAGTAAAATGTGTTAATAAATCACAGAGAATTAAATTTCTAATTTCTGGTAACAGTAATGTAATTTTTATGAATTAACAAATAATTTGGTTGAATATTTTGAAATTAATTTGACCTTGTGCTGTGGCTCCTATTTACAGCAGCAGCAGCAGCAGCAGCTAGGCTCCATCCTATTTTGAAAGAATGCAAAATGAAAAAATGTAGTGCCTTTGAAAAATCCTCAAATGCATTTGAAAACTCAAATGCAAATACAAACCCTTTTATGCAAATGCAAATACATGAGATTCAAATGCAAGTACAAATGCAAATGCGTCAGAAATTTCATAATTGCATTTAAATGCAAATGCAGATGCAAATGCATTTGCACTTGTACCCAAGCCTGGTAAAGTAATATATAAGTGTGCTTGTATATTTATTGGCGTTTCCACCAGTGCCACTGTTGACACTGGAGCTTCCATCACCGTTTTTATCTAGCGCTTATAAGAGCGCATCCCACCTCATAAGAAGCCACCGCTTAGGCCTACAAATATCCTTTTGTAAACAGCTACGGGAGCCGATGTTGTACAGCAAACCTCGTCATACAGATAGAGGAAATGCAATTCATACAGCGAATTATCATTACCTCTATTTAAAACGATGCCCTGCTTGGTTCTGATTTCCTCAGTGCCAGCGAAGCCGTCATACATTGCAGACAGCAGGAATTAGACATACACGACCAACGTATACCGCTTGGACCGGAATTATCACTGTACAACACCTGTGCAGTGATTTTGGCATCTACCGCCGCACCACAGTTAGGAAACAACACACATATAGCTGTTCTGGAACCCGACGCTGAATATATAATCGCCTCACAATGCGCCAGTCCCCGAATGATCGTGGACACCACCAATAAGGATCACATACCATTCCGGGTATTCAATGGCACAACAGACCCAATAACTCTTGAATTGGGACTTCGGTGTGGCCATCTGGTGGATGTGATATCACTGGAGACAACCCCTACTACACCTACACCAGCAACAACGGCTGATGATGTTCCGGAACACCTGCATGACATATATCTGCGTGCCACAGTTGGATTGATGCAGTCTCATAAACACGACATACGGAAAATCGGATACAAATATCGTGATAGTTTCTCGGAGGGAGATATGGACCTGGGAGAAACTCATCTCGTGTGACACTCCATCGACACCGGAAACAACCGACCCGTTCGACAACCTGTTCAACGTCTTCCCATTGACAAGGAGGCGGAAGCACATCAACAAGTGGACGACATGTTGCGGACAGGCAAAATAGAGCCATCAGCATCCCCCTGGGCTAGTCCCATTGTACTAGCAGGCAAAAAGGACAGATCTTTGCAGTTCTGTATAGACTACTGCCGCCTTAATGATCTAAGCATCAAGGACGCTTATCCCTTACCACGGATTGATCAGGCCTTGGATTCCTTGTCCGAAGCCAAGTGCTTTTGTACCCTTGATTTAGCTAGTGGGTACTGGCAGGTAGCCATGAATGAGTCTGACATGGAGAAGACCGCGTTTGTCTGTAGAGACTGTCTTTTTCAGTTCAGTAAGATGCCTACGGCTTGTGCAACGCTCCTGGAATGTTCGAGCGTCTCATTGAGCAGGTATTATCTACCCTGCAATGGGAGATCTGTCTCTGTTACATCGACGACGTAATCGTCTTTGGGTCCTCGTTTGAGCAGACTTTGTCCAACCTGGACACAGTTTTAATGCGATTTCACACAGTGAATCTAAAGCTCAAACCCAAAAAGTGTCATCTTTTTAGGCAGAGCGTCGAGTTCCTGGGACATATCTGGTGATGGAGTGGCTACTCAGCCTTCAAAAACTAAAGCAGTAGCAGAGTGGCAGACCCCCACTTCAGTCATGAACACCCAGAGTTTCCTCGGTCTCTGCCAGTACTATCGTCATCATCCATCACTTTAGCGAGATTGCATCACCATTATTTAGGATCACCGAAAAAGATCGGCCATTCGAGTGGACGAGTGAGTGTGAAAGTTCCTTCAGGCCGCTGGAAGAATGCTTGACGAGCGTCCCAATTCTTGCTCATCCTAACCCTAACCTCGATTTCATCTTAGACACTGATGCATCGGCTTATGCCATTGGTGCAGTTTTATCTCAGGTCACAGAAGATGGAACAGAGCAGGTACTGGGTTATGGTTCACGTGAATAAAATGAAGAAACGTTACACGACTACTAAGCGAGAATTGTTAGCTGCAGTCCATTTCACCAAGTACTAGAAACATTTTCTGTATGTGTGCCCATTCACCCTGCGTACAGATCATGCCTCCCTACGTTGGCTCAGAAACCTAAAAAATCTGGAGGGCCCGGTAGTGAGGTGGCAGGAATCCCTGCAGGCCTTCACCTTCAAACATTGTTCATAGACCCGGCAAACTGCATTGAGCAGAATCAGGCTTGAGGATGAACAAGAAGTGGCCACCACCGTGACACATACTATATAGCCATCTGCAGTGTTCCCAGAATTGCGGTGCTCATGAACAAGCAACAGACGTGCAAACATGGAACATATACACGTGGATCCAGGAGGGGGTACGTCCTCCTAAGGAATCTGTTACACCACTTTCCGCGATAGCCAAATACTACTATCAAAGGTTTGGAGAGTGTCATATGCAAGACGACATTCTCTACATTAATAACCGGATAGTGATCCCTGAGCGTTATCATGAAAGCATTCTACAACAACTGCACGATAGCGCCGGACACCTAGCTGTCGAGCGAACTACTACACGAATCAAACAGAGATTCCACTGGATTGGGATACGTGATAGTGTGAAGGCATGGGTTGCCAAATGTGTCTCATGCCAAAGACGCACTGTTGGCCAGCACCATTCCGCACCCTTACAAGTTAAAATTGTTGGTGCACCATGGAAGCGAGTGGCTATTGATGTGCTCGGACCCTTGACTACGACAGATGAAGGAAACAAGTACATCCTCGTATTGCAAGATTATTTTACGAAGTGGGTAGAAGCATTTGCTTTGTCGAACCAAGAGGCATCCACAGTAGCTGAGGTTTTGACAAGCAATGTGTTCTGCTGAGTCGGTATGCCCTATGAACTTCACTCCGACCAAGGAAGTAATTTTGAGAGCCAGCTGATCTCTGAGCTTGTTTCATATAGTCAAAACGTGCACAACGCCCTACCAGCCACGAAGTGATGTGATGGTAGAGAGGTCAACAGAACCCTGGCAGAGATACTGACAAAGGAAGTACGCCTTGATTGTCGTGATTGGGATCTATGACTCTCATATGTGCTCATGGCATACCGCACTTCGATACATTCCAGTACAGGTTTTACCCCTGCTTGGCTAATGTTAGGTCATGAATTAGCCATACCCCTGGATCTGGCCATGCCCAGGATTTCAAGAGAAAAATTCACCATCTCTACGTAGAGCTCAGGCTGCAGCGGATAGAACAAACCCATGAGCTAGTAGTGATGTTATTTTTCCTAAAATTGGAAAAATATGTGTATATTTTGAACTAGTGTGTGCGTGCGTGCGCAATATTGCATCATCCATGATTCTATGCAGCTGGTCTAGAGTTGAACCCAGAAATACGGTAAAAGTACACAGAATTAACATTTCCTCTATTTTGAATGATATGCAAAAACTTTCCTGTTGAATATTTTGAACACAATTTGCTAGGAAGCCATTACTGCCTATAGCAGCAATAGCTTGTTTCAAGCAAATTGGGTTCAAGATATTTAACAGCATTGTTTGGAAATTTGTTATTTCTGAACTATAGTGATAGTGTAACCCGATGCAAGCTATTTCAGCCATGGCAATAGATGACACAAATCTAAATCTATTAAGTTATATTAGTAGCAAAAGCATCAGTATTAATCTAACAGGGAAATAAAAATTTGCAATTGCATCCTTAAGTGACCAGAAAATTTTCAGGAAAAATACGTTGGTAAATTGATGGAAAATTTTCTGACTCACAATACTATGAGCTAGTGAGAGCAACATTATTCACTGCACATCGGCGTCAGAAAACGTGGCATGACCGGCGAGTGCATGGAGACCCATATGAGGCGGGAAAAATGGGTTGGGTTCATGATTCGCAATGTTCTGCAAATGTGCCGAGTAAACTGAGTTACAAGTGGAAAGGCCCCTATGTGGTAGTAGGTAAGAAGTCAGACGTGAGCTACCTTATCCGCACCTCGAATGGTCTGACCTCAGTCATCCACTTCGATCGACTTAAACCTTGTGTCAGTGATGACTCAGTGCTAGAGCTCAGACTGGGCATTCCACGTGACACCGGTACCCAGACAGATGTCTCTACGGAAACAAGTATTCCCGACGTTAGTCCTAAGCACCGCAGTGCCAGTTCGACCCATCTCCTACCAAGCCAGGAGTCCGGTGAACGTATGACTAACGTTGAGGACTATGATGAGATACGTACTCACCCTCTCCTTCGTCAGAGCCGGTCTACAATATCTGGGAAGTCGTATCCGAAGACTTTCTCGTTTGTGCTATCCAAGGGGAAGGACGGAAAAGTTGTTCCGCCGACCTCTTCCCACTCTCACCCACTTCATGCTATTACCCCAATTATAGTTACCACAAGCGGAAGCTGAGGCTGCCCCGGGCCATGCTTCCTGTGGGGTGGAACATGTAATAAATAGCATGGAAGTGAAGAGGCCTGATGAGACCTTGGCTTGTTTTGAAGAACAGAAAAACTGCACAACTCGGGGTACCCATCCAAGCCATCAAATCGCGAGACCATCCCCACTCCAAGGTGCGCCCCATCCATTAGCACCACCACCCCCACTCCAACTCGCGTCTCTCGTCTATGCACCAAGTTCGGACATCACCGGTCCTGTCCATTGCACACTCCATTCGTCATCTGTTGACTGTCAATCTTCAGATATGAGAGAGTCAGTTGCTACAGAGGAGATGGGCTCACGCACCACGGTCACCCACTTCCCCTCCATCCACTGGTGGTGGGAAGGGAAGCAGCCTGTTCAGCAGACTCTTGGCTTGAATATTCCCTGTACTTAAAAATTATGACAGAGTACCAACCGTCGTGTAACGGGCGATTACCCTCCCCATCCACAGGGCATGCCTGACCACAACCACCCTACCAATCCCCCCCTCACCCCCCCCCCCCCCCCGTGATCAGTCAGAACATCGCACCAAGCCACAGAAAGCCAAGAGCATACAGAACACACTTGCCCACATGGCTGGATACGTCAATTCATTTCTGCATGAACATTACATACCTTCCCGGTTATATAAACATATAACAAGGACATTCAACATCATCAACCACATAGATAGCATGCACCTAGCTTTTTGTAACAGAAAAAGTTAGACACCTTTTTCCGCAACATTCCCTCCCGCATGAATGCGAGGAGTTCATCACTTTCCGCAACCCGACTTTTCCGCAATAGCAACAGACTCAGCATTCCCCCAGTTGGAAACCTGGATCTGCCCAAATCGCATTATGCCAGCATCATGCAGCAACCCCGACTTCCCTACACCAGAGCACCACCATCATCAACACGAGTCAACATTTTCCACAAACACCTCCTTATCCGGTTTGCAGAAAACTGATCATACGAGAAGGAGGAACAACACCGCCACCATCTACAGTACGCGCTACGGGGGGGGGGGGGGGAATCCCCCCTCCCGGGAAACGTTGTACGTTAAACAGCTAAACTATCACACTTCAATCACACGTAATAACAGTCAATATTATTAAGAGAGCAAGATGCCTGCAGTGTGTCGTCAGTATCAAGTAGGAATTTGCTACTGAACGGAAATTTGATAATGGTCTGATCCAAGTACGACAGCCCCCTTCTTGGCCATCCACGCTTTAAAGTAACTCTGTCCTGTTTCCAGACTCGGCCATTACAGAGCGAAATACATCATGTCCGAGAAAGTTGACACCACCCACATGCAGCTTTCTCGCCCTGCTGCCATAAAAACTTCACACTTCACGACAGCGCAAGAATCATCCACAGATAAACAGCCATGGATATCAATCAAATTCACCAACATGACAGAGACACAGACACTCGGGATGACTGTATTCACAATCTCCATACGACGGTATTATAAATCGTAAAACTGAGGCACGCATTTCCCGAGCTGTACTGTGATAATGCTGTCTTGTATGCACTACCTTCCCATCGACGCTGTAGGCCAAGGCATCCTTATCACGCTAACCAAGCCCAAGAAGCCCCCCCCCCCCAGCCAATCTGCGGCACATTGTGCTCTTTAACAGCATACAGAAAATCCTATCCAATGTTACTCTATGCCGCATCCAAGACAAGATCGACGACTTCACCGGATCATGTCAAAGTGGCTTCACACGTGGATGCAGCTGTGCGGACATTGTATGGGCTCAAGGCATGCTTGTGTTGGTAGTCATGTCCAAACACTGGGATTTCCACAAAATGGGCATTGACATGTCACGAGCCTTCGACACAATTAAATTCTCAAAGATCCTAGACGTACTATGCCAGGCCAGTTGCAATTAAGATGAGCTATGACTAGTGAGACTACTGCTTGCAGACACCAAGCTGAGAGTACGAGTCAAGTCAGTCTGTAGAGTTTGAGACATCAATCGGCTCCCCACGGGGAGATGGTCTATCCTCTGTGCTTTTCACCTGTTACCTGACTGCTGCATTGAAACCGTGTGGGAAAACTCCACAAGACCCCCCCCCCCCCCCCCCCCCCCCCCGGTGTCAATACTGGGCATGCCGCTAGAGATGGAATATGCCGACGATGTGGACTTTATAGATGAGGAAAAGAAACCCCTTAACGAACTTCTCCCAATAGCTGCAAGCAAACTAAAAATTGAGAATCTCTTTATGAATGAATCCAAAACAGAGTTCACCCACATATTCCTATCTACAAAGCATGAAACTAAAGAAAATGACGATCCACTACATGGCGGCGAACCATGGAGGAAAAGTAAAATCCTGGGCTCACTGCTTTGCAGTACTGTTGACATTGCTGCACGCTGCATCATGGGGAACATCGCTTTCAAGTCCTGGAAGCTATGGATTCGTAGATCAAAGATGCCCTTGGTAAAAAGACTACGTTTATACAATGCAACCTGCGTATCCTTGATGATGTATAACTGTAACAGCTGGGCAGCTCCAAAGGCAGCTCTAGACAAACTTGCCGCCTGCCACCGCAAACACCTACACACTATCACTGGACACTGATGGCCAGAGAGCATAGTTTCCAATGATTCACTATACATGATGTGTAATACGTGGCCGCTGTCAGTAAAAGTCGGCCAGCAAAGATGGTCCATGTTTGACCATGTGCTAAGGATGCCGGAAGACACACCAGCACAGAGAGCCTTGGAATTCGCCCTACTGGGAGCCAGCAAATACAGTGCCAGGAGAGGATGTCATTGCATAAATCTGCTTAGCATGCTACGAGGTGACCTCAAGAAAGCAGGATTAGGTACACTCAAGTCAAGAATGGACCTGAGGAAGCTAAGGATTTTGGCTGAGGACAAGACGCAGTGGGCAAAAGTGAAGAAGGACTAATTGCAGCTGTATGGTGTTTCTACTACTACAGCCGCAGAATACAGTAATCATACATACTGTGATAATTAAGTTTGGTCTAGGTGAGATGAGACTAGTCCTACCCACAGAGAAGGATGCTTGGCAGTCCACCCACCCGGAAAACACAGTCCAGCTTCGCGGGGTCAATAGACTTGGTTTCCGCAAGACATGTAGCTGTTTAAACCAAACAATAAATTACACTCAGCTATACTGTCCTAATTTTGATTAAGAACATGACTGTTCTCCTTCGATCAATACTCACCATTCTATTACTTCTGATATACAGCTGGCCCTGACAGCTGGCTCTAGGACTATAGACTTAGAAAGCTTTACCGACTCCTTGGAACCGGGTACTCGGCTCCCAACTACCGAGTACCCGTCTACCATGAAGCTCATTCTTGTTTGCATAGCGACAGGAGAATACATGCTTTTTGCAGTTGGAAAGTCTTAAGATTGTTTAAGCCTACGTCTTTTTACTGTGATTAATTGTGATAGCTTGTGCGTTCTCAAAAGGATATTTGGATTAATATGGATGCTTCCGATGATAATCAGGTCGTATATTTCCATGTTATTCCATAGTTAAAAGACTTAGGTCTCTAAAATTTCGTCTGTGTCGCATGTTCCAATTTCTAAACTCAAAGAATCTGGGACGTGTGTTAACAACGAAATATGCCAGATGATCGCCTTCCTTTAAATCCCCAACAGGCGATCAGCAGATATGAAATTAGGTGTTGGCTTATCGGTGTTTTAACACGATTATCAGCTAACGTCGTTCTCCGTAAGATCCGAGTGGGTGGCATCACACCCGTGTTTCTCGGGTGTTTATGTGAAGAAAATGTTTCATTAATTCGCGCATCTGATTCTGGGTGCTGCGTACTTTAATTGGTACCAGAAAAACTTTGGATTTTTTAAGTTTTGCGTGTTATCACGATCTGTTTGCAATGATCAGTGGTTTCAAATTTCTTGATTTAGATGTGTGGTCTGCGGTTTTACCGTGTGCTACAGCAGTTTGTTTACATTTTGTTGTTTCTTCACATGTCGTTTTGGCCTTCGTTAGGAGTATAATTTATATTTATTAGTAAATATACCCCGAATGCCATGCGATATGATTCCTGGTTCCATTATACATCCTTGAGGATCAGTGTATGGGTGTATTATTGCCCGCTTCGTTCTTGTCATCATAATCAATGAGATCTTTGCTGTAACGTTGCGGGAGGGTGACAGTTGATTTATGGTCAAAATATTTGAAAATTAATTGTCTGCCTTCCATTTTTGTTTCGTTCCGCTGGCTTATTGTAGGTTTGGCTTTTTATAGGCCAAGCCAGCCCCGCCATCATGTGTCGAGTGCCACATATCGTACGGGTTCTATGCAAGGACCATGTCTGTTTCTACTGTACTAGTGTAGTCTTGACAGTAGGTGTACCGTTTGCGCTGTGTGGTCGATCGATATGATGCTTAAGTTCCTTGCCAGAAGGACTTGGCATGGTCTGATGCGGGGTCAGGCGGTCCGTGGGGGCGTTCCAGGTCTGCAACTGGAGGTGGCGGAGATGGCACCGCCGGCATGGTTTTGTCCGGCTAGGCAAGGTTTCTTGCATAGCGTTCTGCCCACGCTGGTGTCGTCCCTGCTGCCAAAAGTTGTAGTGCAGTCTCTCCCCATGTTTGATTCGGACCCTGTCCTTGGACAGGGTTCCGGACTGGCCACCGAGGGAGCCGTCTCGTACGGCCCCCTGGCAGTCCCGTCGGGCTCCGGTCTGATGAGTTCTGTCTCTCTGCGGCCACCTCCGGGTGGTCTAGTAGTGGTGGCAGGTCCGTCAGGCATGGGAGCCGTCCGCTAGGACGGCTCCACGGTTTTCCTTGTCTAGTGACGACTCTTCGGGGTCTGAAGATGAGGAGGCCGAGGAGGAGAGGTTGCTGCGGCCTGTGATGCCGCGGGTGAAGAGCATGGAGGTCGATTCCGTCCTGACGGAACCGTCCTCCATCTGTCTGGCCTGGCGCAAGCCAGGGCAGCGGCTCTGCCCGTGGTTGAGGCCACTCCGGTTTCCGTGCAGGCCTACTCCATGGACTGGTGTGTTCCATGGGGTGGCGGCGGAACCGTACGGTACCGGAGTTCCTAGCATATCAGCAATGGCTCCTAGCCCAGAGGCCGTCGCTGGTAGAGCCGTCAACATGTCAACGGGTGACGTGTTCACGGGAGTGTCCTCCTCAGAGACGGATTGGTCTGGGGCTCTGGCTTGGCTAGCCAGGGTGGACCCGTCTGTGGTTTCTGTGCATCGATTAGGATGGGGATCTTGCCCGCAGCGCTGATCCAGTCTGTTGGACTGGATCCATGGTTTATGGTGTTGCTTGATGCTATTTATAGCAAACAACGCATGAACAAGGGCCAGCTTCTTGCGGCCTCCATGGAGGTGCGGGCGAGGGGTCGTATTCTACGGGGGGAATACGACATGTATGGTGTTGTCCCGTCGGTCACCGAGGATGACCGCTGGGTACTGGGTTCCAGAGTGCTGGAGCGGGTGGCCCCGCCCCGGCACTGGTGGACAAAGCTCAGGTACACCAAAATGAAGTCCTGTCCCTATGTGATGGGTGTGTGAGGACAACCCTGAGTGCTGTCAACCACTCTTATCGTCTTCTTCAGTCGGTGTGGGCTGAAGCGGGGGCAGGCCACCCTGTGCCATCTGTGGCACTTTCGTGCGTTAATGACGGCCTGGTGCTGTCTATGGATGCATTGGCAAGGGTGCAGGCACGTGTGACTATGTCCGGGAGGCAGATGGTTCTTGACCATATGCGTCCAGCTACTGCCATCAGGGAGCGTCTTCTTGGGACGCCCCTGACAGGCCTTAGTATCTTTGGTGGCCAGGCGCTGGCCATCTTGGATGACACGGCAAGCATTGCGCAGAATCGGTTGGTGGTTAATCTGACTGTAGTCAGGCCACTGACCGGGCAACCTTCAAGAAACAGAGAAAAGGCAAAAGCATAGTGCTGCTTCTGTTTTCTGCTGGGTTTTCTCAGCCGTCTCGGCGAAGAAAGCCAAGAAGGTTGTGGGGGCCTCTACCCTCCCCAATGTTGCTCATGATCGCCCGAGAGCCGGGAAGGGGAAGCGGAGGGGTAAGCCCTCAAAGTGCGGACAGAAGGGAGTGGATCGTACCCGAGGGTACGGGGCTCCCTTCGCATCTGCCTGGACCGCACCTGTGTGACAGGAACAGCGGTGCCAGTTAGACCGGCCAAGCCATGACCAATATGGTTCTCTCTCTCTCTCTCTCTCTCTCTCTCTCTCTCTCTCTCTCGTCAAGAGAGGGGGGGGGGAGCGGATATGCGAGCCAGACACCTCCATTAGGCGTTGAGGCGTCTATAGTGGGTGGAAAGCTCATGCGTTTTCGTCGAGGTTTGGCGAGGTGTAATGTCAGACAGTCTGGTCCTGGGATGGTTATCCCAGGGGACATACCAGAGTGGTGGGACTTTCCACCACAGAATCTGTCTTTGGCACCTGTCTGGACACCCATTCAACGGAACCAGACAAGTTAGAAGCTATTCAAAACGAAGTGTCAGGTTTGCTTCTGAAGGGAGCAATAAACCAGCAAACCGGAACACTCCAGGCTTCTATTCAAACATGTTCCTTGTCCCTAAGAGCACAGGGGGATGGAGACCCGTACTCAGTCTCAGGCCATTGAATTGGTTTATCCATACGCCTCAGTTTCAGATGGAAACTCCGAGGCCGTTAATGGCAGGATGGAGGAAGGGGGTGTGGTGTGTATCGATCGATCTGAGAGATGCATGTTTCAACATTCCTATGAACAGGAGTTGTCACAGGTTTCTGAGAGTTGCGTTTCAGAATCAAGTATGGGAGTTTAAATCCTCCCATTCGGCCTGTCGACAGCTCCAAGGGGCTTTCAGCACAGTGGTCCTTGTGGTGACAGCGTTTCTCAGAAAGGAGAACGTGGCGCTTCACACCTACATAGACGATTGGCAGATCATCAGCCAGGTTAGAGGTGGATACTGCTCTGACTCTGAAGTTGCTTTCAGATCTATGCTGGATAGTCAACAAGGTGAAATCTGAGTTGACACACCACTCAACATTTCGTTTATTTAAGGATGCGATTCGATCTCGAGGAGGGCATGTTTTTTTTACCTGTCAGAGCCCAGAGTGGTGTCTCTGTTAGCCATCCTCAAGAGTTTCGATTGGGAAACCACATTCAGGCGAGGCGGTTTCTTCAGATGCTGGGCATGATGGTCTCCATGGAGCAGGTATACCCGTACACTGCTCGGATGCGAAGACCTATCCAGTTGTATTTGATGTCTCTGTGGAAACAGAGAATAGAACCCTTGTCAAAACTGGTGCCAGTTTTGGAGCCAATAATGTCGCATCTTGTATGGTGGGAAAAAGCGTCAGAATCTCCTAGTAGGAGTTTTCGCTGCACCTACCCCACCCCAGCTGTCCGTGTACACGGATGCATCGCTGGAGGGATGGGGTGGGCCCTACCTGGGAGAACACCAGGTCTCGGGCACATGGACTCTCCAAGAGAGCCAGCTGCATATCAATCTGTTGGATATGATGGCAGTGGAACTGTCATTGGAAAAGGTTTTTTCCAAAAGTCAGGGGCAAGGCGATATTGATACGGTCGGACAACTCGACAGTAGTATCATACAGAAATCTCCAAGGCGAGACCAAGTCACCCACACTATGTAAGTGTGGCACTTGATTCAATGGTGCTGGAATTACTCGGTTGTTTTGAAAGCACCTCATATTCCTGGGCGATTGAACATTCTGGTGGATGCTTTGTCTCGCAGATCTTCGAGCATTGGGGCAAACCCAACGTGGACTTGTTCGCCACAAGGGAAAATGCTCAAATCATGACTTATGTCTCGCCGATTCCAGATCCTAATGCCGTCGATACAGATGCTCTGTCATTAAGCTTGGGAGGGATGCACGCTTACGCGTACCCACGCACCATTCTTCTACCGAAGATATTGGTGAAGATCAGGGAGGAACCATGCCTGGTCCTGCTATAGCGCCATTTGGCCCAGCAGGGCGTGGTTCACGGATCTTCGAGGTCTGCTGGTGGAAAATCCAGTGCAGTTACCCGAGATTCCGAACATAATCTCCCAGGTCAAGGGACGCTTCCTACACGAGCGTCCCGAAATGTTATTGACTGTGTGGTTGTTGTCAAACAACGTTCCACATCGGAGGGCTTTTCTCGACATGCTACAGATTTCATCGCAGCTGCGAGAGGGAGGTCAACCTTCAAGTCATATAACAACAAGGTTAACGGATTTGCAGACCGGTGTGAAAAAAATGGTATTGATACCTTTCATTCCACTATTCAGCAAATAGCAGACTTTCTCTGTGAGCTGTTCTTTTCAGGACTAGCTCCTGTCACAATTGCTGGATTGATAGACATCTGTGGATCTGCCATACGGAGCCATATGGCGCCGCAACTGTAGATTCTATCTCTCGTTGGGTAGTCGAATGCATTCAGACTACCCATGAGATTACGACTGGGCACCAGGTGCAATGCACAAGGGCACGATGTTAGAGGAATAGCTGCCTCTTCCACCCTTTTACAATGGTGTTCCGTTTAAGGACATCATGGCTGTTGCACAATGGCACTGTGAGTCCTCTTTCACGGATTACTATATGAGGGATGTGTCAGACTTTGCCAATCCACTCGCTTTAGCTGTTTTGAGACGATAGCTATATGACCACACTGCTCTTCTTCCTTTTTTGGCATTTGTAAGAAAGAATTAAGAAGCAGACATTGTCGAGCGAGAGGATATCAACCAGATTGTGTCACTGATGGCCGGACAAGTGAATGGTTGGAGGCTCCAGGTCTGAAATCCAAATATCATGAGGTAATTCACGATTGAGAGTGTTTTGTATCATGTCTATATATCATGATCATTCATCTTATATATTCATGCTCATTCCCAGGCTAATATATGCAAAGAGCAGTTAACCCTCTTGGCATATTTGTGTTTTCAGGCGAGATGCATGTTCGTGAGTTCTCTCCATTTTCTTAGGAGAAAAGGGTGGAGGGGGCGTGGGCAATGATGTGAATGTGATTTGGTTCCGTTAACTTGATGGTCCTTTTAGGTCTCCATTAGTCAAGTTCAAGTCTAGCTCTTTCTCCAAGGGGCAAAAGTAGCAGTTATGGCTTGCCCCTTCCCACCAGGTTACTGACCAAATTTGGTGTATATCAGAAGTAATAGAATGGTGAGTATTGATCGAAGGAGAATGAAGGAAATTTCAATTTCCCTTTCTCCGAGATCTAACAATACTCACCATTCTATTACGGACCCAGCCTCCCAGCCCCACGGAGGCAAGCCATGAGTTTCTCTTGTTTGGTGGCTATGCAAACAATATGAGCTTCATGGTAGACGGGTACTCGGCAGTTGGGAGCTGAGTACCCGGTTCCAAGGAGTCGGTAAAGCTTTCTAAGTCTATAGTCCTAGAGCCAGCTGTCAGGGCCAGCTGTATATCAGAAGTAATAGAATGGTGAGTATTGTTAGATCTCGGAGAAAGGGAAATTGAAATTTCCTTCATTCTACTGCATATACAAATCATTAGCGCACGGGCTGATGAAGCAGCATCAAAACTTAGACAATATAACACCATGGAGAATTTCAAATATTCTCTTACCTACATATTCTAGCCACTAATCAACATGGGCTGGAATAAATCTACTACACACAAGAGGCGGCGCATGCATAAGATCACGCGTGTGTAAAGGGACACTGTTCTGAGGGACAGATTAATGAAAACATATATTTCCATTTTTTGCATCAACTACGAACAGCCAGCAGCATCAACACTCCACCATTACATACAGATTGCCTAAGTTTCCGATCAACCATGTGCTTTCAAAACAAGAATCACATGATCATCAAGGGCTATAAACAAAAGAACCGCCCTACGTGTATCTACCACAGCGTAATGGAGAAAGTGAGAGGTAATTATTCTCTCCCACACCCCATCGGGCATTCCATCCTGAAATTTGAACAGGCGAGTTTATAAGCATCCAACTTGCAAAACCGCTTCACGCTAATTAAAAGGTGAGCTTCCACAGGAATAAGTAGTTAACGTTGATCGGAGACTCGATTTCCTGCCAAGTGGGGATGAAAGCGGCTATCTTTCCTTCTTATATTTATATTTGCCTTCTTATGAAGGGAATATATGATCCGACTCCAGGAGAATAAAAATTAAATGTTTCTATATTTGGTGGGACCGACTCGCCCTAAAACTTTCGGGTGTGGTCATCCGCCCTTCTGTGTCGTCACCAAAATGTATAAAAGGTGGAAAGCGTGCACTGAAATTTCATCTTCCTGTCAAACTCGACACTAGGGAAGATCGAGCATTAGGCTACTTTCGTGTCGCAAACTAAATTCTGCTGTTTTCTTATTATTACTTTATTATCTTTTGTTATATTGGCCAGGAAAGTTATGAAGAGTTAGGAAAGTTTAAATTAGGTTAGTGTAGTTCCGCAAAAACACCATCATGCGGGAATAATATGTTGCTTGCGGAAGATCTTGCCTTGTCCGACAGCTCGAAAGAATCCGTGCCTGCTCACCTCGGAAAGAAGAATCAGTGTACAGCTTTATCGCATAACGGACAACCATTCAAGCATGCGTTTTCCAGAAACTCGGACTTGAAGCTTCACGTCAATCGCGACCATTTATTACAGAGCGCATTCTGTGTGGACTGCAAATACCTGTATTCAGCTACTCGGTATGGTGTAACACACACGTTATCTTTTAAACATCATGTGTTAGTTGTGACATTAAACAGAATGGGGACATAGATATCCTCGTGTCACGTTTCGAAAGTAGACTTCCAGTCACCGTGATTCCAATGGGAAAATGGCCAAAATGAAACGCACCAAAAGGATGACAAACTGTCTTTCTGCAATTAGCTAGATCTTAACATCTGCAACACAGCCAGCTAGCACCAGTACTCCAGCACCCATCACCACAGCATCGGCAGCACCCGCAAGAACAGCACCGGCAGCACCTGCAGCATCGGTATTCACACCAACTGTAGTTTCCACACCGCAGTGACCACACCGACAGCACGCAGCACCACAACACCATCCACATCCGTGATAGACCAGCCCATATCGGTAGTAATAACCACTCCTGTGAAAATTCACGAACCAGTTTTACAGGACATTTCCGACCGTTCCGTATCTCCGTGAAGTTTAGTCATCGACGACAAGATAGGCCTCACCAGCACACCGACATTCACGTGCAGCACCATCCTTCCCATAGATGCTGTTAGAAAGACTACTACGCCAGACAGACCATATTCGGGAAAGCGCAGATCGGCTCATCAACCTGGGATCCGAGCGGTTCCATGAACGTCCACGAGTAAGCTAATCACAACCATCTAGTACGAGTCGTGGAACCCAGACTCGCTGAGGGAAATTTTTCTGCAGACGTTTGTGGACATTATTGTCGTGGATGCAGCAGAATGTGTAAATAGGCATGCGGAAAATGAAAGCATTATTATAATTTTTTTATTTTTGAAATATTTTTCTTATGATATATGTTTTTATAATTGAAACCCTGTCCCTTGGCTGACTACAGTCATCCTACACCGTTACGCAAAATTCTTGCATAGGTGTGTCTCACAAAAATAATCGCTGCAGATACCTGTGTTGTAAACACATCATGTGCGACGTACGTTCCCGTCATGCTATCCCAGCTATTGCTTGGCCTGCCTGATGAACTAGTTTTTGCTTTATTAAAATACTATTTTTCTTATTATTTCTCTTCTCATGTCAGTACGTCGAGGCGGATTGTGGATAGCGAGAGCTATCCGTGTGGACCCGCTAAAACAGGCTGTACTGTATGCATCCCTTAATATATCCGGAATGCATACGTAATTACATAAAAACTGTGATATTATGACTGTATTACTGTACGTTTTAATATATATATATATATATATATATATATATATATATATATATATATATATATATATATATATATATATATATATATATATATATATATATATATATATATATATATATATATATATATATATATATATATATATATATATATATTTGTTCTTATATATACCTTTATAACTATATTTGATTAAGGTACGTTGGAGCTTGGACGTTCCCGGTGGAAAAACAATTATCCGTCACCGAGAGAACGCCAATGCGAGCTATTGTTTTAGCCAAATCAGGTAGTAAAATAAAGAAAAAGCACGCACCATGAAATAAAACAAACAAAAAAAGAAAAAGGCCTGGAAAAATAATTCCAGGTCAAAAATCAAAACTAAAACTATGCCTCCCTCCCAAACTCTTAGCACGGATCGACCGGACGGGTACGAACCATCCCAGCTAGGCTAGGTACGGGACGCCTGCCTCCAGGTGCGTTCCAAGCATGCCCCCCCCCCCCCCTGAGTAGGATAGTATGCATGTATAAAGCCGGCTAAGTCCGTAAGAATGTGTAGCGTGCATGCACGTGTCAGATCTTCCCTGGCAACACGTGTCAGTATTGGGCGAGAGTGTATGCTTATAGTGTGCCGAGTTGGTACTTGTGGTTTCTTCAAATCACACTATTCTCGGCGTTCTTGGTACCAATCAGGACCGGAATGAAACTAAGAATTCAGAGCTTTTTACCTTTTTAAAATTGGACCAGAAATGGCCGAGTTATCGTTAAATGCCTCACTTATATTGTCTTCAAAATATTGCTTTGACGTCGTAATCGTGTGTATGTATTACATGAATGGGGAATGCGCTGTTCACGTGATCGCCACGTCACCATTTCTAGCTGCACGCTGATTGGCTACTGCTCGCCCTATGATTGGCTGGAGCGTCCTGCCTCTGACGTCATGAGTAGTATAAAAGGAGCCAGAAATCGAGAATCGAGAGCACTTCAATGTGGAGGCTGACACAGTCAGCAAGACTGCTGGACCAGCACAGTGCAAGGCGTGGGAGAACTGCTAACTGACTGTGGTACCTACTTCACAGCAGTGCCATTCGGAATTGAGATCTCCTGCGCTGGTTAGCAGTCATTGACATCCATGATAGCAATTTTGGAAGCTGTCGGACGGCCATCCGAGGGCAACTTAATTTAATATAAGAACTCCCTTTTCCGGAACACTCACAGAGGAGTTTCTTGCGGATGGGCCTTGCGGGCCCGATGTAATTCTATAGGATGTAGAGCCGAGGTGATACTTGGTGGATAACTCGCCAGATCTTCCAGACCACACTGAAAGTGCTATCAAACTTCAGCCCAGCATGTCGCGTGTGTTAATTAACTTTTACAACACAGTCTGGTGGGACTCTGCTCAGTGCATCGCAAGAGATATGCGACGTATCCCGCACCGTGTACCCAGTTTAATGTACATGCATATTTAATTACCAGTGTAGCCCTCCTTGTTAATGGGCAACTTTCAAACTCCCATCGCTGGACGGAAACTTTATAATACACTGTGTAAATTTATGTATCAGTTATTCTGACTATCTAATGGACATCTTTCTTTAACTGTTCTTCTTTATCTTCTTGAGAGTGAGCCTCATCAACAGTCTGCTAGCGGAAATCTTCCCAGCATTCATAATCATGCCATCTTGCGCTACTCAACTGTAGCGTATCAATTTCTGTGATTTATGAACTCTTACTGTACCGATGACCAATAGGTACTCAAGTGACTATACTATTGTACATTTCATTATTTCTGTAAAAGGTACTGATGACTAATAGGTACCTACCCTGTCTTAGACCCTTAATTTTATACTTTCTGTTTCTTATTGTATATATTATCTTTATTTCTGTGTGCGTACAACTAACAAGCACCGTAAGGTCTTATGACCTGATATACTGTCAGCACTGTATTATTTAGTTATGTATATGGCAAGTAGCCATCCTAGTTACTTTGATTTGTTTATATATAAAAATTCTAGGACGCAGTATGCTGGGAAATACTATATAGCAACATGATATCCGCATCACTACTACCGCCCAGCATCAATTTTACACTGAGGTCACTGATCATGCTCACCATGCTCGAACCTGACATGTGCCCGACTAAAGCTGGCTATTCTAGCTCGATAGGATAGGTTTAAAGTAGTTAGGGACAATCTCTCCATAAGCGACACAATGTGTGTGCCTCTTTTCTGGCTGTAGTGGATATGTAACACCACACACCGGCTAGATTGTATAAAATTAGCCAATTACCTTAGGGCCTCTTATTAATATCAAGTGATTGTCTCTCTCTGCGCTCATCCAGCCTCATGGCTTAATAATTGTCTGGACTCCCAATCGACACGTTGGCAGGATCTGACTCTGGGAAACTATTGGGGTTTCCTAGTGGTGATAACTAGTATTGATTTACACATGCTTCCCCCAATATCTTTGGATACCAGTTAGTTTAGATTCCCCCGCCAATGTAGGAAGCACTACGAAAAGAAATTATATTATGTAGTACATCTCTGGGGATTCTGGAACTTAACGCTAATGACAGGTGAACTCTATCCAACTCGGTATAGTGACTGGGTGAGGTCTTAGAACCCACCACACCCTCACGGGAAGGACACTAGCGATGAATATCTGTCCATTACTCCCCACCATAAATGCTATTGCACTTTCTAAATTGCGTATGTGAGCTGTAAATCGTCCTAGTAATGTTATATGTGGTTGTGGTGCAATGGTGACCAAATCGTCATATGTTTCGGGAGCTGTCGCGCCATAACATGTACGCACGCTGTTTTTCTGAGGAAGATGCTATGCAGGTCTACCTTCGGGAAGCTGGGCATCTTTGCCAGTAGATGTATGTGTCTAAAGATCGGTAGGAATCCCTGCCACTTGTGGCCAAAGATTGGAAACGTGTCTAGCAACTAAAGGGTAGGTTAGGCTTAAATAAGGTGGTATCTACCAATGCAGTATCTTTGGACCTGCATAAGACGGTGACCTATGAATTCTTCGGAAATTATCCAACCCGCCTTCACGTAAACCAGCGTGCATCACATTAATTATGGCTTCACTAGGATTGACCACTGCACTTAGCTTTTTGTTTGAACAAAAGAGTGGCCCTTTTTGCCAGCTCTTTTCCCCAGCTTTGGCATTGAAGGCATTTTCCTGTGATGGAGGCTCGCGCGAGGCACTTTCCTCTCGCAACAATAATATTTTGTATGTGTTAGGGGCATAATTGGTTTATATTAAACTATTCAAGTAGCCTCGTTGCGATGCTCCCTTGCGGGGATACCTCTGCAGATTTACGAATCTGTGTGGTACCTTCGGCGTGCCCATGTAGAAAGATCACCAGTTGGTTCTATGTACTGTATTATTTTTGCTCATTTACTATGAAAAGAGTAGCATTGTTTGTATAGGTTTTTACTTTCGGCGGCAATGGTCGCACGGCCCCACTGGACACTGGAACGTGACCAGTCCACCGGCTCTAGAAGCCGGTCTTTGTACCTTCCGGAGAGTCATGAAACAGGATTCATAACCACGAGCACTGTAGCTAACCAGCCCTCCGGCGCATCCTGTACATGCGACACAACAGAGTGGAGCAACATCACGGATCAGCGTGTACCCCACAAG
>CM067373.1:49423228-49541786 GCA_034401795.1 Chaetoderma sp. LZ-2023a
TGTGTGTGTGTGTGTCTGTGTGTGTGTTTGTGTGTGTGTGTGTGTGTGTGTGTGTGTGTGTGTGTGTGTGTGTGTGTGTGTGTGTGTGTGTGTGTGTGTGTGTGTGTGTGTGTGTGTGTGTCCTCGAGTGCTAAATTAACATCGTCATGGCCATGGTCAGGCGCAGAAGTGTGTATGACTCTGTCAGACAGGTCACATACCTCACCGAGGGAATTGGTCGCAGCCACCACAAGTTTGAAGTCATCTAGCTCATCCACCACCTGGACTGCTCCTCCATTCTCAACCAGGGCTACCACAGCAACACAGTCTGAGACACCTTGCTGCAATGTCAATTCTCGCCATTGTCCATCTGTGGCTTCATCACACCAACATTATCCACAAGCGACCTATGATCCCACCTCAATCTGATGCAGTGATACTGGCTTCCACTGGCTCATAGTACAATGGAAGTTTAACAGTGCACACGGCAGAGCAATCAGCCCATACTTCGACCAGACCAAGAGGCCGGATATTCTAGCTCTCCAAAAGGCTAGGCTTGATCGTAGAGACCGACTAACAGTAGAGAAGTGGGCCGACGCATTCGATCTCCATGATGATGATGATATGTGTCACCTGCTGGCTGCCCTACAGGCTGGAGCTACAGATCCCCTCAGAGAGGAGATCAGTGCACCCGTGACTGAGGGACATGAGGCCGGACATGCCACGGGTGCTCAAGAGGGGTCCGATGGTCAGAAGGAAGTCATGTAGCACATCTTTAATTAATGAGGGCGAAACAGGATGGCGAAGAACATGGCAGGATTTCTGTCATTCCCCCAAAACTGCCGGGACTACCTCATCAGACCCACTCGCAAGTCAGATGCTAGTAAATCATGGCTATGTTCCAGAAGAAGAGGGTCGTGGCATCTAATCCTCAGGGGAATGCGTTTAAGGAACAACTTCCTGGCCCTCCAGTTCCTTCAAAGTACCTCAAGCTTCTGAAGAAGTTTCTTCAAGCTCCTGACGATATTGAAGAATTACCTCGAGCTTGAAAAAAATACCCTGGCTGCCACGCCAGGCCCCAAGGCCAGCTGGTGGGCGACTGGTGGGGTCCCCAATGAGGAAGAGCTGGGCCTGCCGAGGTCTGGCGATCATGACTGTCTGTCATCCTGTGAGACTCGCTGTTTTGTATTGTCTCGAACATGGTACGACCCCCCTAAGAGCTAAAGTAAAGAAACAACGCATTGTGGTGGATATCGGGTTATATCTCACTGCTATGCCTCTGAAAAAGGATGAAGACAGTGATCTTGGTGTGTCGGATGCGTCTGGTAACATTGCTGAGGTATGTGACAGTCTTATTTTCCATTGTCTGTTCATCGATAACTAGGACAAGTGTGTCGTTCAGGTGAGCTATGAGCAGCTTCACCATTAGTGCCTTCAAGTTCTGTGTCCTGGCGATTTGGCTCTTGTACCATGGGACATTTCGGTCAGCCACCACAGCAATGGAGTCGGATACCAGGAGTAGGTATTGAGACTGTAGATGTTCTGCCAGTGAGGCGCACAGCAAGATATTCTGTGCATGCCCTGAAGGCCAGTGATCAGCACCACCTGCTCAGCATTGACCAGTCTTCTGCTGTATGGTACTGACATCTTCCCGGAAGATGGTTAGCACTCATTCAGCTGTAGCTTCGTCTATATCTAAGTGACTAAATATGAGCACTTACTGTATGAGCTCTTTTGCTTCTACAGTGGAGAGCGTCATACCACCAGTGGAGATGATGAATGTAATAGAGGTGTCGAGCAGGAAATCCCAACAACAGCTGAGAAGATAACGTAGAGGCCCAATATTATCCATGGGGACCGCAATGTCTAGGACATTGAGTACCTATATAAGTAACACACGGGTAGCCATATCTATTACGAGGTTCTAAATGGCAGTCCAAAGAACCCTGACTTCTTTACCTCAGGTAGTTGGAGGCTGGAGGTAGCATCATTTACACCGTCGATGGTGAAATGACTCCATGTACCTACCTTGAGATTCTCTCCATTTTGTTGGAATGAGCACCATCGTTTCAGCAGGTCTTTTACTAGGTCCAGCGTATAGGGCTTTACCATCATCTTGATGCCACCATCCTCATCAACTCTGAGCATTCCACGCATCACCATCCTGTCCTTGATGCACATTCCCTTGTACACAGTCTTGGCCTTATTGATGGTCGATTGACCTATCATATTAGTGCTTCCAATAAGGTCTCTAGCTGGTATGCTACCTTGGACCTCTCAAGGATCTCCCTTCTCATCGAAGTCCAGGAAGGAGATGGGAGCAACAGTGTCATCCGATCCGACGCATGCCTCGCCTAAGTGAGTCAAGCTACCAAGCTCTTTGCTATTTAGGTATGTGACTGTCAGCGTCAATAGAGATACCTCGAACCTATTTGTACCCACAGTGAAACAGGTGGGCATAGGTTGACCATGCAGTGGCCCAAGGAAATAGATATCAGTACTGGCCCTCTGCAGGGACATGCTATCTGGGCTAACCACCATTCCCAAGCACTGTGGATACTGAGCCCTTGAGCCTGACCATGTGCTACCAACTCTGGCACCACACACCAGGTCTCATATAAGCATCGTTAACTTGGACCAATTATCCTTTATTTCATGGAGTTATCTTTCAGTTTCGTAACTTAATATTTTTTATTTCAAAAGTTTTGCCAAATTTCCCGTTTTAGATTTAATTTCACAGACTGCCCTGCACGCCCGTCCCGTCTCCTACAGAAATAAAGTAATTCCTCTCCCACCTACCCCTTTACACAGCATACATCACTGACACCCGCCAACAATAGCACATTAGACAATAACAGATAACGTATAAACCTCTAGCCATTGGTCGACACGGCCTGTTATTTTCACCATGATCACATTCGTCACCACATTACTGGCGATCTGAACTGACAGGGTCTTAGCCGGTGTCGGTATCTTCTGGGTCATACTTTTGCGCAGCTTTTCTAGCTTCTCAAGACACACCTCACTTTTCGGGAGTTGCTGTACAATCTGCACTGTCGTGGCCATTGTTTAACAACTAAGTATACAATGCCGTAAACGTCGTCATTCTACAGTGAGAGAGCTAATCATATCTACCCAGTCTGCATCTGCTAACCGAGCAGGTCAGTACTCTTAAACATGGCCCAGCTCACGAAGTACTGTGACCTTTTCCACACAGGGATGATGGCTACAGGAAGAAGACACTGGATGAACTTGCTCAGCTCTTTAGTGCTAAGCTAACGGAGGAGATGTAGCCTTGCAACTCATCCTATTGTTTGGTAAGAGACAGACCTGCTTCAGCGAGTACCTCATCATGGGTGGGAGTGTTGTTGAGCAGCTCTTGTGAGCTAGGGGATTCTCCAAGGCTCTGAAGCACTTGGCAGATGTCTTTCAGTTTCTACACACAGTCATGGTATCTCTGACTTAGAGTTGAATACAAATCTGCGCTACCACAAAACAGAGAAACTCTGAACCTCTGAACCATCCAGCCCTTAGCTGTGTATGCTAGTGGGATGTATAGGCGCAGTCTGGCATGCCAAGCTAGTTCAGGCGATCTCGCTCACATCCACAACACCGGCTCTGACCGCTCTAGAATGAGGGGGCAGCGAAGAGGAACTTCTAGCTGATCAACTTGTGGACGAAGCTGGTGACGAGCACAGCAATAGCCAGGCCTGACATGACACACAGGGATATCGTCCCGATGTCATAGCTCTGCCATCGTTCCGACAACCCCAGCAGTGACCGTAAGTTTGCCGATGGTGGCGTAGCACTGGCTTCTAGTGCATGGGATGCGGATTGTGCTACGGAACTACATGCGGGCGAGTGAGTTGATGTCTGTGTTGAAGTTGAAGTGGCCACTGGAGGAATTCACCTCGACTATCATGTTGTTATAGCCACTGACCACCAGGTCCTCACGATCATGTTGATCAGGATCAGTCGAAGGTGTTAAGATATGACACATTTGAGCCGCTGGTGGGCTTGTTGTAAGGCCTACTGGAACTTGGTCATGAGGCTACTATGATCTTCGCCGATGATCATATCTTCGACGAGATTGCCAAACATGGCCTGTACCTCCTTTCCACCCACCCATCGATAGAGTGCCGCAGTGTAGTCTAGACAGTAAGTAAGTACTATGCATCCAATGACTGGTTGCTTCGAATGATCCCTGTTGGTGTGAGCCACAAGGTTATCTGTGGAACGAAATACCTCCATGCCTCTGGGTGGTCCTGCCTGGGCCCGTGATGTAAATATTCTGTACCCGTGCCTCGGGAACTGAATCTGAGTCGAATGAGAACATCACAGTCTTCTGCTTCAAAACGAAGCATTACTAGGCATACAGTTTCTTCCAAATGATCAACTTTTTATACAATATGGCACATTGTTTTAGTAAACACCATGCTCAAATGAGTCCGACCTCGTTGGGCCGAATTATGGAATCGGTTCCGAGACAAGGGACAGTCTCAGAATTGACACTGTAGAGCATGCGCAGCTATTTTGAACCAAGGAACGATTGGGGAAAACAGTTTCTCCTTCGATCAATGCTTACCATTACATTACTTATTGAATAACAGCACCTACAGTTGCTGTGCCCTAAGAATCTTCAGATTTAGTAAGCTCTACCCGGCTCCTGGAACTGGGTTCCCGCCCCCAACAAACGGGTACCGGCCACCATGAGCCAGCCATTCTTGTTTGCATAGCAACAAGAACAACACGCCCTTTTTCTCAGAGAAATTTAAGTGTTTTCTGTGGTTATTTTACTGTGTCTTCTGTGCCTTTTCTTTCTGGAATGTAATTGGATTATAATGGAGAACACCACCAACAGTCAGGTCGTATATTTCTATTATTTATCTTGGTATATGAAGACTTATGTCTCTGAAATTTCGTGTGTGTTGTATGTCCCATTTTCTGACCCTGGAACTGGGACGTATGGTACAACGAAGTATGCCAGATATGATCGCCTCCTTTAGGCCCCAAACGCGATCAGGCAGTAAAATGAAAAGTTTCAGGCGTTTGTCTACATTTTTTTATCAATAAAATCAGCTTATTTCGTTCAACCATGTGGTCGGAGCGGGTGACATCACACCCTTTTACAGCTCGGATTGTTTTGGTGAAGGAAATGTTTCGTTAATTTGCGTATCTTATTCTTGGTAGCTGCGTGCGTGTTGTACCAGAAACGTATGAATTATGTCAAGTTTTGCGTGTATTCCCGATCTGTTTTCATTGATCAGTTATTTCAAAATTCTTGATTAGATGTGTGTTCTGTGGCTCTATCGTGTTCTACAGCAGTAGTGTTAATTCATTATGTTGTTCCTTCTCGTATCATTTGTCATTCATTTGTGTAGTATAATTTCGGAATTGATTCTTAAATATACTGCGAATGTATCTGATACGGTTCCTGGTTCCATTTTAAACATCCTGCATGATCAATTTATGGGTGTATTATTGGCCCGTTCACGTTCTTATCGCTAGCTTATGCGATCTTGGTTGTAACTTTGCAGGTTTTGGGGGCTGGAGGGTTAACTTATAATTTATTGTCAAATTATTTGAAAATTATATGTCTTCCTTCCGTCCTGTGTCGTTCCACTTGCTTATTGTGGCCTTGTGCTTGTTTTACAGGCCAAGCCTGCCCCACCATAGTGTTCAGAATGTCACAAGTTCGTCAGATCAATGTTCAAGGACCATGTCTGTTTTAGGAGCTTGAAGTGTAATGTCGATGACCGTTGCAAAATTTGTGCAGAGTGGCCCGTCGAACAAGTAGTTAAGTTCCTTGCCCAGAAGGACTTGGCTGGGTCTGACTCGGGGTCAGGTGGACCGAGGAGTGTCTGTTTTGGTCCCTGGGCACGCTCCTCATCTGCAGTCAGATGGATCGGAGATGGCACCCCCTGCATGGTTTGAGCCCGCTATGTAAGAAGTACTGCTGGTGTCGTCTTTGATTCCAAAGACTGGACTGTAGTCCAACCTCTCTCCATGTCTGGTATGGATCCTTTGACAGGGTTCTGGACAGGCTACCGGGAGTGCCATCTCGTATGCCCCCCCCCCCCACTGGCAGTCCCATCAGGCTTTGGCCTGAAAGGTACTGCTTCTCTGCGGATACCTCCGAGTGGTCCAGTAATGGTAGCCAGGCCATCAGGCATGGGAACTGTCCGCCAAGACGGCTCCAGTGTCTCCTCTTCCTGTGACGACTTCGGGGTCTGAGGAGGCCAAGGAGGCGAGGTTGTTGCGGCCTGAGATACTGTGGGTGGAGTGTATGGAGCTCGATTCCGTCTTGGATGGAACCGCCCTCATTTATCTGGTATGGCGAAAGCCATGGCAGCCATTCCGCCTGTAGTTGAGGCTGCACCGGTACCAGGAACCCGTCCAGTGCTGGTTGGTTTGCCACCAACCAACACAGTGACGGGTGTTGCGGGCCATGTGTGGTATACACCTATCTCTCCTGGTCTGGCGGCTACACATGGGGTGCCGTTGGCGCCTGTGTATGACCATGGTTCTGGAACCAATATGGCTCAGCACGGTTTTCTGTGCGGGCCAACTCCATGGAACAGTTTGTTTCAAGGGAGGTGGGTGCGGCAGAACCGCATGGTACCGGTG
The DNA here is from genome assembly GCA_034401795.1 of Chaetoderma sp. LZ-2023a. NCBI lineage: Eukaryota > Metazoa > Mollusca > Caudofoveata > Chaetodermatida > Chaetodermatidae > Chaetoderma > Chaetoderma sp. LZ-2023a. Next base: position 49,429,835 of record CM067373.1, read on the forward strand.
TTGTTGGCTATCCAGCGGTGGCTCCTTGCTGGGTGTGGCCGCTGCTGGTGGACCCATAAGCACACCAGCGGGTGATGTGTTTATGGGGGTGTCTTATTCGGAGGTGGACTGGTCCGATGCTCTGGCTTGGCTAGCCAGAGTGGACCCGTCCATGGTCTCGACAACATCCGAGGAAGACATACACCCGTCCATCGGTGGTATCCATATGGGCGGGGGTCTTGCCCACGACTCGGATCACATCTATAAAACTGGATCCCAAGTTCAAGGAGTTGTTAGAGATGATTTACGCAAAACAACTTTCCACGAAGAGCCAGCTCCATGCGGCCTCTATGGAGGTGTAGGCAAGATGCCGTATCCCCAAGGGTTAATACGAGTGATATGGTGCGATTCAAACGGTTACTCAGGGTGACTGGTGGGTTCTTGGTGTTCAGAGTGCTGGAGTGGGTGGCCCCGCTCAGGCACTTGTGGACAAAAGCCAAGCGCATTCTGAGGAAATCCTGTCCCTCTGCGATGAGGGTGTGAGGGCATCGATGAATGCTGTCAATCACTCCTATCACTTGCTTCGGTCGATGTGGGCTGAAGCAAGGGCAGGCCACCCTGTGCCACCTGCAGCGCTTTCGTGCATTAACGACGGCCTTGTGCTGTCGATGAGTGCACTGGCCAGGGTCCAGGCACGAGTAACCAAGTCCAGGAGGCAGATGGTCCTTGACCATATGCATCCAGCTTCGGCTGTCAGGGAGCGTTTGCTTGGAATGCCTCTGAATGGGCCTAGCATCTTTGGTGGCCACGTGCGGGCCATCCTAGAGGACACAGCGAACATCGCGCAAAGTCGGCTAGCAGGCAACATGCAGCTAGAGCTAGTGTGTCAAGCGCATGCACTAGGGGTTGCATCGAAACCGTTAGCCACCCAGCCTGCCTCCAAGAAGCAAAAGAAGCATAAGAGCAAAGCAAAAGCCAAGCCAGCTTCTAATACTCATGCTGGGCCTTCTCAGCCGCCTGTGGCTAATAAGGCGAGGAAGGGTGTGGAGGCCCCTGCTCACCCTAGTAGTGGCCCTGATCGCCCGAGAGGTGGTAAGGGCAATGGCAAGGGCAAGGGGAAATTGCCCACAGGCGGAAAGAAGGGAGCGGATCGTACCTGAGGGTATGGTAGCTCCCTTCACATCCGTCGGACCACGCCTGTATGATAGGAACAGCGGTGCCAGTTAGACCAGTCAAGCCGAGACCAAAATGGTTCTCTCTCTCTCATTAAGAGGGATGGGGGAGCGAATCGCGAGCCAGACACCCGCCGTAGGTGTCACTGGGCCTATAGTGGGTGGAAGGCTCATGCGTTTCGTCGAGGCTTGCCTTGGCGAAGTGTGACGTCAGTCAGTCTGGTCCTGCGATGAATATCTCAGTGATACATGCCAGAGTGGTGGGATTTCCCACCACGCAATCTGTCTTTGGCACCTGTCAAGTTAGATGCCATTAAAACGAAGTGTCTGGCTTGCTTCTGAAGTGAGCAATAGAGCCAGCAAACCAGAACACTCTACGCCTCTAATCAAATATGTTCCTTGTCCCCAAGCGCAAAGGAGGTTGGAGACCCGTACTCAATCTCAGGCAAGTGAATTGATTGATCCATACGCCTCGGTTCAAAATGGAAACTCCGAGGACGGTTATGGCAGGATTGAGGATAGGAATGTGGTGCGTGTTAATCGATCTGAAAGATGCATATTTCCACATTTCATTGCACAGGGGTTGTCACACGTTTCTGAGATTCGCATGTCAGAACTGTGTTTGGCAGTTTGTAGTCCTCCCATTCGGCCTGTCGACAGCCCCAAGGGTTTTCACCAGAGTGGTCCTAGCGGTGACAGCGTTTCTCAGAAGAGAGAACATTGGCGCTTCACTGTGTAGTTCGGATCGACCGGTCGGATACCAGCCATACCAGCTAAGCTGGGTATGCACGGCCCGTCCTGGATTCGTTTCCTGAACATGCCCCCCCCCACCCTGGGTGGAGCCATACGCATATAAGAGCCTGTGGGAGAGATCGCATTGCGAAAACGACTAAGTTCGTTAAAACGCATGATGGGCATGCGCGTGACAAGATGCTGTTTTGATAGAGCGCGTAGTTACGACCAAGAGGGGATGGCACTTTTAGTGTACCGAGATGGTACCCTGTAATCCTTATTGATTGCCTGTTCCCGTTAAATCTGGCATTGATCAAGACCAGAAATCTACGGGCTTTTTAAATCCGTAAACCATTTCAAAATCGGTTAAGAAATGGCTGAGTTATCCACGGAAAACACTTCTTGATTATCTTCAAAATATTGCCGTGACATCTGTGCGATTATTAGCTACGTGCTGATTGGCTGTTGCTCGAACGATGATTGGTTGGAGCCTGCGCCTGTGACGTCACGAGGAGTATAAAAGGAGACACGATCCAGAGATCGAGAGCATCCTCAGCCAGAGGCCGAACAGGTTGGATCTGCACTAGCTGCGATCGACAGTTATTACGCATATGACTTCAGTTGCTGTCCTCCTCCCGTAGCTAGCAAAAGCCAACCCACCACAGTAAGAACAATTTTGTAAACTCCCTACTTACGGGAGTAATTTGGAACTTTCTGATTATTGTTCACGAATATCAATATCTACTTCGGAACACGAATTTGCGGTGAGGGCTTTATGGCCTGAATATGTAATTCTACAGATGTAGAGGCAGGATGTTCTTTGATGGATGACTTGCCGGATCTGCCGGCCACGCCTAAAAGTGGTATTTCAACCGTCACGCACTAATATCGTGTAGGTTCTTCTGACTTTCGACCGCAGCAAGTAAACTCTGCCCGGTGCGTCTTCAGAGCTGGCTGACGTACCCAGCACCGTGAAGCTTTGTTTTGTATCTTCATTTGCATCTGACAACCCCCGCTTGTGATCAGGTTGTTTACACCTTCCATCCATGCCATCGGTGTACGGGAACTTTCTTCACCACAGTAGTACTATCGTATCTTTTACTGACTGCTCGTTAGACATCCTATTAGTTTTACAGTGCTGAGCGATGTAGTCCTGCCATGAGTGTTCTTGCGGAAATCTTGTTTGCGGAAAACAGCTTGCAGGAACCAACCTGCGGGAACTTTCTAGCTTCCTGCAAACACATCATCGCACGTCCACTACGGAATGACGTATCAATTTCAGTAACACAGTAGCCTAACTTAAGAATGACTACCGAGTATTCAAGTAACTATACTTCACAGTTCAATTATTTCTCTGGTTAGATTATGTGTATATATGGCCAGTGGCCATCCGTTCATATGTTTTGCTTATTTATAGAAAATAGAGGACTGCAGTGCACGTAGGAAACACTATACAGCAACACTTATATATACAGCACTTTCTGCCGCCACCAACAATTTTTCACTGAGGTCGCTGTCCTTGCTATAACTCTGTTTAGCCCGGCATGCTACTGACTAAACCTTTTCTATTCAGCTCGATAGGATAGGTTCAAAATGACTAGAGACACTTTCTTCATTATCTACTCAGTAATGTACTCTTCTCTTCCGGCAGTGCGATAATCTAGCCCCGCACTCCGGTAAGACTCATAACTCCAAGATTTTGTCTCTCTTCATGCTCCACTCAGCCTTGTGGCTTCTTAATTGTTTGGATATCCCCATCCGCACCATGGGCTGATCCGACTGGGAAAGTGTTGGGGTTTCCGAGAAGTGATGGCCAGAGTGCGGTATCACATACATTCCCTGTGTATCTTTGGATACTTAGTATTTAGCACTTTAGCCAAAGTAGGAAAGCACTGCGAAAACATTAATTATTATTTCATTTACTGAACAAACCTCCCGAACTGCAGGGCAAAACAGGGCCACTTGTATATAAACCTAGTGCCAGGTCAAATGGTTAGTTCCATAGGACCCAGTGATAGGCAAGATGCGTATCCCCACCGAATTCCATCAGAATGTCTGGGCATGATATTTGAGATCTGCCACGCCCTTACGGGAAGGACATTTGCGGTGGGTATTCGTCTCTCTTACCCCCACCATAACGGTAGGACAATGGTCTAATAATGCTTTCATGAAATGTAACGTTTTATGCGGTTATGGAGCGGGATGTCCGGATTCTTACCCAGTTCGGAAATCTTGCTACGTAACATGTATGAGCGCTGTCTTCCGTATTGATGTCTTAGGGCATCTGTTCTCAGTGATAGCCATGTTTAAAAGCTAGGTTAGATACCAGCCATTTGCGGCCAAAAATAGTTTTTGTTTTGAAATCAACTAAAAGCTAATTAAGCAAAGCATAAATAAAGCGGCAACTACTAATTCAGCATTCTAAAAATTACATAAGATGGTGACAGGAGAATCCATCGGGAAGCGCTCACCCCGTCTTCACGTAAAACAGCATGCAACCATATAGTTATAATCTCACTGGGTATGGTCTTTTCTTTACTAAGCATTTTTGGTTGAAATATTTAGAGTGGGCCCTTTTCTGCCTACTACTCTTCTCCCGCTTTAAGCAGTCGGAACACCTTCCTGAGACAGAGGCCCTCGCGAGGCACATGCCTCCCGCAAGGATTCAGCGACGACGGTCCACGTGAGGATAATACTCCTCACCCAAACTAGCACCAGGAGTAGTGCCCGCATGAGGCACCTAACTTTTCGTCCGAGATAACCTTCTTCCTTTCAGCTTAGAGGTATAATAACTTATATTGGGTTAAGTAGTTAAGTCTCGTGTGCGGGAGCCTCCCTTGCAGGGATACCTCTGCGGACCTACGAGTCGGTGTAGTACCTCCGGGAGCCCCATGTTTAAAAGTTCATCTACCTGTCTCTATGTCTCGTATTTTCGTATGCTCTTATTGTAGTATTATCTAGCATATTTATAATTGTTTAGGTAAACTCATTGCATAGACATATATTTTTAGGTCACCAAATCAAATCATGTAAGTCCATAGATCACGAAATTGCTATGGACAGGCATACTGGCTCAATACCTTCTCGATTTAGCGACGACTCCCTCGATCAAGAGGTAGTGTCCTATGATGGATTTTCAGCTCACATGCTCACCGACTATGCCAGAAATTCAGTGGAATAAACAACCCCGCACTATAACCTGTTTTCGCCTGTTAGCGACGGCACCTTTCGAGATGCCTCACAAGCGGGAACAGAGTTCAGAACAATATCGGACGTCTGCGACAGGCCACCACCAATAGGGCCGAATCGTGGATGACCCTGACAAAGACTCGATTACGGGCATCTCAACAGCCCTTCAGACTACTATCATTCACCTGTGTCATCTATGGAAACTGTATGGCCGGGTGATAATCCACAATATAAACAACCTCCTGCACTGCCCCCCTCTAGCGCAACAATATATTCAAGGGGAACACCCCGGCTTCACCAATATGGAGGGCATGATCCATTTGCATCTCGATACTTTTATCAATGCATTAACGCCAACCACGGTTTGTATAGAGAACTTTCTGGAGCGGGAAAAGAGTAACTGACGCCAACTCCATGCTATCAACGAGATAGAGGGTGCAGCTATCTCCCCGCCCACTAATGCTCCCCCCAGTTCATCAACACCGGCCTCACAAACATCACCGCCACCAGCTGTACAGAATTCCTGTCAGAATCCAGCGCTTGGAGGAAGGGGGCGTGCCCATAGAGGAAGTTATAATGGGGCCCCCAGGTGCGGGAACCAGCGAAACAACAACAACAACAACAACAACAACAACAACAACAACAACAACAACGGCAACTTGAGAGAATGCATAGACGAGATTAATAAGCAAATCTCTGTTCTTACCAATTTAGTTACAACACTTAGCACCAACCTTGCCACCATGTAGTTTAGGACAACAAACACCAGCAGCACCCCACCACCACCGAACACCTGTTTCGGATGTGGTCAGCCAGGGCATTGGAGGGAGCGGGGACCTAACCGACCTCCCTCTATGACGCCTGCTCGTGACCACAGCACACCGCAACTGGAGAAGCAGTCAAACTCCTAAGGGCACCGAATCACCTAGAGCCACTTCGGTGCCCGTATCCGCCTCCCAGCTCAACTGCGGCCTGCATACAACAACGTTCAGTGGCCAATCATCATCCACAGAAATCAGCTTTCACACTGACACCAAAATGCACGGCTTCTCATATGTCAGTGCCTATGTTGCCTCCCCCATCTGCAGCAATGACATCCCCCTCTTTCTCCGTACACAACAAGCCTTCTTTCCCATGTAAAACGGCAGTGGTAGGGTGTAGCACCTCCGCTGAAACAACGTTTTTGCAAGCACCACGTCCCTCCACCAAGACACTAGGTTCTCGGTGTCGTCTGGTAGTATGCAGAACACCACCCCATCCAGCATTATCTCCCGCATCCACAGACAGTAGCGACTCAGGAGAAACTATTCACGCCACCTCATGGATTCGCAAGCGCCGACATAGATGGAGAAACACACGTCCTTGGCAACATCACTGTTTCCTCTGTGCTTCACCAAACATCCCATGAAGCATTGCAGGAAATGGCTTGCACACGTGGAGCTTATCCGTCATCCCGTACGCACTGCCATCTACACCAATACAGCCTACTCAGAAACGGCAACAACTCCATTACCATTGCTACCCCCAGCTCCGCCTTCACCGCAGCCTTCACCCCAGTGGCGACGGCGAACTGGCCCTTTCCTCACTCAGCCATCCACAACATTACAAGAAGCTATATGGAAACAGTCAGAGTACATACAGAATGATGCCGCTCCGACACCATTGTCGCAGACAGCATCATTGGAAACTCTTCCACAGGTACACCGCAAAGTAATATACAAATGTGCCTGTCCGTTTAGTGGCGTTTCCACCAGTGCCACTGTCGACACCAGTGCTTCTATCACAGTATTTAAAAACGCCGACCCAGGTATTTACATAGTTACCTATGCATACCTGCCAGTCTGCAAACTTCCGTCAAACGTCCTATGTGTGAGTGAGTGAGTGAGTGAGTGAGTGAGTGGGTGGGTGGGTGGGTGAGGGAGTGAGTGGGTGGGTGAGGGAGTGAGTGTGTGAGGGAGCGAGCGTGTGAGTGAGTGAGTGAGTGAGTGAGTGAGTGAGTGGGTGGGTGGGTGGGTGTGTGAGTGAGTGAGTGAGTGTGTTTGATCCAGTAGTGTTCTCTGTTTAATCCTAGTTTTTTGTTATCTGTAAAAATTCTTTCAATTGGTCTTATCGTGATGTCTTTCATAGAATGTCTTGGTTGGTTGAAATGCCAGGAGATTCTCGTGTCTGTTTGGTGTCGGATTGCATGGATATGTTGTGTGAGTCGTTTGCTGAGTGTTTGACTTGTTTCTCCTATGTATTGAGAGCTGCATTGTTTGCATTCTATGAGGTAAATAATGTTGGTGGTATTGCAGCTCATTTGTGTGTTGATTTTGTAGTCTTTACCAGTGACGTAACTAGTGAATTTGTCAGCAGTGTTCATGTATTGTTTGCATGTGATGCAATTGCTGCTGTTGCATTGTTGGAGTGTCCCTACTATGTCGTGAGTGTCATATGGTGTCGGTACGATCTTATTGTTAGCATCTGGATTTTTTATTTTAATTAGGCTAGAGTGGACCAGGTGGTCCCTAATGCTTTTATTTTTCTTGAATGCTACTACTGGGTAGTTGGGAAAAATTGGTGCTAAGATTGGTGAAGACAAGATGTACTTTTCCCAGTAGGTCCGAATGGATTTGCCTATGTGTTCTAATGATGGGTGGTGGCCTAGGCTGTTTTTGTGTGGGTTGTTTGTAAAGAATGTCTTCTCTCTGTGTGTTCTCGGTTTTTTCTATGATGGCTTTAATTTCTGTCTCTTTGTATCCCCGGTGGATGAATGCATCTGTGAGTTCCTGTGTGCGTTGTTTTAATCTAGTGGGATCTGTGATGATGTGTTTGTATCTTAATGCTTGGCTGTAGATTATGGAATGTTTTGTGTTTTTAGGGTGGCTTGATTGTTTGTGAAGATACTGTTGTTTGTCTGTAGGTTTTCTGTATAGGTCCAATTTAAGCTTGTTATCTTCTTTGTATACCATTGTGTCCAAAAATGGGATTTTTTCTGTTACCGCAAAGTAATATACAAATGTGCCTGTCCGTTTAGTGGCGTTTCCACTAGTGCCACTGTCGACACCAGTGCTTCTATCACAGTATTTAACAAGCGCTTATATTAGAGCATCCCACCTCATAAGAAGCCTCCCCTTAAGCCAACAAACATTTACCTACAGACGGCTACGGGAGTGGATGTGCCCATAGCCGGTGTAGTCAATTTAGTTATCCAAATAGAGGAGATTCAATTCATCCAGCGAGTTGTCATCGCCTCTATTCATAACGATGCCTTACTTGGCTCTGATTTCTTCAGTGCCAACGAAGCCATCATACACTGTAGACAACAAGAACTCGACATACACGCCGATGAATACCTCTCGGACTGGCATCGTCATTATACGATTTGTGTGCTGTAAAACTATCAAGTACAGGCACAGTTGAGCCGGGACAGGAACAGATCTTATGTGCCACTGCACCACAGTTAGGAAGCAACACACACATCGCCATGCTGGAACCCGATCCTGATCATATGATCGCCTCACAATGCGCAAGTCCCTGCATAATAGTAGATACTACTAATAAGGAACAAATACCTTTTAGAGTGTTTAATGGTACCGCAGATCCCATCACTCTGGAACCCGGAGTATGCTGCGGCCATTTAGTGGACATAATCTCATTGGAATTACCACCATAGATGACTGATGATTTACCTGAACAGTTACATGATTTGTATCTACGTGCCACAGTTGGATTACTGCAATCACGGAAACGAGAAATTCGGAAACTACTACATAAATATCGCGATAGTTTTTCCTCCGGAGACATGGATCTCGGAGAAACCCATCTCATACGACACTCCATTGATACAGGCAATAATCGCCCCATACAACAACCGGTACGACATCTACCCGTTCATAAGGAAGCGGAAGCACACCAACAAGTGAACGACATGTTGCGGACTGGTATTATTGAACCCTCAGCATCTCCATGCCCTATAGTGCTAGCCGGCAAAAAGGACAGAACCTTGCAGTTTTGTATTGACTACGGCCGCCTTAATGATCTTAGTGTTAAGGACGCTTATCCATTACCGCGGATAGATCAGGCCTTGGATTCCTTTTCCGGAGCTAAGTGGTTTTGTACCCTTGACTTGGCTAGCGATTACTGGCAAATAGCCATGGATGAAGCTGACATGGAAAAGACTGCATTCGTTTGTAGGGATGGACTTTTCCAGTTCCGCAAGATGCCCTAAGGTTTGTGCAATGCTCCCAGAACTTTTGAATGACTCATTGAACAGGTAATAACCACCCTGTAATGGGAAATCTGTCTCTGTTACATTGACGATGTAAGAGTCTTCGGACCCACGTTTGAGCAAACCTTAATAAATTTGGACACCATGCTTTCACGATTCCGCACGGCCAATTTGAAACTCAAGCTGAAGAAATGTCATCTCTTTAGACAGAGCGTTGAGTTCCTGGGACACGTCATATCCGGTAATTGAGTGGCTACTCAGCCATCAAAAACTAAGGCAGTAGCAGAGTGGCCTCAGCCCTCTTCAGTTACGGAGACGCAGAGTTTTCTTGGGCTATGCCAGTACTATTGCCGTTACATCCGACATTTCAGCGAGATTGCTTCACCCCTCTACAAGATCACCGAAAAGATCGACCATTTTAGTGGACGAGTGAGTGTGAAGGCTCCTTCAGGGCACTGAAGGAATTCTTGATGACCGCCCCGATTCTTGCTCACCCTAATCCAAACCTCGATTTCATCTTAGACACTGATGCATCAGCTTTCGCTATCGGCGTTGTTCTATCTCAGGTCACTGAAGACAGAACAGAGCAGGTATTGGGCTATGGTTCATGTACTCTGAATAAAATGGAGAGAAGATACGCAACCACCAAGCGAGAACTATTGGTGGCAGTCAATTTCATCAAGTATTATAAGCACTTTCTGTGCAGGCGCCCTTTTTCACTCCGTACAGACCATGCTTCACTACGGTGGCTCCGGAACTTAAAAAATACGGAGGACCAGGTAGCGAGATGGCAGGAATCCCTGCAGGCCTATAACTTTAACGTTGTTCACCGTCCCGGAAAATTGCATGGGAAAGCCGACTCCCTCAGCAGAATCGGCGCGGAAGCTGAACACGAAGAGGCCGCCACCGTGACACAGTCAACACAGCCATCTCCAGAGTTCCCCGAATTGAGGTGCGCAGAGTGGAATCCGGAGAAATTCGCACACCACCAAACAACAGACGTGCAGACACGAAATATATATGGGTACGTCCTCCTAAGGAATCGGGATTCGCGATAGTGCCAAGGCATGGGTTGCCAAATGCATCCCATGCCAAAGACATTGGTGTTGGCCAACACCATATCGCACCATCTCAAATTAAGATTGTTGGTACACCATGGGAATGAGTGGCTATCGACGTGCTCGGACCCTTGAATACGACGGATGATGGAAATAAGTACATCCTCGTATTACAAGATTATTTTACGAAGTAGGTAGAAGCATTTGCTCTGCCAGACCAAGAGGCATCCACCGTAGCAGAGGTCTTGGCCAGCAATGTGTTCTGCCGCTTTGGTATGCCTTATGAGTTACACTCCAATCAAGGGAGTAATTTTGAGAGGTGGCTCATATCAGTTCTCTGCAAATTGTTCCATATCGTCAAGACAAGGACAACTCCATATCACCCCCGGAGTGACGGGATGGTAGAGAGATTCAATAGAACCCTCGCGGAGATGCTTACTAAGGAAACACGCCTTGATTGTAGAGATTGGTACCTACGGCTCCCATATGTACTCATGGCTTGCCGCACTTCAGTACATTCCAGCACGGGCTACACCCCTGCTCGGTTAATGTTAGGCCATGAATTAGCCTTACCCCTGGATCTGGCCATGCCTCGAATACCAGGAGAGAAAAATTCACCATCGCTCTATGTCGAACTCTTGCGGCAGAGGATAGAACAAGCCCATGAGTTAGTGAGAGAAACCTTATCCACTGCACACCGGCGGCAAAAGACATGGCACGACCGGAGGGTGCATGGAGATCTCTATGAAGCAAGAAGAATGGTTCGGGTACATGATTCACGATGGTCTGCAAACGTGCCAAGTAAACTGAGTTACCAGTGGAAAGGCCCATATGTGGTAGTAGGTAAGACGTCGGACGTGACCTACCGTATCCATGCTTCGGATGGCCTGACCTCAGTCATCCACTTCGATCGACTTAAACCTTGTGTCAGTGACGACCCAGCACGAGAACTCGGACTGGGCGTTTTTCATGACACCGGTACCCAGACAGATATTTCTACGGAAATTACTATTCCCACAGTTAGCGCAGAACACTGCGGTGCCAGTTCAGCCCCAGTTTTACCAAGCTAGAACATGGGTGAACAAGTGGCTAACGCTGACGCCGATGATAAGATACGTACTCACCCTCTCCCTCCTCAGCGCGGGTCTACTCGATCTGGGAAGTCGTATCTGAAGAATTTCGTGTTTGTTTTGTCCTAGGAACCGGATGGAAAAGTTGTCTCTCTGATCTCTTCCCATTCCCACCCACTTCATGCTATGCCCCCCATCATAGAGTTACCACAAGCGGAAACTGAGGCTGACCCAAGCCATGCTTCCTGTGGGGTGGAACGTATGGTGAATAGCATGGACGTGAAGAGGTTGGATGAAGCCTTAGCGTGTCTAGAACCACAGAACCGTACAACGAGGTGTACCCGACCAACTCCTGAAATCGCGAAACCATGTCCCCCCCAAGGGACACCCTCTCCTGGAGTCCCACCCCCATCATCACTCCAATTCGCATCCCTTATCTATACACCAAGTCCGGACATCACCGGCCCAGTCCATTTCACACTCCACTAGTCGTCTGTTGACAGTCAATCTTCAGAGATGAGAGAGACTGCTGCAACAGAGGAGGTGGCATCCCGCACCGCACCGACCACCATTACCCCCCCCCCCCCGCAGTGGACAGGGAAGCAGCCTGTTCAGCAGACTCTCAGCTCGAATTTTTCCGGTGTCTAAAAACGACGACAGGACACCAACCGTCATGTAGCGGGAGATGACCACATCCCCCTGTCCAAAAGGCCACCCTATCCAATTGGCCTACCATACTCCCCCGTGAGCAGTCAGAACATCACACAACAGACAGAACGTCAACACCTACAAGAACACACCTGCTTTCTAGACTGGATACGTCAATTCATCATTGCGCGTACATCACATACCTACTCGGTTATACTCAGCATAACAGAGACATTCAACATCAGCAACAACAGCATTTAGCAGCACCTACCGGTATTAATTAATTCCCGATAGAGACATAGAAATTCCCGCAACAAATTCCTCCCGCACAAATGACGGGAGAAATAATATCTCCCGCAGACCACACCTCCCGCAAATAACAACAGACTTGGCGTTCACCAGCGTGGAAAACTGGGATGCGCCCACTTTGCTTATAACATTAGCATCATACAGCAGCCCGAGCAGCCCGACAACAGCATTATCATCAACAGACAACAGCCGGTAATTCTCCCGCACACACCCTCTTATCCAGTTACGGGAGAACTGATCATGTGGATATAAGGAAGTCACTACAGCCATCTACTGTATGCGTCATGGGAGGAACATTTGTCCAATGCTCCTTCACTTTCCCTTTTCCCGATGTCGTTCGGAAACAGCTAAACTACATACTTCATCTACACGTAATAACCGTCAATGTTATTAAGAGAGCAAGATGCCCGCATTGTCGTCAGTTACAAGTAGGATTTTAGTACTGAAAGTTGAATTCGACAATGGATTGATCAAAGTTACGACAGCATCTGACAGGTCAACTGCACTCTAAAGTAACTCTGTCCCACCTACGGACTCGGCCATTACAGAGTAAAATACCCTCAGGGTTCGATAAAGTTGACATTCACGCCGCCACTCCCTCCCAACTCCAACACCTGGCGGCCATAAATATGGCACCTTCACCACAGCGCAAGTATCATCCACAGATAACCGGTCACGCATATCAGATTCAAATCACCAACATGTCAGAAACATGGACACTCAAGTTGACTGTATTCACAATCTCCGAACGACGGCATTGTAAATTGTAAAAACTGTGGCACACACTTTTCGAGTTGTACTGTAATTTATCCATTATTAAAATGGTACCAATGTGTCTGGTCTAGGCCGGGACGGAGCTAGTTCTACCCATTAAGAAGAATGCTTGGCCAGCCCTCCCGCTCGGAAAACACAGCTATCTTGACGGGATCAGTAACGTTGATCTACCGCCTGAATAGATCTGTTTAAACCACACATCAAATTACTTACAACTTTACTGTTAGATTTTTGACTGCTCTACTGTGCTACAAATCATTAGCGCATGGGCCGGTAAAGCGGCATAAAAAATCTGACAGTATAATTACAGAGAGAATTAAAAAAAAATTATCTTCCTTGCGTTCCAGTCTATAATCAACACAGGCTGTGAACTACCTATTACAGACACATACCAAGACGCATATTAAAGAACTCACGCAAATACGGGACATTATAAAGATCTTGATGTAACATATATATTTCTATCTCTCGCATCTACAACAGACTACACCTCAGCAACAGCATTTTGGCCGTCGCCATAAACAGCATATATGTTTCCGATCAACCACGTGCTTTTTCGAGCCACGTGACATTTACTGCTATTTCCAGTAAGTTGGATCAAACGCTTTAAACAAAAGAGCCGCCTAAAGATGCGACTACCACAGTGTTATGGAGAAGTGGCGAGGGTGACTCCGGGAAATTGCCGCTGACGTCACCTGGCTCCCACACACACCATCGGGCGCTCCAGCCTAAAATTAAAACAGGCAAGTTTATAAGCATCCAATCTGGAGAACCGCCTCACGCTAATTAAAAGGTGAGACACCGCCAAGAAAAAGTAGTACCACGTTTCTATGTTGATCGAAGGCTGTTAAATGCACGAAATTAAGACAATGTTTAACGAGCCATTCTTCCTATAATTAAAAGTACCCCCTTTATACAGGAAAAATAAATCCCTAGACGTCTAGGTCTGAAAAAAAGGAAACGTTCAAATAAGAATGACCGAATCTCCTGTTAAAACTTTTAGGTGTGGTCATCGCCGCCTGTGACATCACCAAACAGTATAAAAGGAGGAAGCGCGCTCTGAAACTTTGTCTTCCCATCAAAACTCGACACCAGGGAAGAACAGATAGCATTGGGCTTCTTTCGTGTCGCAAACCAAATTCTGCTGTTTTATTATTATTTCATTATTATCCTTGGCCTGGAAAGTTAAATACAATGAAGAGATAGGGCATTAGGTTTTGAATAAGGTTCCCACAGCCAACTAGCATGCGGGAACGAGATGTCACTCCTTGAAGATTTAGCGTTATCAGATTCGTCTGAAGAAGAATCGGTGCCGGTTCCAAAATGGTTCCCGTGCAGCTCGTTATTAGCTAGCGGAGAGCCCTGTACCAGAACTTTTACTAGAAGATCCGACCGCACACTTCATGTTAATAAGGATTATCTCTTCCAGTCAGCCTTCTGTCTGACATGCCAGTATCTCTACACCGCTACTCGCTATGGGGTGACCCACGCACTCCGATATCATCACCGTGTGTTAGAAGTAACATTAGTTCCTGGAGAAGAGAATGAGGATCGTGCCATTTTAGCCACCCGTTTTGAATCTCGGTTCTCGGCCAAAGTTCTTTCAACCGAGAAAACGGCCCACACGAAGAACACTACTCGTAGATATCCTGTTAGTCATCGTCTTCCCATGGCTACCGTAAGCAACGTGCCGGCAGCCAGACATAAAATCCTGCCCGCAGTCGCGTCAGGAAGCATTACGCTGGTAACAGTTACTTCATCTACACCGGTCCTGAAGCGGAGTAAGAAGCAAAAGTCTCCCACAAAATCCAGTCCGGCAGCACCCGCATCAGTTATTAGCCATCCGGCTATGGTCACTACACCCGCAACCGTAGTGTCTAAGACAGTGTTAGCCAGTCAGCCGATTTCGGTAGTGATTACGACACCTGCGGAAATAGACATTACAAGTTACCTGCAGTCACCATCTCCGCCAGAACTGACCATAGACGAGGGACCAGGACCGTCGCAGCCTGCGGCGATTAGTATAACTCTGACCCGTGTTATTCAGCATCCGCGTCCTCGCCTTTCTGACCCAGCAATCAGAAAGGGAACCACGCCGGAACGACCATACGCAGGAAAGAGACGGATCGCCCACACACTGGACATTCAGGCCGTGCCTAATGTCATCGCAAGTCGTCTGTTAAAATACGCTAAGTTTCGGAAGATGTCGTCTCCTGCCATATCCGCTCCCGCATCACGACCTCAGCCTAGGGTACAGATCACCACCATCACCACGACAGTTACAGCAGTCACTACGACGACTACCACCACTACAGCATCAAAGACATTAACAACCACTAGTACCGCCGCTGCCTTTCGGACGAATATATTAGAACCGGTAGTAACTGTGAGAGACATTATGGACGCGCATATTTCCGCCACCATCACTTCAGATATTTCCGACAGTGCCAGTAATAGTAAAAGCATCTCAGCAATGACAGTGCATCCACCGTGACCAACCACCAACAGTCGCTGGACCCAGACTCAATAGGGAAATTTTTCAGCAGAGGTGTGATCATTTGTGATACAGCAGAAACATCAATGGTGCGATTCGTGAAAATGTATTAATTATTACTTTATTTTTTAAATACTTTTCTTCTAATTATATATGTTAGATCAATTGAATCCCATCCCTAGGATGACTACGGTTATCCGACACAGCCGCACACTTCAGTGCCCGGCTGTGTCCCACATGAAATGAGCACTACGGACTCCGATGTTGTAAGAACGTCATGTGCGATGTAAAGAATACAATGTCCCCCTGAGCAATAATGTCATAATCCTGTCATGCAGTCTCAGATATGCTGGGGCTGCCTGATAAACTAACTTTTAAGTTATTATTATTATATATCCTATTTTTCTTCTTATTTTTCTTCCTGTCTCAGATGTCAGGGCGGATATGGGGCCAGCGAAAGCTGCCCGTTGTGGACCCGCGATAACGGGCCGAAAAAATATTTTTTTATAAATAATAAGAGATACGTGTTGCGCAAGTAATTCGGTGTGATTCAAATAAATACCTCATGAGGGTATGTTACATGACTTATATAAGTATACCTTGCCTTCTTTTTCTTTTATTATTATATTATATATTTAAACTTTAACTGTGGTACGTTGGAGCTTGGGTGTTCTCTGCGGAGATAATGATTATCCGCACTCAGAGAGAACACCCATGCGAGCTATTGTTTAGAATCATCTACTAAATAAAGTTACAGCATGCACCGTAATATTATTAAAAAGAAAAAGAAAAAAAAAAGAAAGTCCTGAAAAAATAATTCCAGGTCAAAATTGAAAACTAAAAGTATGCCTCCCCCCCCCCCAGCCCCCCCCCCCCCCCCCCCTCCTCTTGGCACCTCTATGTGCTCTGTCTCTTGAATATGCGTCTATTGCGTCACTACTCCTCTCCGGCCACGTGCCTACCTGGGAAGTCTATAATTCCCGCCTAGCGTACGTACGTGCGTCGATCCACCATGTGCGATCGTTTGCCACGGATGTCAAACTAGGAAGGGGTGGTGTAGTTCAGATCGACCGGTCGGATACCGGCCATATCAGCTAAGCTGGGTACGCACCACCCATACTGGATTCGTTTCCTGAACACGCCCCCCCCCCCCCCCTTGGTTGAGCCATAAGCATATAAGAGCCTGTGGGAGAGATCGCGTTGCGAAAATGACTAAGTTCGTTAAAACGATTGATGCGCATGCGCGCGACAAGATGATGTTTTTGATAGAGCCCGTAGTTACGACCAAGATAGGATGGCGCTTTTAGTGTACCGAGATGGTACCCTGTAATCCTTATTGTAATCCAAGACCAGAATTCCTCGCGCTTTTTAAATCCGTAAACCATTTCAAAATAGGTTAAGAAATGTCTGATTTATCCACGGAAAACCCTTCTTGATTATCTTCAAAATATTGCCGTGACGTCATAACCACGTGGACGGTGTAGGTTCTTTCGACCACATCAAGTAAACTCTGCCCAGTGAGTCTTCAGAGCTGGCTGATGTACCCAGCACCATGAAGCTTTGTTTTGTATCTTCATTCGCATCTGACAACCCCCGCTTGTGATCGGGTTGTTTACACCTTCCATCCGTGCCATCGGTGTATAGGAACTTTCTTCACCACAGTAGTACTATCGTATCTTTTACTGACTGCTCGTTAGACATCCTCTTAGGTTTACAGTGCTGAGCGATGTAGTCCTGCCATGAGTGTTCTTGCGGAAATCTTGTTTGCGGAAAACAGCTTGCGGGAACCAACCTGCGGGAACTTTCCAGCTTCCTGCAAACGCATCATCGAATGTCGACTGAGGAATGACGTATCAATTTCAGTAACACGGTAGCCTAACTTAAGAATGACTACCGAGTATTCAAGTAACTATACTTCACAGTTTAATTATTTCTCTATATGTATTTCGTTAATTATATTGTATCCGTAAGAACGGTCCCGATGACTAAAAGGAACCGTAACGGTCTTAGGACCGCTAGTTATAATTTCTGTATTTGTTTATAGTTATTCTCATTTTCCTCAATGTGTTGCTAACCGCGCTATAGTAGGTTCGTTAACCTGTATTAATATATATATATATATATATATATATAACTTTGATCATTTGATACCGTATTGATTGTTCTGGTTAGATTATGTATATATATGGCCAGTGGCCATCCGTTCATATGTTTTGCTTGTTTATAGAAAATATAGGACTGCAGTGCACATAGGAAACACTATACAGCAACACTTATATATACAGCACTTTCTCCCACCACCAACAATTTTTCACTGAGGTCGCTGTCCGTGCTATAACTCTGTTTAGCCCGGCATGCTACCGACTAAACCTTTTCTATTCAGCTCGATAGGATAGGTTCAAAATGATTAGAGACACTTTCTTCATTACCTACTCAGTAATGTACTCTTCTCTTCCGGCAGTGCGATAATCTAGCCCCGCACTCCGGTAAGACATATAACTCCAAGATTTTATCTCTCTTCATGCTCCACTCAACCTTGTGGCTTCTTAATTGTTTGGATGTCACCATCCGCACCATGGGCTGATCCAACTCTGGGAAACTGTTGGGGTTTCCGAGCCGTGATGGTCAGGGTGCGGTATCACATACATTCCCCATGTATCTTTGGACACTTAGTATTTAGCACTTTAGCCAAAGTAGGAAAGCACTGCGAGAACATATTAATTATTATTTCATTTACTGAACAAATCTCCCGCACCACAGTGCAAAACAGGGCCACTTGTATATAAACCTAACGCCAGGTAAAACTGTTAGTTCCATAGGACCCGGTGATGGGCAAGATGCGTATCCCCACCGAATTCCGTCAGAATGTCTGGGCATGATATTTGAGATCTGCCACGCCCTTACGGGAAGGACATTTGCCGTGGGTATTCGTCTCTCTCACCCCCACCATAACGATAGGACAATGGTCTAAGAATGCTTTCGTGAAATGTAACCTATGGCTTGTAACGTTGTATGCGGTTACGGAGCGGGATGTCCGGATTCTTATCCACTTCGGAAATCTTGCTACGTAACATGTATGAGCGGTGTCTTCAGTATTGATGTCTTAGGGCATCTGTTCTCAGTGATAGCCGTATTTAATAGCTAGGTTAGATACCTAAAACAATAGTTTTTGTTTTGAAAACGACTAAAAGCTAATTAAGCAAAGCAGAAGGCCCGCATAAATAAAGCGGCAACTACTAATTCAGTATTCTAAAAATTATATAAGACGGTGACGGGAGAATCCATCAGGAATCGCTCACCCCATCTTCACGTAAAACAGCACGCAACCCTATAGTTATAATCTCATTGGGTATGGTCTTTTCTTTCCTAAGCATTTTTGGTTGAAATATTTAGAGTGGGCCCATTTCTGCCTACTACTCTTCTCCCACTTTAAGCAGTGGCGACACCTTCCCGAGACGGAGGCCCGCGCGAGGCACTTGCCTCTCGCAAGGATTCAGCGACAACGGTCCACGCAAGGATCATACTCCTCACCCAAACTAGCACTAGGAGTAGTGCCTGCGTGAGGCACCTAACTTTTCGTCCGAGATAACCTTCTTCCTTTCAGCTTAGAGGTATAATAACTTATATTAAGTTAAGTAGTTACGTCTCGTGTGCGGGAGCCTCCCTTGCAGGGATACCTCTGCGGACTTACGAGTCTCTGTGGTACCTCCGGGAGCCCTATGTTTAAAAGTTCATCTAACTGTCTCTATGTCTCGTATTTTCGTATGCTCTTATTGTAGTATTATCTAGCATATTTATAATTGTTTAGTTAAACTCATTGTATAGACTTATATTTTTAGGTCACCAAATCAAATCTTGTAAGTCCATAGATCACGAAATTGCTATGGACAGTCATACTGGTGACACAAATTCTTGGGATGAGACAGTTGTGTTTAATGTTCGCGACGATGGTCGCATGGCCCCACCGGAACGAGTGAGTTCCACCGGCCTTAGGAGCCGTTTTTCGTTACCCGCAGAGCAGTCTCGTACAAGGTCCGTCACCCCGAGCCTGGATGCTAACCATCGTCATCACTCGTCATGCACTTGCGGGGCGGCGAGTCGACATGATACACCGGAATGACCGGACACTACCCGGCGAGCTACAACACCTACATAGACGATTGGCTTATCAAGGTGGCCACACCATCCAGGTTAGATGTGGATACTGCTCTGACTCTGAAGTTACCTTCAGATCTCGGCTGGATAGTCAACAAGGAGAAATACGAGTTGACACCCACTGAACACTTCGTTTATTTGGGGATGCAATTCGATCACAAGGAAGGCAGGATTTACCCATCAGAGCCCAGAGTGGAGTTTCTGATAGCCATCCTCAGGAGCTTTCGATTGGGAAGCCACATTCAGGCTAGGAGGTTTTTTCTGATGCTGGGCATGATGGTCTCCATGGAGCAGGTAATTTCGTATGCTGCTCTAATGACCTATCCAGTTGTATCTGATGTCTCTGTGGAAATAGAGAACAGAACCCCTGTCAAAGCTGGTACCAGTTTTGGAGCCGTGTGTGTGTGTTGTAATATTTGAGGCGTTTATATGCTAGTTCCCAATGCTAGGGTCTAGACTCACGCCTGGCCTTTATGGTTTCTGTTGAATTCTTGTGAATTCTTGTGACGTCGGTTTGTGCATTAGCTTGTGTCTCTCTCTGTGTGTGTGTGTGTATTGATCGTTGTCTCTCGATTTTGTCTCATGTTGCTGTTCTTTTCCATGGCTTTTTTTGTTGCTCCTCATGCTTGGGCGTGTGTAATGGGGATGGCCTAACCTGGACCTAACAGGGGTGGGTAAGGGATGGGGTAGGTGTTGGGTCGGGGGAGGTGCGTACGGTCTTATGACCTGATGCACCCAAGGGGGGGGGCTTTAGGTCAGAGACCTCCCGGCCCCTTTGGGGGGAGTGGGGAGGTTGGGGTGTGGGGTCTTTCGGGTCCTGGGACCCATTTGGTCTTCTGGCCATCATCCGAGCAGGCACCAGCGCGCACTTGTTTGATTTTGATTGGTTAGGTAGCCCGTATGGTGACTGTGTCCGTCCGAGGACGAACTCGGTCAGTCATCCGGGTTACATCCCTCCATAGTCCCCTCGACAATTCCGAAAGATTCTAATTCTAGCAATTTGGTTTTGGTTTTGTAATCCGTATGTTGCGTGGTTCCATCCGAGGAGGGATCCATTCAGCATCCGGTTTACTTTGACTATGCCGAAATTTCTTGCCTACCTAACCCTAGCTCACGTTCACACAGTGATGGGCACTGTGTGACGGGACCTCAGTTTAAAGTCCCATCCGAGAAGACTGAAGTTTTGGAGCCAATAATGTTGCATCTTTTATGGTGGAGGAGCGTCAGCATCTCCTAGTAGGAGTTTCGCTTCACCTACCCCACCCCAGCTGTCCGTGTACACGGATGCATCGCCGGAGGGTTGGGGGGGGGGGGGGGCTGCCTGGGAGAATACCAGGTTTTGGGCACAATGGACTCTCCTAGAGAGTCAGCTGCATATCAATCTGTTAGAAATGATGGCAGTGGAACTGTCACTGGAGAGATTTCTTCCAGAGGTCAGGGGCAAGGTGATATTGATACGGTCGGACAATTCGATAGCAGTATCATACATAAATCACCAAGGAGGGGCCAAGTCTCCCACACTGTGTATGAAGGTGTGGCACTTGATTCAATGGTGCAGGAATTACTCAGTGTTTTTAAAGCAGCTCACATTCCTGGGTGACTGAACATTCTGGCAGATGCTTTGTCTGGCAGACAGATAATTCTGCCAACAGAATGATCCTTCAACCCTCCAGCTCTACGAAGGGTCTTCGGGCCTTTCACCACAAAGGAAAATGCTCAAATCATGACTTATGTCTCGCTGATTCCAGATCCAAATGCCGTCGATACAGACACTCTGGTGATAAGCTGGAGAGGGATGCATGCGTGCGCGTACTTACCTAGCAACTGCTTACAGTCAAAATAGGTTTTGAGATGTTCAACAGCTGACCTGTGTCTAATCTGACAGGTAGTTATTGCTGTCCATATTTAGTTTTAGCCAGATTATAACTATTTTAGCAAATATTTTGCAATGACAACAATACATCACCACCAGGTAACCTTAGCTCAGCTCCACCTACTATTTACTCCTTTTCTGTTCTATATTTTTTTAGTCTTCAGTTTCAAGAATCCCAATCTCAAAGCAACTATACAGGGAGGCTGGTGAATAAATTTGAAAACTGGGTTGCCTGGAAGCTCAGCAACAGCCTTCAGTCAGATCGGTATCGAGATATTCAACAGCTGGCCTGAAGGAGTGTTTGGCGTAAGCATAACATTTCCACCATTGCTGCCATCAAACATCATTACAGTTAGGTCGCCAAGATGAGGAAGCCACTCTGTAGTCCATTGACTACCTAGACCTGGGGGTCATCTATCCTCTCTCTTCTCTCTCTCCAATCGTCCCCTGCCAAACCCTAATGCCTGCCAAGTTCCCTTGCTCAACTTGTAGGAAACCAGTAAAAAAGAATCACAGAGCACTATTATGTGATTTATGTAATACCTGGATTCACTTGAAATGGTATAATCTCAAAATCTCTGACTACACCCATCCTGAAACCAATAACAAATCATGGTGGTGCATCAAGTGAAACAAATCACTGTTCGCCTTTAATCACTATGACAATGATAAACACTATATGCTTGCAATTTTAAATCCACATTGCAAATACAACCATATGGAACACATGGACCAGCAAATTATAAAACCATTTGCCCTAAATACATGCAAAACAAACCTGACTGAGAACAGAACAGACCTAAACATAATTCCACCATCATGTGACTACATCCTGCAAAAAACTTTCAATGACAATTTAATAGTATCCAAGGAACAAGTCACCTTTTCACTCTTACATACGATCACTCCTGAAGAACATTGACAGGTTAAGCTGCCTTCTAGAACTGAGTGCACATGAATTTGGAATTATTGGAATTACTGAGACATGGCTAAAAGCAACTTCACCTACTAACCTTGTAGATATAAAAAATTACACATTTATTGAAAAGCATAGAAAAATTTAAAAGGGTGGTGGTGTAGGCATGTACATCAAGGATAATATTCAGTACACTGAGCGTGAGGATCTTTCCGTTCTATACCCAAATTTTGAATCATTATTTCTAGAAATCCCAACAGAAAAAGGCATAAATAAAATAATAGGCACTATCTATAGTGCACCAGACAGCGACAAAAGAAAATTTATTGACCTATTAGGTGCAACCTTAGATGATATTCAAAAAGAAAACAAAACAGTCTACCTCATGGGTGATTTCAATATTGACCTGATGGAAGAAATCTGCTCTCATTCACAAAGTTTTACAAATTTGCTAAATGCACATTCCTTTTGCCCAAACATAACTAAGCCGACCAGAATTAATGAGAGTTCGGCAAGAACTATGGATAATATATATTCAGTAATAATATCGGTTTCATCATCAAAACAATTTTTGTAATGGACACATCAGATCACCTACCAATTTTTATCCTTGAAAAAATAACCAAACTACATTAGACCATTTAAAAATGGAAAAATTAAGTGTAGAGAAATGAATCAGGTCAACATTGAAAAATTTAAAAAGGCCATGTCTGAGGTAGACTGGAACGAAGTGATAAATATAGTCATGTAATGATGCCTACACCAAGCTCCACAACATATGCACTAACATCTTTGAGCACAGTTTCCCCATGAAAGAAAAGAAATTATTCAAAAAGTATAATGAGACAAAGTTTAAAAAATATAGAAATAAACTGGACCAAATAATAAAAACATAAAAAAAAGAACTATTATCAGAACAAATTTGAGCAATGCAAAAATGATATAAATGAAACATGGAAAATTATAAAATCACTTGAATAAAAACAATAGAAAAGCACAACAGACTCAGTTTATCTACAATAAAAAGGTAATCACGGATAACAATGAAATTGCAAACGGTTTCAATTAATATTTTGTTAACATAGGTCCAGATCTCTCAAAGAAAATCATATCTACATCAGGAATTAAATATAGTGATTACCTCACAGATACTCCCGCTTATCAATCCTCCTCATTTTTTTCCTATCCTGTTAACAATGATGAAATTGTCACTATACTTAATTCACTTAATCCTGCGAAAAGTGCCGGCGTAGATGGGTTTAAATGGAGCATATTTAAACACTGCATATTTGATTTACTAATGCCACTCAACCATATCTGCAATCAGTCACTAGTACAAGCCTGAAGGCATATTTTCATCAAAACTAAAATCTGCATGTGTCACTCCAATATATAAAGCAAAAGACTCGTCCAACTTCACAAATTATAGGCCTGTCTAATTAACCCTTTAATGGCCATACAGGTCAAAACCGGCCTCTGTTATCCACTTTTCTCTAAATTGATGGAGCGATTAATGTATAATAGATTAATCAATTACCTAGAAAACAAGGAAATTGTATATGCTTCACAGTATGGACTCCGCCAGAAACACTCAACAATGCTCGCACTAGTTGAAATGATAGAAAAAATAATTGAATCAATTGAAAAGAAAGAACATATATTGGGCATCTTCTTGGACCTTTCAAAAGCTTTTGATACTATCAATCACAATATATTATTAGGAAAACTGGCCTATTATGGAATCGGAGGATGTGCACTTGCCTGGTTTCAGAGCTACTTAACTGACAGAACACAATGAGTGCAATTTAATGCAACCTGCTCTGAAAACAGGAAATTAACCTGTAGTGTTCCTCATGGGTCAATACTTGGTCCTCTGCTGTTTTACCCTATATGAATGACTTGTCAAAAATTTGCCACAATTTGTCACTAATACTGTTTGCTGATGACACCAATGCATTTTGTTCCAACTTAAATATATTATACGAAAGAGTAAATAAAGAAACGGAAGAAGTTATTAACTGGTTCAAAGTAAACAAGCTATCATTAAATGTTGATAAAACAAACTATGTGCTATTTTCAAAGTCTAGACAATCAAGAAACAATAGTATTCCAAAAATCTATATTAATAAAAAAGAAATTAAAGAAGCTCCTTTTGCTAAGTTCTTATGAGTTTATTTAGACAAGAACCTGACCTGGGGCAAACAAATTGAGGTAGTCACAGCTAAAGTAGCAAGAGGCATGGGGGTCATTCAAAGACTAAAGCCATACCTAACACAAGCTACCATTAAAACCCTGTATTCCACACTGATCCTTCCACACCTCACATACTGCAATGCCATCTGGAGTAACACACAAAAAGGCAAACTAACAAAAATACAAAGCATGCAGAAAAAATGCATTAAAATGTTCTCAAAAACAGCAAAGGGTCAAAACATCTTAAAAACACAAAAAATACTACTACTACTACTACTACTACTACTACTACTACTACTACTACTACTACTACTACTACTACTACCACCATCACCACTACTACTGCTACTACAACTACCACTACCACCACCATCACCACTACTACTGCTACTACTACTACTACTACTACTACTACTACTACTACTACTACTACTACTACTACTACTACTACTACTACTACTACTACTACTACTACTATTACTACTACTAATACTACTACTACTACTACTACTACTGCTACTGCAACTACTACTACTACTACTACTACTACTACTACTACTACTACTACTACTACTACTACTACTACTACTACTACTACATCATCATAATGCAATATTACTGCTATCGCGACCTTCAAACTGACGCACCTCAACAAGTGCTACTACTAAATAGCAACCTACGGGCTGGGCTGGGGTAATCGGCATACATAGCCCCATCCCACTTCCTTCACTGAGATACATGCACTTTCAACAGAGAGGGACCGATTTTTTGTCTGGAGAGTGTTTGCGACTGCTGCCAAGAGCAGAATTTATTTCAAAGAATCAATCTTTGAAATATCCCGGCAAACTGATCATTATACCAAAGCTAACTAGGTTTGATCGTGATGCCAGTGCCTGGTGTCCAGTCCGTTCCATGACCAATTACAAAAAATGGACGGACTCTCTTCGGTCAAATGATAGACATCTGTGGATCTGCCATAAGAAGCCATATGGTGCTGTATCCATTGATTCTATCTCTCGTTGAGTAGTCGATTGCATTCAGACTACCCACGAGATTGCAACTGGGCACCAGGTGCAATGTGCTAGGGCTCACGTTGTTAGAGGAATAGCTGGCTCGACCACCCTATTCAATGGTGTCCTATTAGAGGACATCATGGCCATTGCACAATGGCACTGTGAGTCATCTTTCACGGATTACTATACACCTGTGCAAAAGTTAAGCACCAGCAAAAACAATAGAACGTAGAAACATGATGGTACAACTAGGCTGCCATACTTTTTGTCCCCGCGTTAGCTGACATAATTCCAAGTACGAAATGCACATGCATGCACGACTTCACGCCGCTTGATGTCCGTGCGTGGCGGGAAACAGCACACGTGTTCAGTTATGTAAAAGTCCAGTTTGAGGTGTAGAACATTACATACAGATTTAGGCGACAAGATTAGGAATTTTGTGTTCATGACCGTGGTTTATTTGTACAGAGAGAATTAGCTCTTGATTGTGAACCGCTATGGCAAGACGAAGGTTAAGTGATCGTGTGAAATGGCAAATCATAGGCATGCATACCACTGGTATGTCATGCAGAGAGATTGGCAGACAGCTGAACATTAACCATACTGTAATCAGTCGTTTGATTGCAAAACATGGGCAAACTAACGAGGTGAAGGACAGGCCTAGATCTGGAAGACCGAAGAAGACTACTGCCCGTGATGATCGAGCCCTAGTACGCCTTGTTAGGAGATCTCCATTCACCAACAGCAGAGTGCTCAGCCAGCAATGGGAAACGCGCAATAGAGTGTCAATGTCTACCGTCAAAAGGAGACTGTATGCTGCTGGCATGAAAGCTAGGAGACCTGTCAGACGTCCTCTCCTCACTGCACACCACAAAGAGGAGCGTCTGAGGTGGTGCAACGAAAGAAGACACTGGAACATGAGATCCTGGTGACGGGTACACTGGTCCGATGAAAGTCGGTTCCTGCTTCATGCCACAGATGGTCGAACTCGTGTATGGAGGTCCAGACGCACGGCGTACGACCAACGTAACAACATGGAAGAAGTTCCATTTGGTGGAGGTTCCGTTATGATATGGGGGTGCATCTCATTTGATTGTAAGCTGGATCTGTTGACTGTACCTGGAACACTAAATGGACAAAGATATCAAGATTCCATACTGGATAGAGTTGTGGTCCCTCATTTTGTAAATCATGCACCTGGAACCCACCCTATATTCATGGATGACAACGTCCGACCACATCGTGCTAGAGCTGTGCATGAATACCTCCGCCAGAATGCCATCGAAACCCTACCATGGCCAGCAAGGAGCCCTGACATGAACCCTATTGAGCATATCTGGGACATTCTGGGAAACATGGTGAGAAGGAGGGATCCTCCTGTGCAGAACCTACAGGAATTAACAGACGCACTCCATCTTGAATGGCAACGAATACCACAATGGCGTATCAGTCGGTTGGTGACCAGCATGAGACGTCGTGTCCAGGCCGTCATCCAGGCACAAGGTGGATATACCCGGTATTAATAATGACAGTCTCAAACTCGTGCACAGATGTTAAACTTCGTTTTCAGACACCATTAATGACAATCTAGCCACGTGTGTCAACTGTAGGGCAATAGTTGTCAGTTGCGTCAACGTAACCATATTCAGGCCTCGTTTTCAAGTTCAAACAAAAACATACAGTGTTTCCCCACCATCATAATCAGCATTCCTCTAGTTGCATTATTACCTCTTTCACTAAGATGGATGGGTACATAAATGTTTATGCTATTGCTTTCTTCATAGCACATGAATATACCCCCCTCGCATGTGCGTAAAAATAGGGTGGTGCTTAACTTTTGCACAGGTATATATGTATATATATATATTGATGATGATGATGATGATGAACAAAACCTTGCAAATTTTAAGAAACAGAGAAATTTGGTGTATACCTTACTTAGTTCGGACAGCCAAACAAGAATTCAAAATCAAACTGGCAGAAAAAATAAAAAATGGATGCACAGGTTCCAAACAGTGGTGGAAGTTAAGCAGGTCTTTCTTGTTTGACAGTACTCTAATTTTGGTGATATCCCTCCCCCTTCGCCCCCCCCCCCCCTCCCCCTTAACACGTGGTGATGGCTAATTTACCTATGACTTTAGTGAAAAGGCTAATCTTCTAAATGACAATTTTTCAAGTATTGCAACAATTGATGAGTCAAATGTGGAATTACCCCCTTTATCCCTATATACGGAACACTTTAAATATGATCACAATAACGACTCAAGACGTTCTAGATATACTTTCTAAGCTAGATGCCTCAAAAGCTGTCTGTCCCGACAAACTAAGTCCTAAACTCTTGGTCATGAGTAAAGAAATTCTAGCTCCGATTCTAGCACGTTTCTTTAATTACTCACTCATAAATTCAAAATATCCCACCTGGAAAAGTGCCAATATAACTCCAATTTTTAAAAAGGGGTGAAAGGGACTCATGCACAAACTACCTCCCAGTATCTCTCTTGAGTTGTCTTAGCAAGGTCATGGAAAGAACTATTTTTAAATACATTTAAAACCACATTAGAGATAGCATCACTCCCTATCCGTCTGGCTTTCTTCCTTCACATTCTACAGTAAATCAACTATTAGGCATATATACAGATATTGCCAAAATTCTAGATGAACAAAAAGAAGTATTGTTGTTATTTTTCGAAATTTCTAAAGCATTTGACCGAGTGTGGCATCGTGGCCTCCTACAGAAACTCAAACAATTTGGCATGACTGGAAATCTATTTTCATGGTTTGGAAGTTACCTTCATAATCGCTACCAGCGAGTAATTATAAATGGTTACGAATCTACTTTGTCTACATACATGCTGGTGTGCCACATTGCTCCGTTCTTGGGCCACTACTTTTCTTAGTATTGTTTAACGATATGCCCAATGACATACTCAGATTTAAGATTATTTGCTGATGATACATGGCTTTATGTAATGGTGGATAACTTAGTCCACACACCATCTGTCTACCATGATCTGCAAGTATTGGGCAAACACATGGCTAGTCGAATTTCATGTTTCCAAAAAAGTCTATTTCTCTACGCAGAGATCCTACCGTTTTTCCAATAAATTTCAAAAATTCTGAAATGGGTCCATCCATCCATCATAAACACCTCGGTATCACTTTCAACAATATCGGTCATTGGCACAACCATGTTGAAAATATAATAGCAAATGCCCAGCTCAAGCTTTCCTTACTCAAAGGACTAAAATATATCTTAGACCGTGAATGTCTCAAAATCATGTATAAGAGCTTTATTAGGCCATCGTTGGAATATGCAGATGCTGTCTGGGATAATTTACCACAGTATCTTGTTAACAGACTAGAAGACGTACAAAAAGATGCTCTTAGGATAAATAGTGGAGACACGTCACGCTCATATCGAAGATTTGTGTATAGAAACTGACATAGAAACACTCCCACTGACGAGAAATTCACAGACTAGCCATGTTTTACAAAATTGTCAATGGGATGACATGCAGGGCCTTCACTGATTATCTCACTCTACTGATATTAGCACGTAATCCCTACAATATCTGATGCTCGAATTCTTTCACCCCAGTTAGATGTTGAACAGAACTCTATCGCGAGTCATTTTTTCCAGCAACAGTACGTGCCTGGAACACCCTTCCAGCACCCACCACAATGTCTAATACCCTACCAGAATTCAAGACCAAACTAAGAGCAATGCTCCATATACCCAGTCCCCCTGCGTGGTACTATGTCGGCTCAAGAGTCGCTAATGTATGTTTAAGTAGGCTTCGTAACAGCTGCAGTGGATTAAATAGACATCTATCCGATAACTTCCCATCTGACTCGGCCAGCTGCATCTGCGGCCACCCTGATGAATCTGTCAAACATTACCTTTTTTACTGTCCACTTTTTAATGATCAAAGAACCACCTTTGATAATGAGCTGGCCTCCAACCAAATTTCCTCAACAACCCTAACCACTCAGAAACTTCTACATGGCCACGCTGACGGATGTTGATGTAGAGTTAAACATCACGGTTTCCGCCATTCTATGTCAATATATTACTGACACCTGTCAGTTTAAATGACTTACAATTATTGCTAACACCACTCATGGATTGCGTCGACAAATCCATAGCTGCAGAAGTTTCTGGATGGCCATGCAGTGTGGACCAACACGGGTGCTTACAGCACATCGAGCTCCTCCTTTCTCCTTATACTGCCTTGTGATTCGTCAAACCTTGCTTTTCTTCTTCTCCCAAAGATTTTCTTCTTCTTATTCTTCTTCTTCTTATTGTTATTGTTGTTACTACTGTTATGACAGTTGGCAATATTATTATTACGCCTCTTGATTTATTTAATGTACTATATTTGTACGTAAGTGGGAGATACGCTCATAAGACATGTCTTATTGTGCTCCCACACAGACTAAAAATAAGCTATGTTTAAGCCAAACCTCTGTGATCCCCACTACTACAATTTCTGTACAAGAGGTTCCTGTCGACTTGAGGAAGAACCAGGAAAACCCACAGTCTTTATTGGCCAAGGCTGCCCTCAAAGCAACAACACAAGATATTCTATCTCTAGCAGTAACAGAGAGAAGAAACATCTGAAACAACTTTCAATGTTGAAGGTATCCATGGCAACGCTCCCTATCTGGACTCCTTGCTAAAACAAACATATATAATCTCACTACAGGAACACTGGCTCTGGGACTTCGAGAAGTCTACCATTGATCATTTCTTGGCCAACTTCAACCATACAGCAAGATGTGTCGACTCTGATAACCCAATCTGCAAGTTCGAGCATAAGCGAGGTTATGGAGGTATCACAATAGCCTGGACAATGAAATTGATACATTTATTACCACACCACCACCGCTCCCCCCCCCCCCCCCACTACCATGCCATATCAGATGGAATGAGCGTATTATAGCCGTAGAAATACAATATTTACCTCCATACTGTTTTGTCAACTCATATATGCAAACGGCCGGTTATACAGACACTTCAATGAAATATACCGAGTGTCTGAACATTATTAGTGTAATTATTGAAAAATAGAAGCCTACCAATAAAATCATCTGGAGCAGAGATATGAATACCACCCTCCTAGCCAGAGATAACAAGAATGACAGGCAATTCAAATTCTTTGTCAGAGAGTCATACTTGACCAAGCTGACGACTTCCTCTGTTAACCCAACTTACACGCACAACAATATTACCTCTCAAATCGGCTATGTGCCAGGTCTTATTACAGAATGTGTATCTTTTTCAACAATATATGACATGGAGTTTACTAACACCTATACCCATGTGCCAGTGTACTGCTAGATCCAGATGAACCTTGAGAGAATCAAAGCAACACAAGTACTCAAATGTAAGATGATGAAGCTACAGTGGGACAGCGCGGATCTTAAATTGTATCAATGCCATATAGTAGATAATATGAAAAATATTATCATACATACATATTCAAGTACCACTGATCAACTAATCCAATCGAAAAGCATCACCCGCAGTGAGAAGCCTGCACAGTCAGAGAAAAGCACTAAACTCGAAGTGGCATGAGCATAACAAACCGTGTCCAGAACATTCTATCAGCAAGAAAATGAAAAGCATGAAAAAGGGACAAAGGACAGAATAGGCAGCAGAACATAGCAGTTTCTACAATAACATAATAGCGAGCTATACTAACACTAAATTCTGTAAACTCATTAGCCGTAACAACAACAAATTCGTCACGCTCGGATATAATGAAGAACGCAATAGTACTCTTAAAGAACCTGCAGACCAGTGCACTGGATTCGCATCCTATTATGAACATCTCGGCATCCCAAAAAGTGAAGCACATTTTGATTCGAAGTATGCTGAGAACGTACAAGATCTCTACTTAATTTGCCATGTTACTGATCAAAACACAGAATCGATACAGTACTCATAGCTAACAAAAAGTTAAACGGAGGCAAAGCAGCTGACGAATACGGGATACGTCCTGAGCATATAATGCATGCGAAAAATGCTATCACACCAGCTTTCACACATGTCTACAATCTCATTCTTCAAGCCAAAAGTATACCAGCAATTTTTAAAACTGGCATCATTGCACCAGTTCGCAAGAGAGAAAAAGACCCAACATTATTCAGTAACTTCAGGGGTATTACAGTCTCTGCACTCCTAGGCAAAATCTTCGACCACATTATGCTGAATAGGATCCAAATACAACTACCATGTAATCAATCACCTCTACAAGTTGGCTTTACTGCTGACTTATCACCAATTATGGCAGCTTTACTAATCTCAGAAATAATGACAGAAGCAACCGTGAGTAAGCAACCAATTTATATAGCTCTACTCGACACTCAAAAAGTGTTTGACATTTTCGATCATGATTCACTAAAAGCGCCATCTCTATGACCAGGATATTGACCCGCATTTATGGGAGCTAATGGATAAACATTATATTGGACAATCAGCAAAGCTCAAATGGAAAGGCGTGATAAGCACATAATTTCAGGTCAAGTCAAGGAGCGATCGTTTCAGCCAGTTTATATACGACGTAAATCAATGACTTGCTGGTAGACCTAGAAACTCAACAGATAGGAACCTTCATCGGATCTGTATACACAGGAAGTCCTACTGTGGTTGACGACATTGCACTATGCAGCAATTCGGCACATGTACTCCAGCCTGTGCTTGATCAAGCATACTTATATGCATACAAAGAAAGATATAACATTCACACAGAGATGTCTCAGTACTCAGTAAAGCGTCAACAAATGATACTGGTACCAGTCAGTATAATTGGACACGAGGCATTACCCCAGTGCCATCTATCATGGAAGCTACGCATCTAGGGCTGACACATACGCACAAAAAAGAAATTGTCACATACATTGAAGAAGGTATCTACTGGAAGGAGTACTTTCCACCCAATGACTAGTATTGGCCTATATGGGGCCAATGTGCGTACCCCAAAGATCTGCTTTCAAATTTATATAATGTATGTTCTACTAAGACTTCTATACGGATTGAAAACTTTCACATTTTCCAACAAACATATAACCTCTACCAGTTTGCACCGCCAGATGCATAGTGTTATTAATTGTTGGATCCAGGCCAGGCCAGGCCTGTGACCGCCGAACTACATATTCGACAATTAACACTTTTGGCCTCCATCATTAGAAGTTGAAATCACATTCTTAATGGTCTAATGGAACGACAGACAGCCATGATATAAACTTCAGCCAATTTGAGCCAAATCCCACAGTTGTTTCGTGTATATCTAGTCAATTATTCAACACTATGAGCTATCGAATTTGACCAAAGTCAAATAAACAACGTTGGAAACGGCTCGTCAAGTCTGGAGTAGAAACATTCTGTTCAGAATGTCTCCTCCAACAGTGTAGTACCAAAAGTACATTGACGCATTGTAACTTTCCATACCTCGCTATCGGCAAAACTAATCACATGATCTCTACTATACAAAGCAATGCTAAAGATGTACATGGATGTGGTATTAAGGCCAGCTTCCTAACCGGAACCTACCTGGTTCAAACCAAGATAGTATTTACTCAGATTCATCAATTCTAACCCAACCAATCATAGAGTGCTCTGCTTTAATTGACCTGGGCAATATCTCTGATAATCCGAGACTTCAGTGAGAAATTGAGAACATCTCGAGAAAGCTATGTTTAGCTTACATTCCAGTAGAACTTACATGTACTTCTTGTGTTTGTCAGCTGGCATTCATGTGTCATTAGTGACACAAGTAATATATTGTCTCTAGGCTCGGATTATGCTTGGCTTAATATACATACACCCTTTGACGCTGGTAGCTCTAGCATGTGTAGGTATTAGTTGATCCTTTCACTCCTGGCTGGAGAATACACAGTAGGGCACAGGTAGCTACATTTACCACTGGATCAACAAGTAGCTATAAAAGGACAGTTCTGGACCACGCCTTTCCTGGGGGTTGGGATGGGTGGGGCAAGTCTCGCCCATCAGTAGCCATACAAGAAATCAGACCAGCCCAGCGCCCAGGGCATCTAGCAGCTCCCAGACATAGCATGCACCTATCTGGTCTGGAATCCATCAATGCCCCTAGAAACTAGACAATTTTGAAATCTGAGATTGATTTTGAGCCATTTTAGTTTTAATAGCACAATAAGACCTCTGAATAGACATAAAATTATTTAATTTAAAAGTATTTAATTGACTGTAAGTCAGTGAATTAATGTTCATAGCAGTCAGTAGGATTTTAATTTGGTCTCACTAATATGGGTGGATTTCATTTGGGTATGACTTGTAAAGTCATAGCTAAGGGGTAATCTAAAGCCCTGACATGCATGGGCGAGATGTAGCACACATACCACAGCTGGTCTACACCACTGGGGCCGGCCCCACCCCAGGATTGTCCCACCTTCCCCCTAAAATGAAAGTTCTGGACCGAAATAACCCCACCAGAGACCACACATATGGCCTATGGACCACATCTGTGGACCACACCACGTCTCTAGACCAAAATAAGCCCACGAGAAACCACCGCTATGGCATATGCACCACATCTCTGGACCATACTACAACGCTGGACGACACCACTCTGGACCACACGACTCTGGACTACACCTCTGGACCATGTCTCCCTATGATGTGGTGGAATAAATCTGACCTACCAGCTGGGCTACACAACTGAGCCCTGCACCATCCCCAAGGCCGGCCTGCAGGCTGGCCCACAAGTTTACAAGACAGTAGCATACATCCATTTAGAGATAAGCGTCCTTAGTGATATACCAACCATATATAGTAGTGAATCTGATGAACTTTGTGCAATAATAACCATGGGTTACCCCAAAGTAATATGTAGTTGTATGCATGGTGTAGTCTATGCGCCATACCAGGAAAAGGTACCAGATATATTACATGACCTGGGCGGCTATGCGAATAGATCGTTCGAGTTCTGCACAAGTTGTCCTGGACCTAGCATTTCCATTGGTAGTAGTAAACGAGTTACATGCCCAAAAACCACCAACAGTATGCCAGTTAGAGGACAGAGGCTATCCGCTGACTGCAATGGCAATGACACAATTATAGCAGTATTTACATCATCTGCTAAAGATCTTCAGTTCTGATGTGGATGAGGCTACAGAGTTCAAAATTTATAAACATCTCGGCATCGAGTTAGAATTTTATTTAAAAAATTGTTGCAGATCGTGATCCTGACCAAGAATATTGCTATGAGACATGGACGAGGTTACCAAGTTAGAATTTTATAAGAATCTCGCTGAGTATGGTGAAATGGAGGTAGGAATGGCTTTCGACTTAGAACAAGAACATCTCGATCAGGCTACTCAAACAAACACATAGTCACGACGAGTGTCACATCATCCTGAGGGGATTCAGAAGCGTGCCCACTTCACATCTAATATCTTAGGTCTTTGTCCTATATGGAGGGCTAAACTAAACACAGTGAACCCAGGAACCACTCTTTTCCAATCACTATTTGCATATTCACTCTACTGTAGGAGATAAATCAAGTGGTTTGCCACTGCCCCTCCCCTTCTCTCCCCCGCCTCCCAGGGCGGATCTCGGTCATAATCGTACAGCCACCATGAGGAATGGCAATAAAACTCCTGTTGCGGACCCCACCTGTCCAGGAGATAAATCACTTGGCTCCTAGGCCTTGGTGACCACTTGCCTTAATGGTTGCACGAGAAGGTTAAGGAACTTCGTCAGCAAATTCAGCGCTTCACTCAGGAACTCCGTCAGAAGTTTGAGGAACTTCGTCAGAAGCTTAAGGAACTTCGTCAGCTACCTCAGAGGTTCACTCAGCAACTTCGTCTTCCACCTGCCCCTCTGTATCTTTCACTTGCTCCGGAGGAGCATACACTGTCTGAAACTCTTGCCAAGCAGTGCCTATAGCTCTCTTCTTACCGAACTTCTCACTTCTTCCATGCGTTCTTAGCATCTGCCTGGCGGGCAGGCTTGATGAGGTAGCCCTGGTAGTTATCAGGGGGGAACTCTAGAAATCCTGCCATATTTCGCTGTGTCTGCTTCTGGCCCTCGGTATTGAATATGTGATCAATAGCCTCCTGTGCACAGGTAGCACGATCCCCCTCCATAACAGAAGAATGATCCTCGTCCATGCCGGTAGCATGACCCGCCTCAATACCAGTAGCATGTCCAGAGTCAACCCTTCATCGTGGTCATGGTCTACTGCAGCTCTCATTTCCCTACGGAAGTATTCTGTTGCTGTATGTTATTCAGTATACGATGTTCATCAGGAGTGCACACGTCACCACTTCTCGACTGTCAGCAGATCCTCAGGCTTCACTTTTGCCTTCTGAAGAGCCAGGATAACATGACTCTTAGTGGAGAGTAAATGGGAGCAGCACCCTACCTGTGTGACTGTCAACGTTTTTGTATAGGATTCTGGTCAGCAGCTCCTTGTCCGATTGGAAGACAACTTGCGCATCCAGGGAGGCAAGAATCTGTAGGTCAGTTGCTGGAAGCTCCGGTGTCGAGGGCATTAACGTCACGAATTAGTCCACTTATCCGTGTAATAGAGGGTGTCCTTATACCTGCTGGAGCCATTCCAAATACCACAGGCCTGACTGTATGTAGGCTTACTCTTGCGAAAGTGCAGTGGTTTCCGCGGGAAGATAATCTGGT
Organism: Chaetoderma sp. LZ-2023a; assembly: GCA_034401795.1. NCBI lineage: Eukaryota > Metazoa > Mollusca > Caudofoveata > Chaetodermatida > Chaetodermatidae > Chaetoderma > Chaetoderma sp. LZ-2023a. The sequence goes on from CM067373.1 coordinate 49,466,298, forward strand.
GGAGAAACTTACCGAACATGGTTTAATCTTTTTTATGGCGATACCGTAAACATGAAGCATCCAGATGGAGCAGTTGGGCTCGGGACCTCACACCACACAGATCCGCGGAAGGAATTCTTGACAGTCATTCGATCTGGTATCCATGATGAGAATCCTCTCTCTGTGGCTGGAAAGTATATCGACTTCGCTATCTCAGGACAGATCCATGGGATTAGGATGATGACAAGTTCAAGCTCAAGAGCACCATGGGGAAGGATGTAGAGCTCCCGCAGGTTGTGAACAGGTGGGCGATTGTGCAGAGTAACAGCAACCTAGACACCACGTATATGAATGATGAGTACCAAGTCCTGGCTTCACTGGCTCGTGGACCTGCCTACTATGCGAAGGGGAAAGGGTACTATGCCGTGAGGTGTAATGAGGGATTCACAGAATTCAGCTTACAACCAAATGTAGAAACGCTAGTTGCAGTACCACTCTCCCTTCTCAAGCACACACATGTGAACCTGGCCATGTTGTGGGATGAGCTATTTCTTCAGGTGTATACTGAACATCTTGATGGTGTAGCGATGACTTTACGTCTGAAATGATGAGAATGACCAGGAACTAAAAAGTGCGGGCTGTAGACAGCGAATTCTACATGTAGAGCGAGAATACCAGCAGGTCCAGGCCACAAATAACTAGCCGTTAGAGTTGACATTACAACAGGACATCTCAGATTGCGTAGCTGTAGCAGTCCTGGTTCAGAATGGAGGAGTGGTCCAGCAGGTGGGTGAGTTAAACGACTTCAAACTTGTGGTGGCTGGGACCAATGTTCTTGGTTAGGAATGCAATCAGGCTGATTGCTGTCTCTATCGACAGGAAACGAAGTCATATGCCCTACTACGTCTAACCAGTGGTCACGAGGAGCTGGAGTTGGCCACCTCAGAGGTAGAGACATCCCACCTAATCGTGGCAACCAGCTCAGCTTTCATGTTGGGAACTTGCTCGGGGGGGGGGGGCGTGACAGTGCTGTACTTCGGCTATGCCAAGGTTTGTCTATCACACTCCGATTGTATTCAGCTTGAGCACGCGCAGAGCACAATTCCTGCCAACAGCCACTGCTACTATGGTCCCGCCACCTTCTGACCTGCCGATGCCACATAGTCGAGCCTTGCAGCCTTGTAGTACTCGTCGAGACTCTCATCTGCCTCTGGGTAACCAGTTTGAGTTGATTATTGGCTAGAGTGTTCGTGGATATACATGGCAACAGTCTTCTACCACTCTTTAAATGGATGTATGCTATTGTCTTGGTGCTCAGTCATGTAGCCCAGCTGGTAGGACAGATTTACTCCTCATCATAGGGAGGTGTGGTCCAGAGGTGTGGCTCAGAGTGGTGTCGTTCAGAGACGTGGTGTGGTCCAGAGATGTGGTCCATAGGCCATAATTGTGGTCTCTGATATTTTGGTCCAGAACTATCATTTTAGAAGGAGGGTGGTGGGAGCCGGCCTGAGGGTGTGGCTGGCCCCAGTGGTGCAGACCAGCTGGGATCTGTGCGCTGTATCCCACCCATGCATGTTAAGGCGGGGTGCTACTAGATGCCCTGGGGTCAGTCTGGTCAGATTTCTTGTTTGGCTGCCCCATTGCCCTCCCAGGAAGAGTGTAGTCCAGAACTTTCGTTTTATAACTACTTAGCAGTTCCACCTATATACCAATTTCTGTTCACATTGGCAAGAAGGATTATCTGCTGGTGCTGAATAAGCAACAGCTTTAAGCAACATCAGTATAGAATGGAACCGGAGAGATATTTCACTCTGCCATACTACTACAGGGAACTCCTTGTAATAAATTTGGCAGCGATTAATCCCTCTGGGCTGACAGCCAGGGGACATACTCGTGGGTCTACCAATCCACATAAGATTCTTTTCTTGATCTCATATCGAAGGAGTTCTCGTGAGACATGAATGGGCAACGCTCCTTGCAGGCCAGCACGGAAGGCTACGTAATCCGAGTACAGGCAGTAGCGTAGCCAGGGTGAGGGGGGGGGGAGCGCTCCCCTGGACCAATCTTCCCAAATGTGGCGCCTAAATCATGTCCGTAACACATATACGTTTCTGGACGTCCCAACTCCAAATCCACCTTTAACAAGTTAATCTACATTGAAAATTAGAACTATTTGAATTTACAATGTTGTTAATGTGTTCTTGTCATGCTTGTTCATCGCTGTGTTGAGACTTTTTGTTTTAATTACGCTACATCAAGACAAAGAATAGTAGAATACACGCTACTTTCTGGGTGGAATAAAATAATTGGCGACGCTGGAATGCTAGTTTTTCTTTATTAAAGAAGTTTAAGCAGATTTCGACGTCTAATTGGTATGTGGGGTGGCGCCTTTTAAGTCCTCGCTCCCCCTGACGTGAAAACCTGGCTACGCCACTGAGTACAGGAGGATACTGTGGACAAATCGAACTGTCCTAAATGTTTCATGGACATTGACTAAATGTTACTTTAGGACATTGAAATAAAACATTAATATATTAGTTATGTTCCATATTTAAAAAGCAGCATTTAGACGGATTGATCAATGTTTTGTCTGGATCGGTACTACAGTTGCATCAGAAGAATCTATGGATTTTAATTCAGTTCTCTCTGTATTATTACTTCACCTGGCCTGAAATGGCAAGTTGGCTTATGCCGTTGCGACTGCCCATCATTCGTCCATCAACCTTTTCTTTAAACGACTTCTCACGAATCACTGGATCGATTTCAATTATATTTGGCAGGGCGCATCCTTAGGGCATCCGCATAGAGATCCGAGCAGGTTCAAACCAAGCTGATCGACCAATTGATTGATTTATTAATTTAAAAAATCCCTCCTTTCATAGGAAAACCTCCAATGATCTGAAGTTGAAATAACGGATAACCTTTTTGAAAATAAAGGTTTAACACATTTATAACATGCAAGATTTAAAAAACCACCCAATATTTACAATACTCCGCTTTCTCTAGCTGCAGCTGCTTAGGCTAAACATTTGGTTTTATTTACAACAGACAGGTAGTAGGCTTACTAATTGTTAACAATACACTAATAATTTGTTAGTAGAATTATCTAACTACATACTACTTATATCACTATGACCAATTACTGACTGCTGTACATGTATACTTATGTGCATCAATATATTCAGTGAGACCAAATGATTATTAAATAAGTGTGAGATCAGTTACATGGTAATTTCTGTATGGTAATTAGTAATTTACATATTGCTTGATTGATGTACATGTAGAACTATCAATTGCATCTGTTATAACGATTAATACCATGAGGAACTAGGTGAACCACACGAGGTGTTGTACGGTCCCCTCGGACCAGGAATCCCAAGCGCCTAAGGAATGTGTGGAGCGGCCAGAATAGCACAGTCCTCCCACAGGTGAATTGGTACATCAGTTGTGGGCACACATGTATATATTCATTATTTTATCACTTAATAAATTAATGAGTATAATGCTGCTTTGTGTTCAGCTATTATGAATGTCGGGGTTGATCATGTCTATTAATTAATTTATTATATATCGCCTTTTTGCTTTGTTTATTTCTGCTTTCTTTTATGACATTTTTGTGTTTGGTTCTAACTCCCCAATGATTTTATTATGCTGTACATGTAGCTGATAACAAAGTCTCTGTGTGATAAATTCTATTTGCTCCACCACGTGAGGAGACAGTTCATGCAAGCCGCCTCTAGCTACAAGTAGCGATATGTCTAAGATCATCTGTACCTGGTCAGTCTTACAAAGTCTATCAAAGAAGCCGGCTTCATACTCTTGCTTAATGACCGCCAATAATTATGTACGTTATGACACTCTTGCTTTCTCTAAGGGCTCGCATCTCATAATAAAGTGCATCGTGCCCTCTGGTTCTTCTTTACAGAGCTTACAGGTAGGGCCTGAGTGTGTCTGCTTGAATGCAGCACGATTCACTTACAAAATATAGGTTCCAGTTACAAGCTTCAGCTTCAAATTAAGTCGCAAGACATCACGAGTTGTATCAGTTGTGTTTAATAATGAGGGGTGCCACCCACCCCACCCCACCCCCTTGGTGTGGAACAGTTAGTACTCATATTCTGCAAAGTAGGATAGAATTGGCCTTGCCTTACAATCCGAATTTTCCAATATGCTCTGACTTTCTTTGTTACTTCAAGTTTCCACGATTCTTTGCTAGGTGGTGATTCCAGCAAGCTCTGTGCTGATGGTAAACTGTACAGAGATAGAAGTTTGGCGCACATATGAGAACCAGCTTTCTCTGTTACTATGTGCCATTACAATCGCCCTCTCTGCTAACTGTCTCTCTGTACTGCCATCTGCTCGACAGATGCTCCCATAAAGTGCTAGGACTATGGATCTCGGATTCAAGTGGCAGGAGACCAGTCAATATGTAAACTGCTGGGTCAGCGACGGTTACAGGTCGCGAGAGAATTTGCTTGAGTATTCGTCTGAATTGTTGCTCCAGGATTGACAGAGTTTGTTCCGATGGAGACATTATTTCCAGCCCATATGTTAAGATAGGAGTAACATATATTTGCAGTGGCTTACATGCAGGTAAAGGGTCTAGGCCATCTTCCTTTTGATATAGTCTTCTGTATGATTCTAGCAACATGGTCTGGGTTGGTACGCAGAAATTCCATGTGCATTGCCTGATTTACCCTGAGTACTTAGTCCAGTTCAAATCATCAGTCACTTCACATGGTACAGTTTTTGGTATTATCGCGAGAGTGGCACATTTCGCAGCTTGTAAGTATACTGTTTTTTCTTACTATAATCAAATGTCATGTCTATTAGGATTTGTAACTCATTAGGATCATTCGCTATAAGAGCCACACCATCTGCAATGTTGACATTTCCAATATGCACCCCTATCGCCCTCTCTATGATTCGATCAAACAGAGCGTTTATATAAACAGTGTACATATCTGCACTTAGTATGCCTCCTTGCCTCACTCCTCGTTTAACAGGAAACCATTAAGATATTTCACCTTCCCATTTTATGCATGATGTTGCTGCCTTATACATCTGCTGTAACAGTTTGCATAGAGTTCCATCAACACCAATTTGGTCGGCATCCATCTTGAATTTTGGCTGATCAAAAAGTCCTAAAATCTTCTTTTCTGCAACCGCTTGGGGTTTCATTCAAAACTCATGAAACATTATCTAGGGGATCAGCTGAACCAAGTTTCTTCGAGGAAACTTGATTGACAGCTTTGGTGGCCATCTTAGATAACCTAGTTTTCGTGAAAATGTCTTCTCCAGAAAAAACAAGGACGCTGTGGACCAATCAAAATGTAGCCTGTTTGGCAGCCATATTGAATTTTTTTAATTTGATGAATTTTGAAGCCGAAATTTGTTTTGTAAAAGTTTTGGGTATGCTAATTTTAAATTTGCCACTTTCGAAACAGTCGGATAAACAAGTTTTCAGTTGAATATCTTTCTGTTAAAATTCCCATAGTAAAGAAATGGAATTTTAAAGTGTCTTCTTGAACAACTAGAACGATTTTAACCAAATTTGGCGGGTCGCATCATTTCTCTTGTTGCATTTCTGGCACCCACCTTAGGGTTAGTTGAAATGCCTATCTTCCAGGTGATCAATACAGGCCCCTTGGCCAGTTGGGCCTCCTTTATTACTAAGGTCAGCTCTTTATATTATGGCATGATTGTTTTTAAACACTGCTACTCTGACAGCATCATTCATATGCATCTGCGCCTCTAATGCCACAAGGGCAGTTTGTGCCCTGCAGGCTGCAGGGCCGTATTTAAGGCCGTGCAAACCGTATGTATGCACAGGGCCCCTAGAATTCCAAGGACACCTCAAACGTGACATCTAGAACTTTTAGAAGCTATTTCTTGTGGCCCTGGTTTACTTCACGTCTCTTGCATCGATACCGAATGTCATTCCCATGATGCCCATATGTTACTATAGTCAGGATTGCAGGAAATGTCAATTTCCCTTTCTCCGAGATCTAACAATACTCACCATTCTGTTACTTCTGATATACAGCTGGCCTTGACAGCGGCTCTAGGATTATAGACTTAGAAAGCTTTACCGACTCCTGGGAACCGGGTACTCGGCTCCCAACTGCCGAGTACCCGTTTACCATAGAGCTCATATTGTTTGCATAGCCACCAAACGAGAGAAAACTATGGCTTGCCTCCGTGGGGCTGGGAGGCTGGGTCCGTAACAGAATGGTGAGTATTGTTAGATCTCGGAGAAAGGGAAATTGACATTTCCTGCATTCTCCTTCGATCAATACTCACCATTCTGTTACTTCTGATATACACCAGATTTGATCAGTAACCTGGTGGGAAGGGGCAAGCCATACATGCTAATTTTGCCCCTTGGAGAAAGATTTTAGACTTCAAACTTGACTAACGGAGACCTAAAAGGACCGTCAAGTTCACGGAACCGAATCACATTCGCGTCACAGCCCCCCCCCCTTTTCCTCCTAAGAAAATGGAGAGAACTAACGAACATGTATCTCGCCTGAAACACCAATATGCCAAGAGGGTTAACTACTCCCTGCATATCGCTTGTATTAGCCTGGGAATGAGCATGAATATATAAGATGAATGAACATGATACATATACATGATACAAAAAACTCTCACTTGTTGAATTACCTTATGATAACAGGACTTCAGACGTACCGCCTACAACCATTCACCGGTTCGGCCATCAGTGACACAATCTGGTTGACATCCTCTCGCTTGACCATGCCTGCTTTAGGTTCTTTTCTTACCAAAGTGAAAAAAGGGGAAAAGCAGTGTGGTCACTAACTATCGTTTCAAAACAGCTAAAGCGAGTGGATTGGCTGAGTCTGACACATCCCTCATATAGTAATCCGTAAATGAGGACTCACAGTGCCATTGTGCAACGGCCATGATGTCCTCTAACGGAACACCATTGTAAAGGGCGGTCGAGGCGGCTATTCCTCTAACATCGTGTGCCCTTATGCCCTGCACCTGGTGCCCAGTCGCCATCTCATGAGTAGTCTGAATGCATTCGACCACCCAACGAGAGATAGTATCCATGGATGTGGCGCCATAAGGCTTTTTATGGCAGATCCACAGATGTCTATCGTTCGACCGTAACGAGTCAGTCCGTTTCTTGTACTTAGTCAAAGTACGGACCGGGCACCAGACACTGGCATCACGATCAAACCTGGTTAACTTCGGTATAATGATCGGTTTGCTGGGATATCTCAAAGATTGGTTCTTTGACATAAATTCTGCTCTTGGCAGAAGACGCAGACCTTCTCCAGAAACAATAAATCGGTTCCTCTCTGCCGAAAGCGCATGGATCTCACTGCGCCTTCTAGCTGAGGAAGCTGCCAATAGAAAGACCGCCTTTAGAGTCAAATGCTTTAGACTAGCCAAATGCAACGGTTCGAATGGGTGCTTGGCCAGTACATTAAGCACTAAAGATAGACTCCAGGCTGGAATGACTACCGGTTGTCTCGGGCGGAGATTGCTCATTCCCTTCAACATCACGTTTAACTGGGCCACCTCTGGACTATCCCTGTTGGCTAGACAAGGGATAACTGATGCCAAAGCTGACTTGTATCCAGCAATTGTGACGGGAGCTAGTCCTGTGAAGAACAGCTCACAGAGAAAGTCTGCTATTTGCTGAATAGTGGATTGAAAGGTATCAATACCCTTTTCTTCACACCAGTCTGCAAATCTGTTAACCTTGTTGTTATATGACTTGAAGGTTGACCTCCTTCTCGCAGCCGCGATGAAATCAGCAGCCTGTCGAGAAAAGCCTTCCGACGTGGAACGTTGTTTGACAACATCCACGCAGTCAATTTGAACATTTCGGGACGCTCGTGTAGGAAGCGTCCCTTGGCCTGGGAGATTATGTTCGGAATCTCGGGCAACTGCACAGGATTTTCCACCAGCAGATCCAGAAGATCCGTGAACCACGCCCTGCTCGGCCAATACGGCGCTATTAGCAGGACCAGACACGGCTCCTCCCTGACCATCACCAATACCTTCGGAAGAAGAATGGTGGGTGGGTACGCGTACGCGTGCATCCCTCTCCAGCTTATCGCCAGAGCGTCTGTATCGACGGCATTTGGATCTGGAATCGGCAAGACATATGTCATGATTTGAGCATTTTCCTTTGTGGCGAACAAGTCCACGTTGGGTTTGCCCCAATGCTCGAAGATCCGTCGTAGAACTGGAGGGTTGAGGGACCATTCTGTTGGCAAGATTCTCTGTCTGCAAGACAAAGCATCCGCCAGAATGTTCAATCGGCCAGGAATATGAGCTGCTTTCAAAACAACCGAGTAATTCCTGCACCATTGAATCATGTGTCACACCCTGATGCACAGGGTGGGCGACCTGGTCCCTCCTTGGCGATTTATATATGATACTACTGTCGAATTGTCCGACCGTATCAATATCACCTTGCCCCTGATCATCGGAAGGAACTCTTCCAACGCCAGTTCCACTGCCATCATTTCCAACAGATTGATATGCAGCTGACTCTCCGGGAGAGTCCATGTGCACGAGACCTGGTGTTCTCCCAGGCAGGCACCCCACCCTTCCAGCGATGCATCCGTGTAAACGGACAGCTGGGGGTGGGGTAGGTGCAGCGAAACCCCTATTAGGAGATTCTGACGCTGTATCCACCATAGAAGATGCGATATTATCGGCTCCAAAACTGGCACCAGTTTTGACAGGGGTTCTGTTCTCTGTTTCCACAGAGACATCAGATACAACTGGATAGGTCTTCACATTAGAGCAGCGTACGGGATAACCTGCTCCATGGAGACCATCATGCCCAGCATCTGAAGGAACCGCCTCGCCTGAATGTGGTTTCCCACTCGAAAACTCCTGAGGATGGCTAACAGAGACACCACTCTGGGCTCTGATGGGTAAACCCTGCCCTCCTCGAGGTCGAATCGCATCCCCAAATAAACGAAATGTTGAGTGGGCGTCAACTCGGATTTCTCCTCGTTGACTATCCAGCCTAGATCTGAAAGTAACTTCGGAGTCAGAGCAGTATCCACGTTCAACCTGGCTGCCGAGTCTGCCTTGAGCAGCCAGTCGTCTATGTAGGTGTGTAGCGCCACGTTCTCTTTTCTGAGAAACGCTGTCACCGCAAGGACCACTCTTGTGAAAACCCTCGGAGCTGTCGACAGGCCAAACGGGAGAACTGTAAACTCCCATACTTGATTCTGAAACGCAAATCTCAGAAACCTGTGCCAACTCCGATTCATCGGAATGTGGAAATATGCATCTTTCAGATCGATCGATACACACCACATTCCTTTCCTCAATCCCGCCATTACCGACCTCGGCGTTTCCATCTGGAACCGAGGCGTATGGATAAACCAATTTAATGGCCTGAGATTGAGTATGGGTCTCCATCCCCCTGTGCACTTGGGGACAAGGAACATGTTTGAATAGAAGCCTGGAGTGTTCCGGTTTGCTGGTTTTATTGCTCCCTTCAGAAGCAAACCCGACACTTCCTTTTGAACGGCTTCTAACTTGTCTGGCTCCCTTGGTACGGGTGTCCAGACAGGTGCCAAAGACAGATTTTGTGGCGGAAAGTCCCACCACTCCGGCATGTAACCCTGGGATAACCATCCCAGGACCAGACTGTCTGACGTCACACCTCGCCAAGCCTCGACGAAACGCATGAGCCTTCCACCCACCATAGACGCCTCGACGTCTAACGGGGTTGTCCGGCTCGCAGTCCGCCCCCCCCCCCCCCCCTTTCTTAACGAGAGAGAGTGAGAACCATTTCGTTCTAGGCACGACGGGTATAACTGGCACCGCTGTTCCTGTCGCACAGGTGCGGTCCAGGCGGATATGAAGGGAGCTTGCGTACCCTCATGTACGCTTTGGCCCCTTCTGTCCGCCGTTTGAGGCCTTACCCTTACCCTTCCCCTTGCCCTTCCCACCTCTAGGGCGGTCAGGAGCAACATTGGGGAGGGTAGGCGCCTCTACAACCTTCCTGCGTTTCTTCGCCGGCGGCGGCTCCGAGAACCCAGCCGAAACAGACGTCACAATAGGCCTGGCTTTCGCCTTGCTCTTATGCTTTTTTTGTTTCTTTGAAGGCTGTCCCGTTAGCGGTTTGCCCACAGCCCCTAGTGCGTGCGCTTGCCGCACTAGCTCTAGCTGTAGATTTACCGCTAACCGATTCTGCGCAATACTGGCGGTGTCCTCTAAGATGGCCCGCGCTTGGCCACCAAAGATGCTAGGCCCTGTCAGGGGCGTCCCAAGAAGACGTTCCCTGACTGCCGTAGCCGGACGCATATGGTCAATGACCATTTGCCTCCTGGACTTCGTCACTCGCGCTTGCACCCTTGCCAATGCGTCCATTGACAGCACCAAGCCGTCATTAACACACGATAGCGCCACAGGTGGCACAGGGTGGCCTGCCCCCGCTTCAGCCCACACCGACTGAAGTAGACGATAAGAGTGATTGACAGCGCTCATCGCTGCCCTCACACCCTCATCGCATAGGGCCAGGACTTCTTCCTGGTGTTCCTGGGACTTATCCACTAGTGCCGGACTGGGACCACCCGACCCGGCACTCTGGACGCCCAGTACCCATCGGTCATCCTCCGTGACCGACGGGACTACACCATAACTGTCGTATTCACCCCGCGGAATACGACATCTTGCCCGCACCTCCCTGGAGGCCGCAGGGAGCTGACCCTTGGTCATTAGTTGTTTACTATAAATAGCATCCAACAAATCAATGAACCGTGGATCCAGTCCCACTGACTGGATCCGGGTCGTGGGCAAAATCCCCGTCCTAATCGACGCAACCGACGGACGGGGCGCATCTTCCGCGGCCGTGGCCGAAACCACAGACGGGTCCACTCTGGCTAGCCACGCCAGAGCATCAGACCAATCTACCTCCGAAGAAGATACCCCCGCAAACACGTCACCCGTTGACGTGCTCACGGGTCTGCCAGCCACGGCCTCCCGGCAAGGAGCCACGGCTGACACGCCAGGTACTCCGCTACCACACGGTTCCGCCGCCACCCCATGAAACACTCCGGTCCATGGGGTAGGTCCGCACGGAAAACCGTACGGACCCGTAACCGTCGCGGAACCATAGCCGGACACGGGCGTCAATGGCACCCCATGTCCGGCTGCCGGACCAGGCGAGATAGGTGAGTACCACGCCTGGCCCGGCACACCCGTTCCCCTGACGGCTGGTGACAAACCAAGCCACGCGGAACCAGTGCACGGTAATGGATTGGCCTCAGCCGCAGGTGGAGCCGCTGACCTGGCTTGCGCCAAACCAGACAAATGGAAGCCGGTTCCGTCCAGGACGGAATCAACCTCCATATTCTCCACCTGCGGCTTCACGGGCCGCAGCAACCTCTCCTCCTCGGCCTCATCGTCTTCAGACTCCGAAGAGCCGTCACTAGACGATTCAACCGTGGAGCCGTCCTGGCGGACGGCTCCCACACCTGACGGACCGGCCACCGCTACTGGACCACCCGGAGGTGGCCGCAGAGAGACAGAACCCATCTGGCCGAAGCCAGACGGGCCCGCCAGGGGGCCGTACGAGACGGCCCCCTCGGTAACCAGTCCAGAATCCTGTCCGAGGACAGGATCCGTACCAGGCATGGGGAGAAACTGCCCCCCAACCTTTGGTAGCAGGGACGACACCAGCGTGGGCAGAACGCTATGCAGAAAACCCTGCATAGCCGGACCAAACCACGCCAGCGGTCCCATCTCCGCCACCTCCAGCTGGGGACGTGGAGCACCCCCACCGGCCGAACCGGGCGCTCCACGATTTCCTCTCGGACCGTCTGACCCCGCGTCAGACCCAGCCAAGTCCTTCTGGGCAAGGAACTTAACCATCGTTTCGACGGACCACACTGCACAAACATTACACCTATGATCTATATTACACAGGGCACACCTAAAACAGACATGGTCCTTGAACATTACACGGACAAACTTATGGCAGTCGTCACATGATGGCGGGGCTGGCTTGGCCTATAAAATAAGCACAAACCTACAATAAACAAGCGGAACGAGACACGGATGGAAGGCAGACAATTAATTTTCAAATTTTTTGACTCATAAATTAACCGTAACCTCCCCGCACCCCACCCCGCCACGTTACAACAACGATCGCATTGATTATGACGACAAGTACGCGGCGGGCACGACACACCCATAATAGATCCTACAGGATGTGTAACGGCTCCAGGAATCATATCGCATAGCATTCAGGGTATATTTACTAATCAATATAAATTATACTCCTAACGAACGCAGCACGATATGTGAAGAAAACAACAAAATGTTATAACAAAACTGCTGTCTCACACGGTAAAACCGCAGACCACACATCTACTCAAGAATTTTGAAACCACCGATCATTGCAAACCGATCGTGATCGCACGTAAACTTGATCATTCTAAAGTTTCCGGTACCATTTTTAGTACGCAGCACCCAGAATAAGATGCGCGAATTAATGAAAAAATTTTCTTCACATAAACATCCGAGCGACCGGGTGTGACGTCACCCGCTCGGATTCTACGGAGAACGACGTCAGCCGATATTCGTGTTAGAAATACCGTAGCAAACACCTATTTTCATATCTGCCGATCGCCTGTTGGGGTTTAAAGAAGGCGATCGTCTGGCATATATCGTTGCTAGCACACGTCCCAGATTCTATGGGGTCAGAAATTGGAACATGCGACACAACGAAATTTAGAGACCTAAGTCTTTTAACTATGGATAATAAAGAACAATACAACCTGGTTGTCTTGGGCGGTATTCTCCATAGTCCTTAGTTAATCCTTTCAGAACACACAAACTATCACTGATTAAAGACTTAGATTATTTTAAAACACTAAAATCCTTAATGCAAAAAGCATGTATTGCTCTTGTTGCTATGCAAACAAGAATGAGCTCTATGGTAAACGGGTACTCGGTAGTTGGGAGCCGAGTACCCGGTTCCCAGGAGTCGGTAAAGCTTTCTAAGTCTATAATCCTAGAGCCGCTGTCAAGGCCAGCTGTATATCAGAAGTAACAGAATGGTGAGTATTGATCGAAGGAGAACTTCCAATGTGACGAGATCTAATAATTCTCGCTGCGAAGACATGGCTCTATTTTTAGATTGCTGGATATCTCATAATTATTATCTTCATGTGCGTGATTCATGGCGAGTTCTCTTATTTGTTCTGGTCCGACTGTAATAGAGTTTACGTGGTGAGGACCGCTTAATTATTTTAATAAACAGCGGAACTCCAAATAACTACTCTAAATAAGTACTCTTCTTTTGCTGGAGGACTGCGTACAAAACATGTTTATCATTCCTTCTGCAGATGAAGGTACTCAAGCACACGCCCACTCGCGGTGTCTCTTATATGTCCACTTTCGCACTCTCTCAAACTAACCACAAATGGCTTCTTGCGGTGATCGTGAGAGATGTCCATTTGCATTAGCTACTCGCTGGAGAACTTGTTTTGAAGGTTTACCACTGGAATGACTGGTTGGATAACCGATCCTATAATTCCAGTAGTAATTTGCAAAAGAAAAACCACAATGCTCTCTTGGACGGCAATTAGACATAGGACATTTTCTATGATAAATGATTTTTCTGATTTGTTTCTGCAGTATATGACGTCAAAATTATTTAGGTCAGATGTAGCTGGACGTCACAATCAAAATGTGTAATGAATGACGTATCTAGCTCCCCAAGGAACATTGAATAGCCAGTCAAGTATGCGAATTGCACGTCTTTACTATTTAATCAACATGCTGTTGAATATTTTGAAACTAATTTGACTAGACGCTGTTCGAATTGTATGTCTTTGCTATTTATTCAACAGTCATTTTCTATGATAATGGCTGAGTTCGATCTGTAACTGAAGGATATGACGTCATAATCAATTACGTCATATACAGGCTGACGTCACAATCCAACATGTGTAAATGAATGGCGTATCGAGCTCAATCATGAACATTGAATAGTCCAGCAAGTGTACGAATTGTATGTCTTTACTGTTTAATCAACATCGTGTTGAAAATTTTGAAATTAATTTGACCTGGCATTGTTGCGGCCAGAGGCAGCAAACCTTTAAAAGCACCCAGTCAAATTAATTTCAAAATAGTCATCAGCTTACCTGTATAGTTACCTTGAAATTGGAAGTCTGGGAATTCATTATTCAGCGTATATATAAACATCGATTCCAACACGCAAAAAAGTGGTGGAGCTTAGCTAGAAATAGGCGTGGCATACCTAGAAATGGATCTCTCTATTGAAATTGTCATGAACAAATTGAGCATTACATGGCTAATACCACTTGGTAATGCGTGGCCCACACAATATGGACCACTTGTATTAAGAGACCACCCATATTTATAAGTCACATATTTTAACAAGGCAAATCATAGATTGCTGCCTTGACTAAAATCTACTCGTCCTCTGACGGAGGAGGATAATTAATACCACTTGCTAATGGGCATTTTTATGTTGTATATCCATCATATTACGTCATATGATGTCATAATCAACGACGTGACGTATAAGATGGCGTCATAATCATGACGTCATGATTGACTCGATTTAGTCCGTCTTAAATGCTTAATAGTCCGACACGTTGTACGAATTGTAGTACTTGGCTATTTACAAAACATGCTGGTGAATATTTTGAAACTAATTTGACTGGGCGATGTTACTGCCACAAGCAGCAACAGTACCCAGTCAAATTGGTTTCAAACTAGTCAACACCTTACCTGTATAGTTTTCTGGAAATTGATAGTCAAAAAGCTCAGAGATCCATCGATACCAACACGAGCACGGTATTAATGTATTAATAAACCATCCGGATTCAGTGACCGATTGACTAACGTTAGGCCTATGGAAGTCATTTCAAGCAACCGCCACCAAGATGTAACTTACATGGACACAATTGTGTGTTTTTCTAACAACATCCTTTAGCATGTTTAACACCGGAATTTCAATATCTCAGATAAAGACAACTATACGAATATCTTTTTTAATACTTTGACTGGTAGCCCACCAACCCTACCCACCTACGTGTTGCTATCATAAACCTGTATTAAGTATTGCAACGACAACGACTGTCCATGTAAGCCTATCATCTTATCTTATTGTATTTAACCCTTTCATGAGGAGGCCGCCAAAACCGGCCTCTACAGTGATCTTGAGGATGTTAATTTGCTGGTCAAGAGATCGTTTTTGAAAATTCACCACTGAAATGACTGGCTCGATAATTGATCCAGTCATTCCAATAGTAACTCTTTAAAACAGTCGGCTATTGGCCTGCAAATAGGCACTCAATAACCAAATATTCTTTTTATATTCTTGACTCAATTTAGGTAATACAGGGTTAATAGATTATGAGGACCACGATGATGTACCATGTCTGTTTAACCTTTCCCGTATTGTATTATATACACCTGTGCAAAAGTTAAGCACCACCCTATTTTACGCACATGCGAGGGTATATTCATGTGCTATGAAGAAAGCAATAGCATAAACATTTATGTACCCATCCATCTTAGTGCAAGAGGTAATAATGCAACTAGAGGAATGCTGATTATGATGGTGGGGAAACACTGTATGTTTTTGTTTGAACTTGAAAACGAGGCCTGAATATGGTTACGTTGGCACAACTGACAACTATTGCCCTACAGTTGACACACGTGGCTAGATTGTCATTAATGGTGTCTGAAAACGAAGTTTAACATCTGTGCACGAGTTTGAGACTGTCATTATTAATAACGGGTATATCCACCTTGTGCCTGGATGACGGCCTGGACACGACATCTCATGCTGGTCACCAACCGACTGATACGCCATTGTGGTATTCGTTGCCATTCAAGATGGAGTGCGTCTGTTAATTCCTGTAGGTTCTGCACAGGAGGATCCCTCCTTCTCACCATGTTTCCCAGAATGTCCCAGATATGCTCAATAGGGTTCATGTCAGGGCTCCTTGCTGGCCATGGTAGGGTTTCGATGGCATTCTGGCGGAGGTATTCATGCACAGCTCTAGCACAATGTGGTCGGGCGTTGTCATCCATGAATATAGGGTGGGTTCCAGGTGCATGATTTACAAAATGAGGGACCACAACTCTATCCAGTATGGAATCTTGATATCTTTGTCCATTTAGTGTTCCAGGTACAGTCAACAGATCCAGCTTACAATCAAATGAGATGCACCCCCATATCATAACGGAACCTCCACCAAATGGAACTTCTTCCATGATGTTACGTTGGTCGTACGCCGTGCATCTGGACCTCCATACACGAGTTCGACCATCTGTGGCATGAAGCAGGAACCGACTTTCATCGGACCAGTGTACCTGTCTCCAGGATCTCATGTTCCAGTGTCTTCTTTCGTTGCACCACCTCAGACGCTCCTCTTTGTGGTGTGCAGTGAGGAGAGGACGTCTGACAGGTCTCCTAGCTTTCATGCCAGCAGCATACAGTCTCCTTTTGACGGTAGACATTGACACTCTATTGCGCGTTTCCCATTGCTGGCTGAGCACTCTGCTGTTGGTGAATGAAGATCTCCTAACAAGGCGTACTAGGGCTCGACCATCACGGGCAGTAGTCTTCTTCGGTCTTCCAGATCTAGGCCTGTCCTTCACCTCGTTAGTTTGCCCATGTTTTGCAATCAAACGACTGATTACAGTATGGTTAATGTTCAGCTGTCTGCCAATCTCTCTGCATGACATACCAGTGGTATGCATGCCTATGATTTGCCATTTCACACGATCACTTAACCTTCGTCTTGCCATAGCGGTTCACAATCAAGAGCTAATTCTCTCTGTACAAATAAACCACGGTCATGAACACAAAATTCTTAATCTTGTCGCCTAAATCTGTATGTAATGTTCTACACCTCAAACTGGACTTTTACATAACTGAACACGTGTGCTGTTTCCCACCACGCACGGACATCAAGCGGCGTGAAGTCATGCATGCATGTGCATTTCGTACTTGGAATTATGTCAGCTAACGCGGGGACAAAAAGTATGGCAGCCTAGTTGTACCATCATGTTTCTACGTTCTATTGTTTTTGCTGGTGCTTAACTTTTGCACAGGTGTATAGTATGATTCACATTTGTTGCATTCGAGATAGGGTAACAATTACAGACTTGTTACAGACAGTCTTGAGGCGTACTATGTGTGTGGTAAATTTCAAAAGAAAAACATGCATAATAATATTATAGAGAGCGAAAAAGTAGACAGAGTTCACTAACAATAATGGATCCATCTAAAAATAAAGGCTTGGCTTCTTCGAAACTACACCTCTAATGTAATGCCCGGTCATCTTCTTACGGTATCACAACGACCAGACTGTTACACAGACTCAACTTCGGATACCAGACAGACCGGGACGCAGTCTCTCTCCGTAGTGGAGTGTAAAAGCAACACTGTGGATTGTGAAATCACTACGTCAATGGCTACTCAATAGACCCCTACATACGAGATACATTTCTCGATCTGGTATCGAAAGAGAACTCACGGGATACGAATGAATAATGGATGTGTGATTATCAGTAGTATCCTTTTGTCTTTAATCCATCCGTGGGAATAAATCCATGTAGGGGCAATGCAATTATGTAGCAGTATTGATAGACTACCAATGTTCCAAATTTCCAGTCAAAACTGCTGTCAATAATATTGTAGCAGATTGTTGAATACAGAAATCAACCGAAAGTGTAGGCCTATACATGTGCTAAGTTAAGAACGTCTACAGGAAATTCGGCCACAGAATGTCAACCATATAGTTAGATAGGTATATCAATACGCTAGTGAATTAATGGATTGCGGTTAAAAAAATTGTTACCATGAAGTAATTTCGTAGTGCACAATTTCATACCGAAAATTTGCTAAATCTCCGGTGATTCACAGTTTTCAGTGCCCTATTGTCTGTAGTATGTTTAGCCCCATAATTTCACCTACATAGACTTGAGCCTTAATATACTAGGTATATTCCGAATCTAAGAGATTCTAGATGAAATAATTTTATTATGCAAAAATTGGCTTAAATGTTGGGGTTTTCGTGCTCTTCGGTGCCCTACTGTCTGTATGTAATATGGTCGGCTCCAGAACTTCGCTCACATAGACGTAGATGGGTTTGAATACGATAGTTATGTTGGCAATTTAAAAAAGTTCGACCGTGAAGTAATTTGGTAGTATACGATTTCATCGCTTAAATTCATTCCAATTTTGGCAGATCTGCGGATTTTCAATGCCCTACTACTACCTGTCTGCCATAGGTTTGGCCACATAATTTCACCGATATGGTTAGATAGCGAGATGAACACGCTAATGAATCTTGAGTTTTCTACCACGTAGTAATTTCGTAATGTTCAATTTAGTAGCCACGGACGGTTGTCAAAGGCCAACAATTGACTATATTCGGTATCAGAATGTCTGTTCTCGATTTGTAATAATTTTGTTTATATATGGATGTATATAACTCAATATGAGCTAGTGCTTTTGCACAATTCTACCATCAAGTAATCTCATCGTAGGTAGTTACATATTCGCCGTATGGCCCCATTATAATATGGTTGGTTCACATTCACTACATTCAAATAGGTGTCGGTGTGTCCTGGCATATCGCTCATAATGGGTTCGGCCCCAGAATGTCACCCATATGTTGAGATAGGTATAGGCATACGCTTACGGAGTAGTGAGATTTAAAACTACCTACGATGAAATAATTTCGGCTCAAATTTAGGCCGATTCGCGGTTTTCGTTGCACCCAGTCAAATTAGTTTCAAAATAGTCATCAGCTTACCTGTATAGTTACCTTGAAATTGAAAGTCTGGGAATTCATTATTCAACGTATATATATATATACCTGTGCAAAAGTTAAGCACCAGCAAAAACAATAGAACGTAGAAACATGATGGTACAACTAGGCTGCCATACTTTTTGTCCCCGCGTTAGCTGACATAATTCCAAGTACGAAATGCACATGCATGCATGACTTCACGCCGCTTGATGTCCGTGCGTGGCGGGAAACAGCACACGTGTTCAGTTATGTAAAAGTCCAGTTTGAGGTGTAGAACATTACATACAGATTTAGGCGACAAGATTAGGAATTTTGTGTTCATGACCGTGGTTTATTTGTACAGAGAGAATTAGCTCTTGATTGTGAACCGCTATGGCAAGACGAAGGTTAAGTGATCGTGTGAAATGGCAAATCATAGGCATGCATACCACTGGTATGTCATGCAGAGAGATTGGCAGACAGCTGAACATTAACCATACTGTAATCAGTCGTTTGATTGCAAAACATGGGCAAACTAACGAGGTGAAGGACAGGCTTAGATCTGGAAGACCGAAGAAGACTACTGCCTGTGATGATCGAGCCCTAGTACGCCTTGTTAGGAGATCTCCATTCACCAACAGCAGAGTGCTCAGCCAGCAATGGGAAACGCGCAATAGAGTGTCAATGTCTACCGTCAAAAGGAGACTGTATGCTGCTGGCATGAAAGCTAGGAGACCTGTCAGACGTCCTCTCCTCACTGCACACCACAAAGAGGAGCGTCTGAGGTGGTGCAACGAAAGAAGACACTGGAACATGAGATCCTGGAGACAGGTACACTGGTCCGATGAAAGTCGGTTCCTGCTTCATGCCACAGATGGTCGAACTCGTGTATGGAGGTCCAGACGCACGGCGTACGACCAACGTAACATCATGGAAGAAGTTCCATTTGGTGGAGGTTCCGTTATGATATGGGGGTGCATCTCATTTGATTGTAAGCTGGATCTGTTGACTGTACCTGGAACACTAAATGGACAAAGATATCAAGATTCCATACTGGATAGAGTTGTGGTCCCTCATTTTGTAAATCATGCACCTGGAACCCATCCTATATTCATGGATGACAACGCCCGACCACATCGTGCTAGAGCTGTGCATGAATACCTCCGCCAGAATGCCATCGAAACCCTACCATGGCCAGCAAGGAGCCCTGACATGAACCCTATTGAGCATATCTGGGACATTCTGGGAAACATGGTGAGAAGGAGGGATCCTCCTGTGCAGAACCTACAGGAATTAACAGACGCACTCCATCTTGAATGGCAACGAATACCACAATGGCGTATCAGTCGGTTGGTGACCAGCATGAGACGTCGTGTCCAGGCCGTCATCCAGGCACAAGGTGGATATACCCGGTATTAATAATGACAGTCTCAAACTCGTGCACAAATGTTAAACTTCGTTTTCAGACACCATTAATGACAATCTAGCCACGTGTGTCAACTGTAGGGCAATAGTTGTCAGTTGTGTCAACGTAACCATATTCAGGCCTCGTTTTCAAGTTCAAATAAAAACATACAGTGTTTCCCCACCATCATAATCAGCATTCCTCTAGTTGCATTATTACCTCTTGCACTAAGATGGATGGGTACATAAATGTTTATGCTATTGCTTTCTTCATAGCACATGAATATACCCTCGCATGTGCGTAAAAATAGGGTGGTGCTTAACTTTTGCACAGGTGTATATATATATATACATCCATTCCGACACACAAAAAGGGGTGGAGCTTAACTAGAAATAGGCGTGGCATACCTAGAAATGGATCTCTCTATTGAAATTGTCATGAGAAAATTGAGCATTACATGGCTAATACCACATGCTAGGTGTGTGGCCCACACAATATGGACCACTTGTATTTGGAGACCACCCATATTTATAGGTCACATATTTTAACAAGGCCAGTCATAGAGTGTAGACCCTTGTCATCCCGAACGCACGTAGACCTGAATACTATACACTCATCCTCTGACGGAGCAAGGGTAATTAATACCACTGGCTAATGGGCCTTTTCAGGTTGTCTATCCATCACATTACGTCATATGACGTTGTAATTAATTAAGTGATGCGTAAGATAATGTCATAATAATGACGTCATGACTGACTCGATTTAGTCCATCTTAAATGCCTAATAAGCTGACACGTTGTACGAATTGTATGTTTTTGTTGTTTAATAAAAATGCTGTTGAATATTTTGAAAGTAACAGGACCCAGTCAATTTAGTGTCAAAATATTCCATGGCTTACCTGTATAGTTTTCTTGAAATTTATCATCTAAAAGTTCAGAAATCCATCGATCCCAACTCGAGTGGTATGGTGGAGTTTAGCTAGAGATGGGTGGGGCATAGCTAAACTGGAAAGGTTCATTGTATTAATAAACCACCACAGTTTTCAGTGCCCTATTGTCTGTAGTATGTTCAGCCCCATAATTTACCCCACATAGACTTGAGCTTTAATATGCTAGTTATATTCCGAATCTAACAAATTCTAGATGACGTAATTTTAACACGCAAAATTTAGCTTAAATGTTGGTGTATTCGGGGGTTTTGGTGCCCTACTTTCCGTAATATGGTCGGTTCCAGAACTGTGCTCACATAGATGCATAGGAGTTTGAATATGCTAGTTACATTGGGAATTTAAAAGAATTCGAACGTGAAATATTTAAGTAGTATGCGATTTCATTGCATAAATTTGTTCCAATGTTGGCAGATCTGCGGTTTTCAATACCCTACCGTCTGCAATATGTGTGGCTACATAATTTCACCCATATGGTTAGATAGGGATATGAATACGCTAATGAATCTTGAGATTTCTACCACATAGTAATTTCGTAATATTCAATTTAGTAGCCACGGGTGGCTATTCAGTATTAGAATCTCAGTTCTCGGTTTGTAATCATTTTTTTTACATATAGCTGTATATAACTGACTATGTACTACTGCTTTTGCACGATTCTACCATCAAGTAATTTGGTAATATGTAGTTACATATTCGCCATATGGCCCCATTATGGTTGGTTCACATTCACCACATTCAGATAGGTGTCGATATGTCATATCGCTCATGATGGGTTCGGCCGAGAATATCACCCATATGTTTAGATAGGTATAGGCATAAGCTTACGACGTAGTGAGATTAAAAAAATTAGTAACGTATATAAGCTCAAACTTAGGTTAATTCATGGTTTTCATTGCAATACGTTCACCCCCAGAATTTCACCCACAAATACCTATAGGAAATATGCTAGTTGTATTCCGAATTTAAAAAAATTCTACAGGAACGTAATTTCATAGTACACAATTCCATACCGAAAATTGGCGCAAATTCTGTCAGATCAACGATTTTCTGTACCACACTGTTTGCAATAGGTTCGACCCCAGAAGTTCACCCATATGGTTAGATACGTATATGAATACGCTTGTAAAGTATCAAAGGTTAAAAAAATGTTTACTATACAGTAATTTCGTCATATGCAATTTAGTACTGGCACACCATTGTCAAATTCCAATATTGTACTATATTCGGTAGCAGAATATCTCTACATGCCTTGTAGCCAGTTTTCGAACATAAGGCCATGTAGAACTCACTATGTTCTCGCGCTGTGAAAAATATTGTAACAATTCTACCACCAAATATTTATTATAGTAATGTGAAAATATTTCCATATATCCCATATTATTAGCCGCATGTACTGGTAGAACCTGACTTATCAGGCTAATACCCTAACATTTGTACATATTGTCAACAAGATCGTCATCATTACAACGGTTGAGGCCGATTTTGGCCTTTTTGTCGGGCAAAAATATTTGATTTAATAGTTTGTCACTGTTTCCAGTAAAGATATCGTTTATTAGGTGACATAGATACGATAGCTCAATGAAACAGATCACGATGTCGTGGATATTTCCCATTGGGTCTTCAGTCAGAATGTCTTCTACTATATCATTTTCGTTGGGGAAAACTAGGCTCACGGTATTGGTTCTATCCTGGCCACTTAACTTTGTTGAAAAGGTTATCTGTCGGTACAGATCTGGGTCCTGTATTGCATCAAAAATATACTTGCTTTGTGCATTTCACTAGCATTGCAGTGTATATTTCACCAATATATTTCCGGGTAAAAGCTCTTCACATCTGTTTAAGAAGGTATCAAGATTTATGTTTAAAATATTCTTTACAGTCTTCTTTAATATGTTTGAATGGGTGTCAGGGTCTGTACTGCTTCTTGCGCCGATTTTCTACTGACTGGGTTGCCAGTTCTGTTGATTTCTTTATCTTTACAAGTTGTTGATACCTAATGGCCCAAATTTGATGTGTTACTCTCTGTTGATGCAGTAGTGCAATTTTCTCATCACTTGCTGCTCTTAATTTTGTATGTTCCTCTCTCTGTTAAGGAGTTTGGCCTGGAGAAAAAGGATGGATGGAAAAATTGTTGGACTGACCAAAAACATAAGCTGCTTTTCCTAGCCCATAGCTAATACTGCTCATATCTTTTTGCAAGAACTATTCCTTCTTTTGTGGTATTGTCCGCCTATATTTTTTCATGAGTGACTTGTATGCCTTTACATAACTTTTTTTCATGAAACAGTTGAGTTTATTCTTGGAATTATAATAACCTCCGGGCACGCTATTTACCACTGATGCCTTGCATCAATATGTGTGCTTGTAAAGGTATTGTTTTGCAACACGTTTTCTTACTACAGATGCTCTATCAATTAATAAATTGCTATGATTTAGCTTACGTTGGAACTGAGTCTCTGAGAAGATGCTACCATTTACATTATGGTTCTCTTTATCTGTTCACCTGTATTAACTTTCACTGCCTTTTATAATGTTAATTGTCTATTCAGCATCTGTTCCTCTTCTTATAAAGAGAATGAATGTGAATCTGTTGCTATATTTGCCTCAATATCAAATTTATTGCAATTAGATGTAGATGCCATATGTATGATATGACTAATCAAACTCATAAGCATTAATGTTTGAAATTAATAAAATGAATGTTGGAAATTAATACTATCCCAATTGGTCTAGGCCGTAGTGAGAAAAGCAATTGGCCCAATGACTAAAAAACTATTTATTTATATGAAAGCCAATGAAATATTTAAGACGTTGACATTTATTCGCTCACTGAGATGCTACATTGTTATTTCTGTAAAATTACGTTAGCTGTTATAAATGGTTACTCACTAAACAATATAGATAGTTGTGTGTGCATGCGAACTGTTTAAATGTCAATACCTATAACTTGCTTACCCAATATTCTTCAAGGCCTGTGCTTGATAAAATGAATTTATACACACGCACGCACAATGCAGGCGCATGTACGTGCGCATCCGCACACACTCGCACGTATGCACGCACGCAATCACGCACACACAGACACTTGTAACGTGACGTGACATTTTATCAATAAAATTGTTATAATTCTGAGATATGACTTTGTTGTTTTTATATACTTTATCTGTGGACATAAGCTTGTGGGGCAAATGTCTACAATTCCTGTTTTCTGGTGTTACTGTTTAATGACAGGGTTATAGAAATGTTGTTTAGAATGGTCTTTGAATGAAATAATGTATATCATATAAGGTACCAGAAAGTAATAATACATGGTGACATTGAATATGTTGATGCAGTTACAGATATTGCCTTAATATACGTATGATTATAGTTGTCGACATGTTTAATATAGCATTTTTATCCACGTGTCTGTCATGTGTCCATCTCCATTTGAATACCAATTGTAGAAAAGGTACAATTTTCATTCACCGTGTACATGAGGTTTATATCATGCTTCCTAACATAGGATTATTTTTCTTATGGCATGCAGCTATTGGTCCTTTAATGCTTATATCAGGCAAAAACGGCCTCCGCGGTGATCTTGAGAAACGTCCATTTACAGAGCAAGAGAAGACTATTTTTTGAAAATTTACCACTGGAATGACTTGCTCGATAACCGAGCCAGTCATTCCATTGGTAAATTTTCAAAAATAGTCTTCTCTTTGTCTGCAAATCGACAATGTTATGAGAAAATTAAATTTTTTCAACAAATTCAAGGGTTAAATGGTTAATCCCAGGGCTAAGCGTATGATTTCGTTTGCATTTCTTTTCAATGGGAAAGTGCGTTTATAGACATCTACTATATATAGTATAGAGTCTGTTGTAGGCATCTTGACATGATTGACAGTTAATAATGACATTCCGGATTATATTAGCCATAATAGTTTTGAATTTACTAATATTTTCTTTTCCAAAATCTCGACAAATGATGGTCTTTTAAAATGTTTAATTTCTGGTTGGCATCTTCTTTTCTCAACTAATGTATGTTCGTAATAAAGATAGCTATTTCTGTCTCTATATCTACAGTGCTGGTGGCAAGGAATGTGTCAGTGGTGGTAGCTATTGCTTTTGTAAGTCTGGTTTCTGAATCAGTGGATAGAAGACATAATACTCTTATATTTTGAGTAAATTTTGTGCTTAAAAATAAATTTCTTTTAATAAGTCAATGTTGAAATCGCCCATAATGTAATCTTATTTATTTTCATTCTGAATGATTTGTAAACCTTTGGCTAAATCCTTGAGGAATGTGTCATTGTCACAAGGGACATGACTGTAAATAACTGCAATAATTTTTCGCATTGTTCATTGATATCTCAATAAGAATGACTATGTACTCTTCCACCATTGCTATATCTTCCCTCATACTGTAAGTTTTCTTATTAAGATTCCTATTCCACCTCATGTTTGTAATGGACCTTTCCATTTTTAGCCATGCCCCGCCCATCACCAGCTAAGCTCCACCCACACCTCGCCGTGTTGGAATTGATCGATCCCCAAATGCCCTAGCTATCAATTTCATATACAACTATACAGGGAAAGGCAGCAACAGCGCCTAGTCAAATTAGTTTCAAAATATTCAACAGAATATTTATTAAATAGTAAAAGCAAACAAATTGTACAACAACGCATAGACCGTCTTCAAATATGCGTTAGTGACGTACTTATCGATGTCATTCATTATCATGTCATTGTACACATCACGCAGTTCATTATGACGTCATATGATGGTGGGTACTCTGGAAAGGTGAATTGTCAGTTTTGTTCCAGGAAATTATCGTGTTCTCCATGGAGGAATCCGAACTGTCACGCAGCTATCTGACGTCATAATCAATTACGTCACTAGTTGCATGATGTCACATATAGCTCCGTCATGAAAATCGAAAGCTCCGTCATGAAGCGTACGAATTGTATGGCTTTTAAAGGATGGGAAAGGGAAATAACAAAGGATGTTTATTGGTAATTTATTGATAATTTTATACAATATTAAATAAACTACCACCGGTAGAAAATGGAAATGAATCGGGATTAATTGAGAAAAAGCATTTACTAAATCTAGGAATGCTTAGCTTGGAATCAATTAGTGAGGTCGCTGGTGCTTCGCACTCCGCCGTGTGCCAACTGTGTGTGCAGGTATACAGTGTACTCGAATATAACAAACGCACACCTGAATATAGTGTCACGTAAGTTAACGCAATTATTGGTGACGTGTCATCCATTGTGATGATACATTCCAGATACACGTGAGCGTTAGCACTTAAACGTTGTCAGTGGGCCAATGGGGAAACACCATTACGACCCACAAATTCTCGGTCATTCATGCAGAACCAATGGAAATACCCCTTTACGACCAGTTGGTTGTTTTGGCACCCCGAATAATATATAAGACCCCCTTTCCAAACAATTCCGTTCTTGTATTTTTACTATCCTAGCCGAGTGAAACCAATACTATTATTAGCGAAGCTTGGGAGCAACGGTGTGTGTAATTGAACCGGTATCATAAGTTGACTAGCCTAAATGTAGCCTGGTTAATAAATAGCGATAACGCTGACAGGCTGTAGTACTTCGCATTTTCAATGTGGAAACCCCCATGATAATTCTAGCATAACTTCTTGCTACTAGTGCATCGATTACTATACCCTGATTGGCCGTATAACGCGCTCAGCATTGTCTGACAGTTCTCGTCGGCGCATAGCCAAATGGTAGCTACACAATCGACCAATAATGAGGCCGGGGTAGTTATAACGTCCTAATTGCATTACCGAGACATACAATTCGCTTGTACATACTTGATTCGCATCTGTAGATATTTCATCCATATACATATCAGATATCCGGTTGGGATATCCATATATTCTCAGGGTCACTTTTCCTTACTTACTTGAATCGTTGTCATCTCATTCAAGATGGTCGTACAATCGGCCACCTTTATAAGGTTCAAATACTAGGAAATTCCAGGTTGAAAGGGTGTTGAGAAGTCCACTACTATTACTGCCGTTAACTAGGGCAAATACTATGTTCCAAATACTAAGGGAAGTTTCAGTGTGACGTCATAAGACAACAAATACTTAGCATTGATAGAACTAAATGGGATTGCATAATCCATTCTATAGCACATATACAAGCTATAGCCATGCCGGGCTGGCCTGTTGATTGCTAGTTCAAGCTGTGAATGCTAACTGACTGACTGATAATAACCTCTCCATTTGTTAGCATATATCACCTGTCACACCTGAATAGCATGCAGCATTGGCTGTCTTAGCCATCTGCCTGTGTCCATTTTATAATATCCAGGGATAGCCAAGAAAGGCTATTATTCATCAGTGTGTCTACAGCTGTGTCGCTCACCAGGTTGAGGGTTGATTGTCTGTGTGAGTGCATGGAACGCTCAATGTAGGAAGCGTCAATGGCGTTTTGGTAAAAATGGGAATTCTAGAAATTCTGCCGGCCCATCCAATGGCCCTCGCACAGAAAACCAGTCACAGTATCATAAAACAGAGAAACGCAACACTTTCTCTTCGGAAAACGGGCAGTAGCTGGTGCCATGGGTCAGGTCCCAGCTGACACTAGCTCACATACATGATAGATTATATATAAACACAAAAATGTGTGGAGTGAATGTAAATTGTTTAGTCGATACTGGCTCGACAATGTCTGTATTACACCCAAAGAAATATTTTGCAATTCCTGCTGAACACATGCCTGAATTATTATCTAGCAATGGGTAAAATCCGCATGGCTGATTGTGGCTTAGTCACTGTTCTTGGCCATACAAATATGCTGATACAGCTCAACGATGATATCACAGACCGCACTCTATATCACACCATGATAGTAGCAGAGGTGGAAGTGCCAGTGGTGCTTGGGTATGATTTTCTACACCAACATAACTGTATCATAAATATAGCAGATGGAACACTCAATATCAATGGGCCGACCTTAAGTTGTCAGCTAGAGAGTAAAATGCCTTCAATATTCAAGATTAATGTTGGTGCAATAGTGATCATACCCCCTCACAGTTGGATTATCATTTGTGGTGAAATAGAGGGGGGCGTCCCTAACATAATGATTTACATGGGCTAATATTGGCCAAAAGTTTAGTTGACCCTAGTAACTGTTCTGTACCACTGAGAGTGATGAACCAATCTGCCAGACAAGTAAAACTTTTAAAGAAAATGTCTATAGCAGTTTGTGAACCAATTCACTCAGAACTAAGAGCATATAATGAGGAAGAGTATGGTAGTTTAAGAGCAAGTCAACTGGTTCGTGCTGAATTACCAGAACACTTAAAAGTTGTCTTGGAGACTACCAGCCTTCATTTGACCATAGCTCAAGGAAATACAGTAAAACAGTTACTACTTGACCATCAGACATGCTTTGCTAAATCTAAAGCTGACTTAGGGTGCACTAATAGTGTACAACATAAAATCAATACGAGTAATACACCACCTATTAAGATGCACCCTCGTCGTATCCCTTTAGCCAAACGTGCTGCTGCCGCGGCCGAGATAATGTCCATGTTGGACAATGGTGTCATCGAACCATCTATGAGCCCATGGTCAGCGCCGGTGGTGCTGGTAACTAAGAAAGATGGCTCAATAAGATTTTGCCTGGACTATAGAAATCGTAATCAGGCCACTGTCAAGGATAGCTATCCTTTGCCAAGGATTGATGACTCTCTAGACGCACTGCGAGGTTCTCAATGGTTCTCATTGGGAGACATGTCTTGTTTATCTAGAAGACATCATTATTTTCGCTATTACTTTTGAAGAACACATAAATAGACTGGAGGAAGTGTTCAAAGGAATTAGACAGGCAGGTCTCAAACTGTCCCCTAAAAGATGCCCCTTATTTCATAGACAAGTTGCATTTTTGGGACACATAGTATCAAATGAAGGTGTTGCTACTGACCTTGAAAAGGTCAAGGCAGTCAGGGATTGGCCAGCACCTAAAAGTGTCAAGGATACCAGAAGTTGTTTGGGCACTTGCTCATATTATAGATGATACATAAAAGGTGTTGCTCATGTAGCAAAACATCTACATAGACTGACAGAAAAAGATGTCCCATTCCAGTGGACAGACGAATGCAATATAGCATTTGATACTCTGAATGAGCGGCTTATCAATGCACCCATCCTAGGATACTCTTGTTTGAACGAACCTTTTACCCTAGATACAGATGCTAGTGGTGTTGGTATTGGAGCGGTGCTCTCCAAGAAACAAGTTGACCAGGAACGTGTCATTGCATATTTTAGTAAGGCTCTGTCTAAGTCGGAAAGACAGTACTGTGTCACTCGGCGAGAATTGCTCGCAGTAGTGGAAGCCATTAAACATTTCCATCATTATTTATATGGCTGCAAATTTTTAGTTCGTACAGACCATGGTGCCTTGACTTGGTTGACCAGATTAAAAAATCCTGAAGGTCAAATGGCTCGATGGCTGGAGGTATTAGGTACCTACACCTTCCGATTACAACATTGTAGTGGTAAACTCCATGTCAATGCTGATGGCCTGTCATGGTCTCAGCGGCCATGTTCGCCATGTAGTCACTGTTCAAGACAGGAGAAAAATGAAGGACTAGGATCCACAGGTCTGGTCAGATCTGAGGGTCAAGCCTCGATAGCTCCTGATGTTTCAGACGGTATCGGCAAGGATATTAATAGGCCTAGCCTTGCCCTGCTGGGAAATGTCCGAGCAATAACATCTAATGGCTTTTGTCCATCACCGGGGACTGATTCTGGAAGTGGTATGGAGGAGACACCCCGACATAATAGTCATAACACCGACATACAGTGGCAAGCTTCTTGCCCATTGTCGGAAACCGCTTCTGGAGGTGGTATGGAGAGAAACTCTGACATAATTGTCAACAACACCGGTGTACAAGGGCACAATGTAGGTGTCTATTCCTCCACTGTCAGCCAAGATTGGCTGCAATCTTAAAGTAGACATGAGATTAGAGAAGCCCAGCTTCAAGATGAGGATATTTGCATGATAATGCATGATAAGGAAGCTGGGAAATCATGGTCTGAGTGTGGGAATACGACGCCAAGAAGCCCAACTGCAAGAGCCTACAGGGCTCAGTTGGACCAGTTGTGTCTCAGGGATGGAATATTGTATCGTCAGGTTAAATTGGTCGGGGAGCGCGCACCTGCGACCAGGTTGCAGTTGGTGGTGCTAAAGGTTTGGTACAGGACCATCCTGAATAGCCTACATAATGAACCAGGTGCGGGACACCTGGGGGTAACAAAGTTGGTTGCCAGAATAAAACAAAGGTCTTATTGGGTAGGTTTTGGAGAGGATGCTTGTTCTTGGTGTCGGGGCTGTCCAACATGTCAGTCAGAAGAAGGCCTCAGAGGAATATTAACGGGCCACTACAACAGAGTTTTGTAGGTGGACCATTGGAGCGCATAGCCAGAATCAAATCAGGGTAACAAATACATATTGGCCATTACTGATTATTTTACAAAGTGGACTGAGGCATTTGCTATGCCATATCAGAGAGCGTCCACAGTTGCAAATATTCTGCTAAACGAATTTATTTGTAGATTCAGAATACCAGATCAGATACATACTGATCAAGGCCAACAATTCGAGAGTGATTTATTTCAAGAACTATGTCATGTTCTTGGTATACACAAGACCAGAACCACTCCCTTCCACCCTCAGAGTGAAAGTTCAAAGTTCAAAGTTGCTTTATTTCATGGTTTTTTCTATACATGTAAATATCATCTAAACAGGCAGTCCATCAAAGGCATGGCCTATTGAGTGATGGACTCCTTACAAACATTACAAAACATGTATACATTAACATATATATGATACACAAGACAGTGGCACAGTGACAGAATTCTGAAAAGCTGAAAAGTCCAGGACTATTTTGGTTTGTTTTGTGGAGTTCGGACATAAACTTTGATATATATGTCATATATACATGTATTTAATACATATGTCTTCCATTAAGCGGTGGGTGGGTAGGGCTGTCCCTTCTTTGATGTTTACATAGATATATGCCACTATGTGCACAAACATAAAACACACGACATTCAAACACATATTTATGGCATTAATATTTAAATACACTCATACATATTTACTGACTTAATTAAACATATATTATACATATACTCCCTAATTACATCATTATCTCATTTTATTTAAATTTAGTTTGGAGTGGTTTATTATTATATAGGACTTTTGCATGCTACTGAGGGTGGGGTGGGGTGGGGTGGGGTGGGGTGGGGTGGGGGCAGGGAAGAGCTCATCACTGTAATATAAAGTTGAGATAGTTAGAGTTGTTAAGAATCGATAGATGCGTTGATCGTATGTGGGATATTTAGGTGTAGTAGTAGTAGTGAAAGTAAACTGTGAAGTATGTTTGTGTTTAGACTTCTTACTTCAATTATTAGGTTAGGTTAGTTTATCTATAGTGGTGGTGGAGGTGGTCGTGGAGGAATGTCTTAGGCTTGTATTATTATTAATTAGCTGAGAATCTGTGACCATCAGGTATAAATATATTAATTTAGTATTTGTCGATCATAGATTCCCTGGCAATCTTCTTAAAGGATTTCAGGTTTAATATACTATCGCGTATTTTTGTACTGGTGCTGTTCCATAGTTTTGTGGCATTTTTGTAATTCGTCGTTTTCCTATTTCTGTTCGTGTAAATTGAGTGTGTAAATTGTGTTTTGTCCTAGTGTTGTGTTTGTGGATGTCGGTGCTTAGTGTGAAATTGGAGGCTATGGATTGTGGTAATGTATTGTGGTGAAACTCCTTTACAATGGTGTACATCTGTAGTTTGCCTATGTCCTTTAGTTTTAATAGCTTTGAATATATTCTGGCCCTTTGCTGGTTTAGAAAAGAGTTTTAGTGCCTTTTTCTGTAGACTTTGTAGTTTTGTTAGGTTGCTTTTGTGTGTATTCGTCCAGATATAGTTACAGTAGGTGAGATGCGGAAGAACAAGGGTGCAGTATAGAGTTTTAGTTGTAGCTGGTGTCATGTAAGGTTTTAGTCTTTGTATGACACCTATGCCTCTTGCCACCTTTGCTGTTACCATCTCGATTTGTTTAGCCCAGGTCAAATGTTTATCCAAATATACTCCCAAGAATTTGGCAAATAGGGCCTCCTCAATTTCATTTTTGTTTATGTAGATTTTTGGAATTCTATCTTTTTTTAGTTTGAGATTTGTAAATAACATATAATTTGTTTTGTCAACATTCAACGATACTTTGTTTATTGAAAACCAGTCAGTAATTTCTTCCATTTCCTTATTTGTTTTTCTGTATAAGGTGTCTATGTTGTCATCGCAGTAAAACGCATTTGTGTCATCAACGAACAGCATTAATGACATGTGCTTGCATATGTTAGGTAGATCATTCATGTAAAGAAGGAACAGCAATGGGCCAAGAATAGATCCCTGAGGAACACCACAAGTTAATTGCCTGTTTTCAGAGCATATCTCATTTTATTGTACGTATTGTGTTCTTTTACTTAGGTAGTTCTGGAACCAGGTGAGTGCACTGCCTCTTATACCATAATAGGCAAGTTTTTCTAGTAAGATCTGGTGGTTGATAGTGTCGAAAGCTTTTGAAAGGTCCAAGAAGATGCCTATTATACTTTGGGTTTTTTCCAGTGATTCAATAATTTTTTCTGTGATTTCGGCTATTGCATGCATTGTTGAATGTTTCTCACGAAATCCATATTGCGATTTGTATAAAATTGACTTTTTGTCCAGGTAATTTGTCAGTCGATTGTACATAAGGCGCTCTAGTAACTTGGAGAAAAGTGGAAGTATGGAAACTGGTCTATAGTTTGAGAAGTTAGTAGAATCCTTGGCTTTATAAATTGGTGTAACACGTGCTATTTTTAGTTTTGATGGGAAAATGCCTTGTGCTAGGCATAAGTTGCAAATGTGACTAAGTGGGATAAGGATGGTCTTGTTGAACGATTTAATCGTACATTAGAAGACATGCTGAGCAAGGTCGTTGATGAAAAACAACGAGATTGGGATGCACGCATTCCGATGCTCATATTAGCATATCTGAGAATATATGAGCGGCTGTAAGGGATATTATTTATTCGCTCGGCGTACACCAGAGCGCGTAGGACCAGCTGCGTCACTAATTGCTTCCCGCCAGAATGACATAAATGGTATTTAGCTGCTTTTTCAAATTATTCTGATTTATTTATGCTTTTTTACTGCTGGATATAGGTTGATTATTATATAAAGCACACATTCAAGAGCATATGTTAGTTCCGGTCCGGCCTTTTCTTTTTGCCTGTTGCTGCCTACTCTCAATCACATTATATGATAAGGGCGTATGTATATTTATTAAAATATGTCAGGTAGATTATAAACTTTAAATCACACAATCCACGGTAACACATGAATAGGTCTGTCTATAACAAGCATAGAAATCTAATATATACTATATGTAAGATTTCTATGATAACAAGACATTCAACTAGTAACTATCCATTCAGTATAAAACTTTGAAACTTTCTTTCAAATAATTGCAGTTAGGGAATTGTATATATTTCTGTCACATGAATTGATAAGTAGACAACAAATACCTTCAGTCAAACAATTTTCAAAATAATTAGAAGAAATTTAACTGCATCAAATAGTAAATATTCTCTACAATATATAGAATAAAATATGCTAATGTAATGCGTTCGCAGCACTTTATACACCATAACCTCTCACGGGTGAGAACAGTACAGAGCGTAGATCCGGTGTACTATGTAATATTACTCCCCCCCTCCCCCCCCCCCCCCCGTAGCCAGTCCTAACTGAAAATTGATTACCGTATTGTAGCGATATTGGAAATCTGTATTGGAAATAATTTGACTGAAACTTGATGTCATAGTAATGAACAGTCTTTTTTATCGTAAATAATGTTCAGTATCTAGTCTATCTATATTTAGAATGGTTTATGACATTGGGATGTCGTCAGAGTCAGATTACACACGCGCGCGTGCGCACACACGCGCGTGCGCAACCGCACGCACGCACGCACGCACGCACGCACGCACGCACGCACGCACGCACGCACGCACGCACGCACGCACGCACGCACGCACGCACGCACGCACGCACGCACGCACGCACGCACGCACATACATACATTTTCAAATATAGTCTCTTAGAATCTATGAGTCAATGTTGCTACACATTTCTTAGTTTAAATTTAACCGTTTAACACATGATATTTCAGAATCGCAATTTACTATACACGAAAACTGTTGAATATTTTGAATCTAATCCGACTGAACACATATTGCTGTCATAGGCAGCAACCACTTCCAGTAAAGTTAGTTTCAAAATAGTTAACAGATTATGCTCCTTACACTATACGCTAGACGTGCGCCTGGGGTTGGTTACACTATTGCTCAAGGTTGATTCAATGGGTGGATCCAATCTGTCATTCACGAATCTGACGTCAGGATAAAAAACGTCACTTGTTAGCAGAAAAACAAAGTGTCTTAAGTCCGTCAGGAAAATCTAGGTAGTAGATTATATACAGGTACTTCTGCTAGCCACCGTAGATTCAATTTTTATAAGTGTATGCATTTTGGAATATCGGATGTGTGCCGTCTGAGAGGAGCTTATTTAATAGAAAATAAATAGCTTTTTGTATTTGTTTGCAGCGATTCATGGGCATGTCCCTTTATTTATTTGAAGAAAATGACTGTCTCTAATGGTCTACCTGCTCTTCATTGAGTGAAGGCCATGCAGATCAATGGAGATTTCCACTGCCGGTACAATAGCCATCTTTCTGAGTCTTGTTATCGTCTTGCTGGGTCCTTGCATCTGGATGCTTGCTGCAAGCTACAATGCACGTCCCAGAAGCCATGGCTAGGGTGGATGGAGCCGCTTCAATAATTAGTTATATTCACTGTCGTAGCTTATTCACCCCATCATGTATTCTATAGCCTGCTTCGGTGGTATGCTCTGCAACACTCTGGAGTGCCACGGCATCAGTCAACAAGTGTCCATTGTATGGGTGTATCCACTCGACCATGTTTGGCTGTATATCACTCCCAGTACGACTCTAAGTGAAAGGAGTGTAATAGGGTTATTTAAACGCACATTAAACACCGTCGTGGTTCAGATTTGATGTGATTGTTATGCCATCTAAAGTTTGATTTGTTGTTCTGTGTGGTCATAGACGTGCTGCATTAGTCCTTGGGAAGAGGCCCATCGCGGCTTAATCAAATAAAACCGATGAGTTTACATTACATTATAATGTGTAGAGTGTAACACTGAGACAGCGGCGGGGATGGGGTTTGTTTTTGTAGTTCTCACACCAGCTAGAGACATGTGAGCTACAGATATATAATTTATATAATTGCTTAAAATGTCATAATTGAAAAATTAATTTAAATCCGGAAAACACGCATGTACACTCTAAGTTGCCTACTTTGGTCTGAAAAATATATGCCTTCGTATATCTAAATACAATACAGTCAGGCTTGGTGGCTGAAAAAGACCCTTGGTATGTATTAATGAATAGAATGGATTATCACCGACCACACTAAGGCCCGTTTTATAAGTCGAACTTTCTGTCGCGCCGCGCTAATGGCGACTGGTTGATTTATGTAGTGGATTCTGTCATTTTCAGGCAAATTTAGCTGGCACGGCACAAGAGAAGTTCAACTTATAAATCGGGCCTAAGCTAAGTATATTTCATCATAGGCTGCTATACTATAACATAATTTAATAACTTGATCACGATGCTCCTACTAACGCCGGAATATCCGAGGAAATGACAAGAGGCAATGGCAGAGATCTAAGCTCAGTACATCAGCTCAGTAGTACAGCCATAGGCAGCAAAAGCACCCAGTCAAATTAGTTTCACGATATCCAACACATTACCTGTATAGTTACCTTGAAATTGGGATTCTATTAAGCCGTGACTCAAAGTATATAAATTGATTCCAAGACGCCGAAAAGTCCGACGGACCTTAGCTAGAAATGGATCCCACCGTTGAAATTGTTATGAACGAATTTTAGCATTAAATGGCTAATACAACTTAACAATTTGTGGGCCACCCAACATGGACCACTTGTAATAAACTTGCCCTCACATACGCGCGTAGACCCAATCGCAATGAACCGATTCTCTTATGGAACGAGTGTATAAGTTATCCAACCTGCCACTCAAGTGTTGGGGCCATAATCAATTATGTCACAGGTAGGCTGATGTCACAGTCAAAATACGAAATGAATGCCGTAGCTATGGCCATCAGCAACATGTATTGAAAAGTCCTTAAGCTGTACGAATTGTATGTCTACTATTTAATAAACATTCTGTTGAATATTTTGAAGCTAATTTAACTGCGCTGCTGCTATAAGCAGCAACAGCATCTAGTCAAATTGGTTTCAAAATATTCAACAGCTCACCTCTATAGTTGAAAGTATATAAATCACGACGACTATCACTATCATATTCTTTTATTGTATTTTAAGCACTTCAATGAGAAGTCAACCCGGCCTCTACTGTGATCTTGAGGAATGTCAAATTGTAGGCCACGAGGACAGCTTTTTGATAATTTACCACTGGAATGGCTCTCGAGACAGTTGTTCCAGATTCCAGTGGCAAATCTGCAAAAACAGTCTTCTCTTGGACTGCAAATGGACATTCAATATCTAAATATTTTAGCATTCTTCACCAAATTTAGACAGTAAAGATTTAATATATTATGACGACAATACCAGGTAGAGTGTTTATTTCATCTTTGCCTTATGTATTATAGCATAAAACACTAGGCTGAACACCCCTGTTTAAGACTATATGACGGCCTCAACGTGGCGCAGGGGTGTAACCCACTGGGTGTCAATCCGGACATTTGGAGGGGCTAACCAGAGCATTATGCACAACGCTAATGAAATGACACTTGGAGATCGAATCAACCGAAATGGTGCTCGCCCTGTGAGGATCTGCCAGGCAGGTGCAGCGCCGGGCTCCACGCCTCGAAGGATCCCGCCCTCAGCTACTGGAGGTCCCATCAACTCGTCTTGTGGAGCCAGGGGACGAGGATGGAGAGCTACTGGCCAACCGAAAGAGAAGACCAAACCCAAAGAGAACCCCAGTATCAACATCATGCACTGGAACGCAGAAGGGGTTACCAACAAGAAATCAGAGCTCGAACAGTTCCTGTACGAAAACAACATTGATATCTGCTGCATCCAAGAGACACACATGCAAGAAGGAAAACCATTTAAGATCAGAGGTTACCAGATTTTCCGGTGTGATCGAAGAGGAAGAAACAAAGGCGGGGTGATCATCTTGGTCCAAAACGGCGTGAAAGCCAGCCAGATCAAAACCTTTATGGAAGAGGCAGAATATATCAAGATCAAGGTAACAACCAGCAATTCTGTGATTGACATTGCCAATTATTATTGCCCTAATGACAAGAATCTCTCACTTGACACAATCCAGGTACCGGACTGCCACTTCCTCATTGTGGGAGACTTTAATAGCCAGTCCCAGAGCTGGGGATACAGAACACTTGATAAACGAGGAGAAGACATTGAAGCATGGCAAGATGAAAAGCACCTTTTACTTGTCAACGATCCCACAGATCAGCCTACCTTCTACTCGCGCCGGTGGCACTCGACAACAACGCCGGACTTGGCATTTTGTACAGAAGACATTCACAGAAACCTCAGTAGAGTGGTCGGATCGCAGTTAGGAGGAAGCGCCCACCACCCAGTCCTCCTCTCTCTCTTTCTGGAAGTATTTCGACAAGTTCACCTCAACATCCAAGGTGGAACTACAGAAATGCAAATTGGAGTCTGTTCGGCATTCATTCCAATGATCTTACCCAAAATATAGCAGTAGAAGGGAGAAACATCAACAATGTGGTCAAGGAATTTAATTCAAGTATCCTCAAGGCTGCCAACGAAGCGATTCATCGAGGATTCAGGAAAAACTACCGCCCCTACTGGACAACAGAACTGCAAGCAGCACATGATAAACTAGACAAGGCCAGAGAAGATCCAGAGGGTAATCCTTGTCATGAAAACCACTTCACGCTACAACAAACTAAAGCCAGGTATCTAAAGACCAAGCTGGAGGCCAAAAGAAGAAGCTGGAGGGAAAAGACGGCAGGGTTTAATTTAGAGAGAGACACCACAAAGCTATGGAGACTGACTATAAAGCACTGAATGATGAGGGTGTCGGGGGAGAGAAGATTACTCTTGAAGAAGATGGACAAACACTGACAGGAAAGATGGCTGCAGATGCCTTTGCGAAGGCATATGCAAAAGAAAGCAACATTTCTATACCACGAATGCGTCAAAAAGAGGTTAGAAAAGAGTAAAAGGAAAGAACAGACACCAACACTCACGATGCAATGAAAGTTGACATTAGTTTACCAGAACTGAAGAAGGCTATCCGCCAATTGAAGAAGAAGAAATCTCCTGGGCCAGATGGCATTACGAATGAAATGATCCAACACCTTGGTAATGCATCTCTCCGCAAGTTGCTAGACATCTTTAATCTCAGTTGGACCAATGGAGAGGTTCCTCAGCGCTGGAAGGAAGCCAGAATGACTACTATTCT
The DNA here is from genome assembly GCA_034401795.1 of Chaetoderma sp. LZ-2023a. NCBI lineage: Eukaryota > Metazoa > Mollusca > Caudofoveata > Chaetodermatida > Chaetodermatidae > Chaetoderma > Chaetoderma sp. LZ-2023a. Next base: position 49,505,028 of record CM067373.1, read on the forward strand.
GAAAAAAGGGAAGAACAAGACGAAAGTGCTGAGCTACCGTCCTATCAGTCTTACAAGCTGCATATGCAAAACTATGGAGCACATCGTCAACCAGCGGTTGCAGTGGTACCTGGAGTCGGAGAACATTATAGTTTCAGAGCAGGCTGGCTTCAGAAGATACAGGAGCACAGAAGATCAAACAACACATCTTGCACAGGCCATAGAGGACACTTTTCAAGCCATGAAGGTGATGCTAGCTGCATTTATCGATCTGCAAAAGGCATTTGGCAAGGTATGGAAGGATGGCCTCCTCGTGAAGCTCCGGCGCACAGGTATCGGTGGCAACATGTTCCGATGGACCAAGTCATACCTACACAATTGCAGAGCTAGGGTGCTGGTGGATGGACAACCTGGACAGAATGTATTGCTGAGACAAGGGGTGCCACAAGGCGGAGTATTATCACCAACTCTGTTCATACTCTTCATTAATGACATTGTAGCAGAGCTGCCCAATGGGATCCAAGCAGCCCTCTATGCAGATGACCTCGTGCTCTGGTGCACCGAGGAGTACACAACGACTGCCACGTACAGGATGCAGCTCGCCTTGGACAGAATTACAGCTTGGGCCAATCACTGGTGTATTACCATCAACAAGGAAAAATCATCAGCCATGCTATTCTCACTGTCCACCAAAACCAAGGTTGGTAATCTGACACTGGGCGGTACTCCACTCGCGTACGAGGACCAGCAGATATACCTGGGAGTCACCTATGACAGAAGATTAACATGGAAGGAGCACATCCAGAACGCAAAGGCAAAGGCCAGAAGAAAGCTAAACATCATGAGGAAGCTGGCAGGAACAAAGTGGGGTGCCAATGAAAGGATCCTCATGACCATCTACCTAGGTGCTGTACAACCACGCCTTGAGTAGGGATCCAGCTCATGGATGTCAGCAGCTAAATCTCATCAACAGAACCTCGACAGAGTACAAAACCAGGCACTGCGCATCATCACTGGTGGAATGAGATAAACACCAATAGAAAAAATGGAGCAGACAGCAGGCATCCCCCCACTTAGCAAAGGAAGGGAATGCAAAGCACTGATCCAAGCTGCAAAGTTCAAATCGTTCAACAACCACCCGATGAAGAGCAGGCAAGCACAGCTGTCATTAGGAAGACTTAAAAGATCAAGTTTTGTGAAAGAGACACAAGCACTTCAAAGAAAACAACAAAAAAATTTACCAGCACAAATAGAAGACCCAAACCACACCCTTGATCCTCCACCCTGGGAAAACAAACTAGAGAGCATAGCTATTCGCACCACAGTACCTCATCTCACAACCAAAGATGAACACAGTGATGTGAGCAAGAAGGCCCTGACCCTAGCCATGCTGGAAGAAATGTACCCTCAGGAGACATGGATAAGGATCTGCACAGATGGATCAGCCAAAGATGCAATTAGGAGCGGAGGTGCCGGACTGCACATACAGTATCCAAACGGACAACATGAGTCAGCTGCAATACCGACAGGCAAACACTGCACAAACTACAGAGCTGAAGTCGAAGCACTGGTTCATGCAGCTAATACCATCAGCAGAACAGCAGACCCTATTGCACAGATTGTCTTTTTATCTGATGCTAGCTCCGTCCTTGAGGCTATCACCAAAGGTACGCTGCCACAACTTGAAGAAGCACTACAAACCATCAAATGCTTTCGGATAGCATTGCAGTGGATCCCCTCACACAGTGGAGTCCAAGGAAATGAGGAAGCAGACAAGATGGCAAAGGTGGGTGCAGAAGAGAATCAGACAGAAAACATGGTTACCCATACAGAGATGAAGACTATCATCAAGTCACTCTATAGAACACCTCAATCAGAAGATGCCTACCATCATCTCTCGAGGCCAGAGCAAGCGACCATTTTTCGTCTCAGAACTGAACACAACAGACTAAACCAACACATGTACAGGTGGTTCCACCTTACGACATCGCCCGCTTGTCCTTGTGGAGAAGCAGAACAGACCACAGAGCACATACTTCAATGTTGCAGTACGTATCAGCTGCGGAGAGAAGAGATCTGGCCTTTGTCAACCTCTTTTCTTGAAAAGCTGTATGAGCCTGTGGAAAAACTGCAGAAAACCACAGATTTCATCTTGAGAACGGCTCTCCAAGTGTAATACCAGCGATCGAAAAGAAGAAGAACTAGGCTGAACATTCGAGATATTGTATAAATTTCCATTGTTACGTCTCGTAGGGCATCGGGCAAAATTTGTAATATCGTGAACGCATTTATGCACTATATGTGTGGTAAATTTCAACAGTAAAACATGTATAATAATATTGTAGTGCGGGACACAGTAGATACACTTCGTTAAAATAATGTACGCGTGATTTTAATGAATAATTTATTGTCCTTAATCCTTCAGTGGGAAAAGATCCATGCGTGCAATTATTTAGCAGTATGTATAGACAACTGATGGTTGAATTTCATGTTAAACGGCTGTCACTAACATTGTAGCGGGTGGATGAATGCAGAAATCAACTGAAAGTGCACCTCCCCCTCCCCCGCCCCCACACCCCCCTCCCTTACAGACACACACGCACGCACGCACGCACGCACGCACGCACGCACGCACGCACGCACGCACGCACGCACGCACGCACGCACGCACGCACGCACGCACGCACGCACGCACGCACGCACGCACGCACGCACGCACGCACGCACGCACGCACGCACGCACGCACGCACGCACGCACGCACGCACGCACGCACGCACGCACGTCAACCACACACGCACACACGCACACACACGCACAACACACTCACACACGCACGCACGCACGCACGTACGCACGCACGCACGCACGCACGCACGCACGCACGCACGCACGCACACACACACATTACAACTTGACAGCTTTATATCTACTGATCAGAACGTTCCATTTGAAGAGCGCCGGAGCTATGCCCCTATATGGACAAAAGCGGGCGTGTCCCTTTGCACAAATGTGATGATGTAACCACGTCATGTGACTGCTCTCGACTCATCAGAGCAGGTAATATCGTGCGCCTAGGCCCTACTATTATCAGTGGGTGTTTTCATCTATGTAATACTAATAACTGATGAATAGAATGAGCATTGAAGGATATAATATCCAGGTCATCTACAATCCATCATTGCGCCATTTCATATAGATGATTCTCGAAATGATCAAAATCTGCAGCCAGTTTGTGTAAACGTGGATTGATTGCTGTATTATTTAAACCACATACTCTTTATTAAACAGTTTACTATTTAACCACATATGAAGATATGTACACGACATGACTGGTGATGGGAAGAAGTCAAGATGATCATATTCTTATGCCAAAAAGCATCAAATACCTGTGAACCTGTCTAGAATGGGGATATATAAAGAGCATTTCGTGTCCTTGGCTTTTGTGATACATTCTGTGAGCAGAAATGCTACATAGACCGAAGAACATGGTGTTGTAAAGCCGAAATGGTGCTTGTTTTGTGTTCGTTCATGATAGCTCTAGAACGTGTCAGATGTTCTTTCTCAAGGATCTTTCCAAGAATAGAGCTAACTAGTGTGTCTCTATTTGTTAGGGTTACTATGAATTTGCCCTTCTTTAGAATTTGGAAATTGATATATAATACCTACTTCATTCTGTTTGTCAGGTATCCTTTGTCAGGTGTCCTTGCCTGAAGATAAGCCTACAGCTTGTCATATGTTTAACCACTAGAAATATATCTTGCGAGTTTTCAGGCAAATTGAACGGGTTTTGTTGATGTTTCAAAGGACTCTGTCACGTTGCTGTTGCATTGTCTTCTTCATGAGCGTGTGTACTTCTTTCGTAACGATTCGGTCATTCGGAGTTACCGTTGTTATCAGTGAGTGGATGGAGGGATCAAGATACGTCATTTCTTAGACTTGTTAGCTGACGTCACAGTCAAATGACCTAGGCCCGACACGAAACTGGCAAATGTTCGACAGTAACAGTCTAAATTGTATGCCTTTGGTAAAATTTACAATTTAATAAACGTTCTGTTGAGTATTTTGAAAGTAATTTGACCCGGGATAGTTAAATTCGTTACAAAATATTCATCAGCTTATATATACAGCTACATTGAAATTGAAATTCTGGGAATTCATGTTTTAGGCCCTCTTGTGTCAACAGCGCCTCAAAGCGCTCAAAATACTACTTGAGATATCAATTAATCAACATTTTTCAAGTAATTTTAATTTTAGAAGACTATTTTTTTTATAAATTTACCACTGGAATTTTGGCCGGCTCGACGATCAAAAGGGTGGCGTTAGAGAAATTTTTTTTATTAGCCAGTGTCCATTTGAAGGTCAAGATAAGAGTATTTTTGAAATTTTACCACTGGAATGACTGGCTCTGTTACCGAGACAGTCATTCCAGGGGTAAATATTAAAAAATAATCTTCTCTTGGCCCGCAAATAGACATGCGTCAAGAACACTACGTAGCTGATTTTGGTTGGTTTGAACTAGAAGGTTTGAAGTTTGAAGGATTAAGTTCACACAGGGGGTACAGCGTGTCGATACAAACGGGAGGACAAAGTGTGAGGAGCCTAACTATAATTGAGCGGGTAGGGCTAGAAACGAATATGAGCCGATTGCAGAATATTGGCTAATGATCAAAGATGGGATTGTTGGTCCACAAGATCACCCTTTCGATATGAACGAAATCGTGTCAGTAATTTTACAGATTGAACAAAAGACAAATGCAAATACCGGCGTGGCATATATCATGTACCCCGTCGTATTTCCTTATACTTACGTAAAATACGGAGAAGAGCGACAATTTCCCCTTAAAATATGCGACAATCATCTCCATATTCTCTGTGTATCAGCAGTAGTCTAACTTGGTGTTTTTTGATACCCATTCACCGTATCATAGCCGGTATACTTTATACTTTATACATAAATAAAAAGAGCCCTCTACATACTTTTTCAGACCAACATTTGCATTTTAGCTCACCTGCCCTGAAAGGCCAAGTGAACTTATGCCGTGGCGACCGCCCGTTGTGTGTCCGTCATCCGTCCGTCCGTCAACTTTTCCTTTAAAGACTTCTCAAGAACCACTGGGATGATTTCAATTATATTTGGCAAGAAGCATCCTTAGGGCATAGGGATCCAAGTTTGTTCAAACGAAACCGATCGAACAATTTGGCCGGCGGCCATCTTGGATTTCGGACGATTTCAGGAAACGGCTTTAAAAATCTTCTCCGAAACCGCTGGGGGATTGATGCAAAACTCATGAAATATGATCTAGGGCAAGAGCTGAACCAAGTTTGTTCAAGGGAACATGATTGGTTAACTGGTTCAGCGGCCATATTGGTTGAGCTAGTTTTAGCGAGAACGACAACTTCTCCAGAACCGTTGAACGGATCGGTTCAAAATTTGGCAGATATGATTAGGGACAAAGGGCCATTAAAGTTTGTTCAAGGGAAGTTGAATCGTCGAAAAACCATGGCCGCTGTGGGCCAATCAAAACATAGCATGTTTGGAGGCCATATTGCATTTTTTATTTGATGGATTTTGAGGCCAAAATTGGTTTTATATGTGTTTTTGGGTATTCTGATCTCAATTTTTGTAACTTTCGAAGGGGTCTGATAAATGGTTTGGCAGCCATCTTTGATCAATGCAATGGGAAACTTAAAATATCTTCTTCTCGAGAACTACTAGGACAATTTCAATTATATTTGGCAGAGAGCATCCTTAGAGCATAGAGATTCAAGTTTGTTCAAACGAAGCCGATCGGCCAATTGGACTGGCGGCCATCTTGGATTTCTGCCGATTTTTAGAAACGTCTTTTAAAAATCTTCTCCGAAACTGCTTGTGGGCTTGATGCACACCGCATGAAATATGATCTAGGGCAAGAGCTGAACCAAGTTTGTTCAATGGAACTTGATTGGTTAAATGGTTCGGTGGCCATCTTGGATGACCCAGTTTTCGAGAAAACGACTTCTTCTCCAGAACTGCTTAAGTGATCGAGCCGAAATTTGGGAGATGATGTTGATAACTAAGGGCCATTAAAGTTTGTTCAAGAGAAGTTGATACATAAAGAAACATGGCATCTGTTTTCTTGTTACAAGTCTGCTCAACTCATTAGAGTTCTACTTATTGTTAATGGACATGCTAGTTGAAATGCCAATGGTCCAGGTGAGCGATACAGGCCCCTTGTGCCTCTTGTTTCAAAATAGCATTTCTTTTGGCCTGCAAATGGGCATTTCTCATAACAAGTGCATAGGCCGTTTTAATAGCCGGCTTAACAAATAAAGAGTTGTAGGCCTTGGCAGCAGGAAACATCGACCTACAACTCTTTCGCTGCATGTCAAGCCGGCTAAAACCGCCTCTGTACTTGTTATGAGACATACCCATTTACAGGACATGTTCTCCTGCGCTGATACTTGGACACATGATCAGAAGAAGTAAAAGTTTTATATTTGCATAGCCTACATCACCCTACAAATGTGATATTGATATTTGTATGGGTGAGTGTGTGGATGGCACAATTAACTTTAAAATGTTAGCCTAGTCCGCCGTGTACATGTCAAGATTTGTTTGCCAAACACTGACCAGTGGCGATTTTACTTTTTATTGTTAACTGTTTGATGAGGTCATTTCACGCCATTGCCCAGAATTCACCTTTCCAGAGTATCCATCTATCATCAGACCTCGTATGACGTCATAATCAGGCCAGCGCGTGTATGATAACGGCACAATCATTACGTCACAAAGGGTTCCATATAGACCGTCATCAAATCGCAAACAGCAACAGCACCCAGTCAAATTAGTTTCAAAATATTTAACAGCTTACCTGTGTAGTTTTTTTGGAAATTGATAGTCATGGTGTTCAGAGATTGATCGATCCCAACACGAACGAGGTGTGGGTGGAGCTTAGCTAAGTAGTTAAGGGTGCGGCTGGTCGTTATTGTTCTTTTCGTTGGAATGTGTTTTTAACCAATCAAAACGCTCCATTTATAGACGCTATTGTTTGAAGAACAATGGCGTCCAGGGGTACACGTTTTCTAGATAACAATGGCGTCCAGCCGCACACGTAGATTCACTCTGGAATGTTCTATTATTTTGAATTAGTTAACCCTTAAAAGTTTAAAAGTTGTGTATTTTACGTTTTAACGTAGTGGCGGCGCTCCCTCCCCCCCCCCCCCTACGTGGTTATTTACCGTTATAAAAATAATAAGAGAGTAATGTAAAAGAATAGAGTTTAAGAGGTGGTCTGATAATGGAGGTCGTAGGAGTATGAGGATGTATGAGGAATTACGGTATTGCTGTTTGAAAATAATTTGACTGTTTCGTCGCTAACGTTATTAGTAAACTGTAGAATATTTAGAGACGCCTGTTAGCTGTTAGTAAGCAACAGCTACCAGACAGATTAGTAACAAAATATTAAAAATAATCTTGTATTAATGGAATGTTCGGTTGGAATGGTAACCAAGACATGGTGGTGATGGATTCTATCATGGGTTAAAAAGAAGTTGTTGAATATTTTGAAAATAATTTGACGTTGCTAACGTTATCAGAAAAACTATTTTTGTTGAATATTTTGATTGACTTTTAACCGTCATTACGCACACATTGTTTTAAAATACTTTGCAATAACGTCAGACGTTTTAGATACGATGGTTAAAATGTGGTCAAAAGGGTTCCGTTTATAGAATTGTATGTCGAGCGTACTTATGCTAAAAAGATTATTTGTTGTGTATGATTTAACCATTACTGTCGCAATAGCCGTGGGATCGGTCCTTAATCGAGTTATAAACACGGCACGTGTTAATAACGAAAGAATGTTAAAGCACCAAGATCAATCTTGAATCGAGATACAAACATGTCATGTGTTAAGGAATACTATAAGAATGTACCACCCGTCTCGTTCTAAGCACGGGATATTACAATGTCCTCGACGAGAGTTTTAAAAAAATCGATAATAACGCCTGCATCCACTCACCGGCTATTGCTGTTTACTGACGCTTAAAGATACGACAATTAAGAGCAACATTACAAGCGTAGTAGCGTAATCATAGATGGCCGTTTACTACAAATATAAATATATCCTTGTGGCTACAGAGCAGTGATACGTCATAACCATGTTTTTTACTATATAATTCAGTCCTGCCCTAAGCGACCACCTCGTGTTGCGCCATTACATGGACGCTATTAACCCTTTTAACCCTCGAATTTCTTCAAGAAAATGTCCATTTTCTTCATATTCATATTTGTAGTACAAGAGAAGACTATTTTTGAAAATTAATCATCGGAATGACTGTCACTGCAGGCTATCCATTTGTCTAGTCACTGCGCCGGCAAACACACACACCCCACCCCACCCACCAACCACCATCATCACCACCAACACCCACCACCACCACTACGACCTACACCCAACACCATACATTAACCCCACCACCACCACCACCACCACCCATGCACCCGCCAACCCATAGCGAATTTCTTCATGTTCATACTTGCATCCTTAGAGAAAACTATTTTTGAAAGTTAATCATGGGAATGACTGGCACTGCAGGCTATCCATTTGTCTAGTCATTGCGCCGGCAAACACCCCCCCCCCCCCCCACCAACCACCATCATCACCACCAACACCCACCACCACCACCACTACGACCTACACCCAACACCATGCATTAACCCCACCACCACCACCACCACCACCACCACCACCCACGCACCCGCCAACCCATAGCGAATTTCTTCATATTCATACTTGCATCCTTAGAGAAGACTATTTTTGTAAAGTTATCATCGGAATGACTGGCACTGCAGGCTATCCATTTGTCTAGTCATTGCGCTGGCAAACACCCCCCCCCCCTCCAGAAACCACCATCAACATCACCAACACCCACCACCACCACCACCACTACGACCTACGCCCAACACCATGCATTAACCGCACCACCATCACCACCCACGCACCCGCCAACCCATAGCGAATTTCTTCATATTCATACTTGCATCCTTAGAGAAGACTATTTTTGAAAATTTATCACCGGAATGACTGACTCTGACAGCTATCCATTTATCTAGACATTGTGGTCGGAATGTGTGAGAGCTCTGTGTTTGAAAGAATGGCATATAGGTTGGAGAGGGTATGTCAATGAGGATTTAATAAACGTCTCGCTCGTATGCACACGTGCTAATACGCGATACTGCTAGTTATACATTGTGCGTAGGTGCGTGCGTGCAACACTACGACCTACACCCAACACCAGGCATTAACCCCACCACCAACACCCACCCACCCAACAACCTATAGCGAATTTCTTAATATTCATACTTGCAGCCCTAGAGAAGACTATCTTTGAAAATTTATCATCGGAATGACTGACTCTGACAGCTATCCATTTGTCTAGACATTGTGGACGTAATGTGTGAGAGCGCGGTGTCTGAAAAATGGTATGTAGGTTGGAGAGGGTATGTCATGAGGGTTTAATATAGGTCACGCTCGTATGAACACATGCTAATACGCAATACTGCTAGTTATACATTGTACCCTTGTGCGTGCGTGCATGCCGCGGTGTGCGCCCTTGTGCGCATGCGTGCGCCAGAATACCTTTTGAAAATTGTTCATCAGAATGACTGGCTCTGCTGGCTAAAATGTATACGTACATGTGCGAACGCATGAGGTCCGCATGTTGTGAATTTGCGGGCGTATGTTGCGGATTGTGGGCGCATGATGCGGATTTGCAGCCGTATGTTGTGGATGGCACCAAGTGTATGTACATGCCTGAACATGCATACACGCCAAAATGCATGCATACATGTGCGGCCGCATGCGGGCCGCATTTGCGGATTTGCGGGCGTGTGTTGCAGATTGCGGGTGCATGATGCGGATTGTGGGCGTATGTTGCAGATTGCGGGCGCATGATGCGGATTTGCGGGCGTATGTTGCAGATTTGCGGGCGCATGATGCAGATTTGCGGGTGCGTGTTGCGGATGGCACCAAGTGTATGTACATGCCTGAACACGCATACACGCCAAAATGCATGCATACATATGCGGCCGCATGCGGGCCACATTTGCGGATTTGCGGGCATATGTTGCGGATTGCGGGCGCATGATGCGGATTGCAGGCACATGTTGTGGATTTGTGGGTGCATATTGCGGATTTGCGGCCGCAGTACATATAATCCTATAAATGGTACAAATTCAATCCCTTTTCTCATTCCAGTTTAAACATCGCAAAGTGGTTGGACGTGTAACTGCAGAGTAGTAAGGCAGTCAGATTTCTTTGAAGAACCTTGTAACTTGAATACTTCCTAGATTTATCCTATAATCAATATGCCGAGACATAAATGTTTTGAATGTGGTTCAACTTTTAATAGGTCAAATGACCTGAAGCAGCATAAGTTCCGATTCCATAATGATGAACGATGAGTTGAAAATCTAGACAGTGAAGATGAAGAAATGACAGAGATGAAGAGTGAAGATGATGCGTCAGCGGAGTCGGAGAGTGAAGCCGGTAATGACTCAGCGGTGACTGAGAATGAAAATGAAGGTGAAGATGAAAAAGAAGACATAGGCAATGAGGAACTATTAAGCAGGTCTTAGATGCGGAACAATCAGGTTTAGAAGATGAGGATGGCGAAGTGGACACAGACCCGCATGGTGTAGGCAATGTGCCTATTTCCGTATATGCTGATGCTTTAGCTTACAGAACTCTACGCTCATTAAAATAATTCATCAGGAAATTAAAGATTTTATTGATGAGGGGTACGCATACGATGAAGCAGTCTTCTCAGCTTTTCAAAAAGAGAGTTTCTGACCAAGAAGTACATAAGGAACCATCTAGATGCTGAGGATAATGATGATGATTCTGTCGGTGATAGATCTGATCCATAAGGAATCAGTCATCGATAAATGGATCTCCAGAACATTGACTATTTGTTTATGCTACTGCAACTATACGTTTTATCATATGTAATATTTACTTCAATGTGAAAATATGGATACAAATAAAACATTAGTTCTTTATGCGTGTGTTTGATGATTGTAGCTTCCCAGACGGGTCCCCCACATCCCTCGATATACAAATCGGAGTGCTGATGCTGTTGGTGGTGGTGGCGGTGGTGGGGTTGGCAGTTGATGAAAATAGGTGTTGTGGTGGATGATGGTGTTGGGGTTAATGCTTGGTGTTGGGTGTTGGTGCTTAGTGGGTAGTGGTGCTGATGGTTATAGAGGGATGGTGATGGTGGTGATGGCGATGGTGGTGGTGATGATGGTCGGTATTGGTAGTAGGTGGTTGCGGCCGCAATGTCCAGACAATGGTTAGCCAACTATATTATTTTTGTTGTCGGGGTTCTCATTGACTAGGTACTCATAATGCATTCATACTGTGTGTACCCGGACATGGTAATTTTTCCTACTTTTATTACCTTTAACTGGCTGACTGGCGAGGTGTTTCAGACATTCCAGGGATCTACTTCCTAGCAAAATATTATGGAAACGATTTGAGCAAAAGTTGATGCAGACAGTCAAATTATCTTCAAAATATTCACTAAATATCATGGAAATGATTTGATAGAAAGTTGTTGCTAACACCGCAGTCAAATTATTTTCAACATATTCGTACAACACGCATTGTAGGCCTTGTAAACATGTATGCTAGTATACCTCATCCCTCGTGCCAGGCATCACCGCGCTAGCATACATCATCCCTCCTCCTCCTCACTCGTACGACCTCAGTTATGCGACCACCCCTACACTCATTCCAGGGATGTTATTTTCTGATTTTTCAAACCTAATTCATGGCGCATTGGTAGTTTAAGCGAATAGTTTTGATACTAATTTGACATAGGAAGCTACAATTTGCACTACCGCCTTCGTGCGCACAAACTCTTAAAAAAGTGCTGTTCAATGCGACAATTTGACATAGGAAGCCACAATTCCGCTTAGTTTCAAAATACTTTTTTACTACAACCACGAGGGACCGCATCGACCACCTAATACGTTAAACGATACAAGGGTGCTCGTCATTATTCGTCAACGATGACGACGGTGGGCATTGTTCTCACTATTTTTATAACAATTTTTAAAATTTAATAATTAAATGACTGCCGCTTTAAAGAGCACTCCTTAAATACGAGATGCATGATTATTATCTATATAATATTATGCGTACAACATCGCTTGGCTTAGCTATATATTACCCGCATAGAGATGTACTTTGCTCTCTTTTAAAAAAATTAAATGACTGGTAGGAAGCCGCTTAGTTTTGAGGGTTTTAGATGAAGGTTAATGCGTTTGCATACAAATTGAAGGATTAAAAGCGAATCATAGATGCTTTATGCACAATAACGAGGTGGTCAGAGAAAACATATTTCACTTGATACTTTTTGAACACGCACATATTTTTATGCGCATAAACCATTTAACAAACTGATCCATCGCATCTAGCCCGTGAACATATCCAAGATTTTCGCCTGCATGTATGTGTCATTATATGGAGGCCAGTACGCGACAGTTTTTAATAGGACACTAGTCATCTCACGCGATATTCCTTACATTTTTTGTAGTAGAGCGATGTAGTATAAATGTAAATGTTAATGTACATTCGGCTAAAATGTGTTGTGGATTTGCGGGTGCGTGTTGCGGATGGCAACAACTATATGCACATGCCTGAACACGCATACACGCCAAATTGCATGCGTACATGTGCGGCCACATGCGGGCATGTGTTGCGGATTTGCGGGCTCGTGTTGCGGATTTGCAGCCGCAGTACATATATTCCTATAAACGGTACAAATTCAATTCAATCCATTTTCTCATTTTATTTTTAATATTTTGTTACTAATCTGTCTGGTAGCTGTTGCTAAGACAGTAACAGCTTACAGACAGTCTCTAAATATTCTACAGTATACTAATAACGTTAATGACGAAACAGTCAAATTATTTTCAAAACATACATCAATATCCTACCGTAATTCCTCATACATCCTCAACCTCATACTCCTACGACCTCCATTATCATACCACCTCTTAAACTCTATTATTTTACTATTATCAATACCAACGATACTGTTCTAAATGGGCATCTGTACGCTATTGTTCGCGGTCGATTAATGCAGTGCCATTGACAAGGAATGCATTTTGTCCATATTTTTGAAAATTTAATAATTAAATGACTGCCATTTTAGAGACATAAATACGATAGATAACACTATCTATATAATAGCATAGGAAAAATTACTGTGTACGTGTCTGATTTTTGAAAATTAAATGACTGGGGAACACATTTTGCTGGCCTAGATAGCATTCCTCCCTCCTCCTTCGACCTCCGTTATAAGACCACCTCTCTCTTACCTAACATCGCTTAATAAGAAATTAAAATTTACACAGTCAAATCGTTTTCAAAATATTCAGCAACCAATCAATTTATTCAGCAACCAATCAAAATCTTCAGCAACCGATTATCATAATATTCAGCAACCAATTATCAAAATATTCAGCTACCACTCAAATTATCAAAATATTCAGCAACAAATTATCAAAATATTCGTACATCATGCATACCTTGTAAACAAGTACGCTAGCATCGCCCTCATAATCATCCAGCAATATCAACTGGGGAGGAATACTATAGCATTCCGCCTCAACTGACACAGGCAGTCAAATTATTTTCAAAATATTCAACAGTTTTCCTGTATGGTATCGATGAAAATGAGCTATATATTCATCGGTGAAAGGGTTAACTTCTTTTTAACCCATGATAGAATCCATCACCACCATGTCTTGGTTACCATTCCAACCGAACATTCCATTAATACAAGATTATTTTTAATATTTTGTTACTAATCTGTCTGGTAGCTGTTGCTTACTAACAGCTTACAGGCAGTCTCTAAATATTCTGCAGTTTACTAATAACGTTAGCAACGAAACAGTCAAATTATTTTCAAACAGCAATACCGTAATTCCTCATACATCCTCATACTCCTACGACCTCCATTATCAGACCAACTCTATTCTTTTACATTACTCTCTTATTATTTTTACAACGGTGGATAACCACGGAGGGGGGAGCGCCGCCAATATGTTAAAACGTAAAATACACAACTTTTAAACTTTTAAGGGTTAACTAATTCAAAATAATAGAACATTCCAGAGTGAATCTACGTGTGCGGCTGGACGCCATTGTTATCTAGAAAACATGTACCGCTGGACGCCATTGTTCTCCAAACAATAGCGTCTATAAATGGAGCGTTTTGATTGGTTAAAAACACATTCCAACGAAAAGAACAATAACGACCAGCCGCACCCTTAACTACTTAGCTAGAGATGGGCGGGACATAGCCAAACCCGGAAAGGTCCATTACGTGGCATTGTTGCCCGCTCAGGTCTGTTGAAAAGGTCTGGAATGAAGGACTAGTCCAGTAGGCCTGCCTAGTGGCCTATCAATAATGTAAAAATGTAGAGAATGGAGCTACTAGATACGAAATATTAACTTGATATGATCAGTCACTAAACCTATAGTATATGTCTACAGTGATGCTTTAAACCTAGACAATCAATGGACTGGTCTAACTCAACCCTGTCTAATAATGATTACCTACCTGACCCGTAAGGGGAGATGGTATTGTGATCCTCTGTCTGTCTGTCTGCCTGCCTGCCTGCTTGCCTGCTTGCCTGCTTGCCCGCATGTCTGTCTGTCTGTACTCTTACGCGGGCTTATGGGAGAATTTGAACTTTTACCATCTACATTCAAATAACCATATGCTGTAAAGTTCAGTCAATAATAATAATAATAATAATAATAATAATAATAATAATAATAATCGTGATTTATTGTGGGTAAATCTTCAACTACACGGCCTGATCTAACAGAGGCCATCATTAACATATATACAAATTTATACATCTATGTACACACAAAGAAATTCTGACAGACTATTAGTTTAAATTCCGATATATGACAGTAATTATTATTATTATTATTATTATTATTATTATTATTATTATTATTATTATTATTATTATTATTATTATTATTATTATTTTTATTATTATAATTTGAAACTCGCACATACACTCTAAATTATAGAAAGTTTTCTCAACCACGCGGACAAACTTACACTTTACCTCACAAAGCAACACACTGGCACGTACGCATGCACACGCTTTTACATACCCTACAATAATTAAAGAATTAATTCCTATTTTGCTTATCCGTTTCCAAGAGTATTTTAGTTCACAAGATAGCCACACAGGTAAGCTTCTGAATATGTTAAAAATAATTCGTACAAAAGGTGTTGATACTTTTCAACAGCAACAGTTTTCAGTCAAATTAGTATCGATGTATTCAGCATTGCAAAGTAAATTTCGTAGCAGTTCATTTTGTGGTCAAATGGTTAGGTGGCACACATATCACGCATATGCACATGCATACACACATGCGCGAGCACATGCACGCACGCTCGCTCTCACACGCACTACCCAGTTTGCTCTCCTCGATTCGATACGAAACAGAAGCGAAGTGACAACGAAGAGCGAGACCAGGTCTCGTCATACTCATGAAATAATGAGAAAGAAGGCTGCCATTTCCCGGCATATCCACACCCCTCATCCACATATCCATCCACTCATCCAATGACTCGTTGATTCGCTAGTTCACTCATTTACTCACTCACTCGGTCTCTCGCTCATTCATCTACGCACGCATGCACGGACTTGCAGCCGTGGGGGGGGGGGGGGAGGCAGCGCAAATTGTGGGCCATTTACTTAACCAACGTTTAGATGAGAGTGCATATGTTGGATTTGAAAGAGTCGATTGTGTAATCTTTTCAGGTAGTGAGTTCCACATTTGTGTTGCACAGTATGTATAGCTGTTCTTACCATAGTCTGTTCCTATTTTTGGAGGCTTTAAGTGCCCATAAGTTTTCGATCGCAGATTTAGTGTATGTGTTTCGTCTATGGGTGTAAACATATTGTTAATACATTTAGGTGTGAGGTTGTTTAGTGCTTTGTATGTCATTATATTTGTTTTTATAGCCATTCTCTGAGTTAACGACGTCCACTTTACGGTGGCATATAATTGTTTTGATGGAGTTCTATATGGGACGTCTAAGATAATTCTTGCAGCACGCTTTTGTAATGTTTCTAATTTAATAAAGTCGGTGTACATAGATAATAAACAAGACAACAATAATCTGTATGTGATAGTATGTATGCTTTGTAAAACAAGTTGCGTTCTTTGATATTCATGTACTGTTAGTTTTTCTTTAGCATGTATATAAGGAAGGCTATTTTGCTGCATATTTTGTTTACGTGTTGTTGCCAAGATAAATTCCTGTTTATATGTACGCCTAAAAGTGTTGCATTGTCTACAATACCTAATTTTCCGTTATATATATGTATTTTAATTTCTGCATCATTAATCTGATTAAGTTTGTGTTTAGTGGTTATCATTAATATGCTGGAGGAAACAAGCATGATATCTATTTTCGCCTTGAACCAGAAAAAGGAGCAGCTCTCAAATGCATAATGCCAATTTAATCAGGGATGTATAAGAGAAGAACGTCTACAAGAATATCCTTTTTGCACACTTTACTCTGGTGCATATCCTTTTTGCACACTTTACTCTGGTGCGATACAACATCCAGGATATTTAGAATAGGCAAAGCTGTCGGACTGAAGCTCATCAGTGAGAACAAGTTATTCAGTGTCCAGGAACGCAGAATGGCCATCTTGACACGATGAGGCATCAGAGATTCCAGGAGCTTGTTAACATTAGCAAAAAGGCCATCTACCCAAACATGTTGCCACCAACATCTGCGGCGACGACGTAGCACAGCCTCGGACAGTTCCATCAGATCCAACAGTGGAAGTGGAATACTTTGGAGGTCGCTGAATTGGGCTGGAAAGTTTCTGAAGGAACAATGCCACCAGTAAACTTTGACTTGGATCCTGCGCCACAGTCCCTTCTCGAACTAGTGAGATGCATCTGCAAGTCGGACTGTGGAAATTTGTGCTGCGGGTGCCATCGCCATGAACCCGATTGTTCATCCGCTTGTTCTGGATGCAGAAGTATAGTTAGATAGTCCCTTTTTGCTGAATAGACTAGGCAGCAGGGTTGGAAAAAAATCGATTTTTTTCAAAAAAATCAAATCAATCGATTTTTTTGATTTAAATCGATTTCAATGATTTAAATCGATTTTTATTCGCGACATCCCAGGAAATTACGTAAAACTTATACAGTGAAACCTGTATTAAGACACTGGCTGTGGGAGTCGCAGAAGGTGGTCTCTTAAGACAGGTGGTCTCTTAATACAGGTCCAGATGCATTGCTAAACTGTATTTTGGAACTGAATAAAGTGGTATTTTTATGACTTATTTTTAACTGAATTTTAAGCTTGCTGGTTTCTTAATACAAAAAAACTTTGTTCGCTTAAGCAGTTTTAACAGTATTATTATTGCATCATTTTTTATTGCATCATTTTTTTATGCATCATTTTTCTATTGCATCATTTTTTTATTGCATCATTTTTTTTAAATGATGCAATAGAAAAGCATTTTTTCATTCTTGAAAAATACAGTCAAAACTGCTTAAGTGACAAAGGCTATGAAATATTTTCAATTCCATAATTAGCAAAATGTCTAACTCCGGCCGAAAACAAGATCCAATATGGATTCATTATGAGAAAGTGAAGACCCCAGATAAGGCCGGTGTCCGGGCTGTCTGCAAGGTCTGCCGACACGAACTCCAAGGTATCCCAGAGCGGTTAAAAAAACATGCAGCCAATTGCACAGGTCCACCAACACCAGCACTTCAAGGTCTAGCTGTAGCCGCAACAGAAACGGGGACTTCATCTCAATCTGAGCAGCAGCAGCGCGTTGAAACTGTTGTTGATCAAAACGATGTGGTGGTGATGGAAGTTGAACCTCTGTCAACTTCAAGTTCTGCTTCAGCGGCAGTGAAGCGCCCAGTGCACGGTCAATTAGCTGCTGGTACATTGGCCGCTAAGATACCCAAGCTGAATTATGGTCTACAGAATTATGTCATCAGAACTTCAGCAGAAAAACGTGGTGAATTAGATCGTGATGTAGCTAGGATGGTGTATGCTACGAACTCCCCATTTCGCTTAGTAGAAAATAGACATTTTATAAACCTTGTAAAAGATTTACGACCAGGCTATCAACCACCATCCAGAAAGGACATAGGGGGGAAATATTTGGATGTTATCTACACAGAAGAGCGGGAGAAGGCGAGAAAAAATTTGGAAGGTGAACTTGTCTGTCTAGCATTAGACGGTTGGAGCAATATTCATAACGAGCCTATCGTATGTGCTACAGTGACGACCTGCTTAGGTGATATTTACTTAGTGGATACTACGGACACCTCTGGACATCCTCACACAGCGGAATATCTTTATGACATTGCGAAGCAGACAATTGAAAACACGCACAATGATTTTGGGTGCATTATATGTAGTATCGTCACAGACAATGCTGCTAATGTAGCAAAGATGCGAGAGTTCTTGAAAGAACGACTGGGTTTCAACATGATTGCGTATGGATGCACGCCTCATCTTCTAAATCTGACTTCAAAGGACTTAGAAATGGGTAATGTTAAGGAGCATGTCACACAAGTTGTGAAGTATTTCCGAAATAACCACTTTGCTAGTGCCCAAATACGCCAATCATCGTGCAGAAAGTTAGTGATGCCAGCAGATACAAGGTGGAACACAATGTACGATTGTTTAAACTCGTATTGTGAGGCATGGCCGACACTTGTGACAATCTGTGATGGACATACTGACCGCATAGATGTTGCCATTGCCAATAAAGTTCGTAATGTAGTAATCAAACGTTCTGCAGATGAATACCGACTTTGTTTGAAACCAGTAGCTTGCGCTCTCGATAAAGCTCAATCGGACAATTGCACAATAGCAGAAGCAGTTGAATTATGGAAAGATGTAAAAACGGCCCTGCATAATGACACTAATAATTCAACAAAGCGTGCGGCCGATAAGCGTTATCAACAAGCTGTGACACCTCACCACATGCTGGCCAATCTACTCCACCCTAAATACCGTGGTCGAAACTTGACTCAGCAAGAACGTGAAACTGCACTCACCGTAGCATCCGAAATCCCTGGTTTGATGACTTTGGTAATCAAATTCGAGGCCATGGCACCACCATTTCACATTCTTAAATTTAACGACGAAGTTGTTAATGGAGTAACCTCTCTTCATTGGTGGAAGTCGCACAGACGTGACTTCGAGGATGATCTGCTGGAAGCATTTGAATTCACTCAGCGTCTGATGTCAGCTGTGGCGGCGTCAGCTGGTGTCGAGCGCGTGTTCTCCAGCTATGGGCTCGTGCAGAGTAAGTTGAGAAACAAACTTGGAACTTTAAAAGCGGCTAAACTAGTATTTCTTTTTCGGTCCCTAAACTGTGACAAAGAAAATGACTTCCGGTTTCAGTTGAATGATGATTGTTGACTAGACTAGTGAAGTACAATTGCAGCATTATTGAAAACTGAAAGTGAAAAGTGATGACAGACACATCTATCTGTGACTCAGTTAGGTTTGCGCGATATTGCTTGAGAGAATATCGATATCGTTATTATAAAAAAATTGCGGTATCTCAATAGTCAATATATCGAGTGTTCTGGTTAATCACTTAATTGTGAATAATTAAAGAATATGCATCCCATCATTCATAACATATTGAATATTTTGAAAGCAATTTCACTGGAAGCCGTTGCTGCCTAAGTCAGCAACGGTTTTCAGTGAAATTGCTTTCAAAATATTCAATATGTTTATTATGTTACGAATGATGGGATGTCTATTCTTTAATTATCACTGTTTGAACTAATAATATATAGAGTTCAAAATTTATATATTACGTCATATTAGCAACGATTTTTCAATTTTGTTCACAATTGCATCACAGATACAGTGAGTAGCAATAGGACAGAAATGATGCAATGCATAAATCTAACGAATTAGCCCTAATTAGATGCACAAAATCTATGAAGGTATGCAAAAGTCATCATTGTCTAAGTCTATCAACCTTGTTAACTTCTGTCTTTAAAAATATGCTCAAATTAAAATTGATAAACTGGTGTACATTTTTCAACAATTTTGGTGGACGATGTTGCTGTCTGCGACAGCTCTATCATCCACCAAATTTGTTGAAAAATGTACACCAGTTTATCTTTAACCCTTAGCACACTGATGTCGAAATTTTTAAATTTCAAATTAAATTTAAAGATAAACTGGTGTACGTTTTTCAACAAATTTTGTGGAAGATGGTGGTGTCACAGACAGCAGCATCGTCCACAAAAATTGTTGCAAATTGTACACCAGTTTATCTTTAAATTTAATTTGAAAATTTAAATTATCATGCTCCAGAGTGCTAGGGGTTATGTTTATTTTGAAAAATTAAAACTCCTACATCAGTGTGCTAAGGGTTAATGTAATGTAATGATGTGTTTACGTGTTACAATGTATATAGTTTCTTGCCAGTTTCAGCAATTACTGATTTTGATTTTTGAAGTTGTAGTAAACTACTTAATTTAATAACATTTCAATCTTTATTGTTTTAGTGTTAAATAAAATGGAGCCCAAAAGTCCAACTTGATAAGCACTAGCCAATAGTAATCGAGACACTCAATGACACTCCAGAGTGACTCCAGACGCATGTCATAGCTGAAAAAAGAGACAGTGTCTTGCTTTAAAAGAGTGTGCTTTTGGAATTAGACTAATAGTAATAGCCATACTGGCCCATACATGACTTTTCATGTACACTATTGCTTTAATGGTCATGTAGTGACATGTACGCACATGGAATTCTCCTCTTCTTTACAGCTTACACATACTTAATGATCATACTTTGTACACATGTGTGATGTACTGTGTACATGAACCTCAAGTATGTAGATTGTAGATGTGGACTCGTGCACTGGGTCTAGTCTTGCTGATGACAAATATGAGCAATTAAGTGTATAATTCTATTTTGTGTTGATGTTCAAGTGCCATGGAAGCAGTAAAATAATTATGTTACTTTAATTTAACAAAATTACTGTTAATTGTATTAATTACTTGAAAATTCCTCTATTTTTGCAAAACTGATTTAAATCACGATTTTTTCGATAAAAATCGAGTGATTTAAATCATGATATAAATCAATTGATTTAAATCAAGCCAACCCTGCTAGGCAGCATGTAGCATATCTTCCCTGTCTTCCTCCATGTCATTAGTCGATTGTGGGTGGGTGCGGCCGATTTGGATGGGAAGGTCAGGTTTAAAAATCTGGTCTTTGTAGGACTTCCTTTGAAGGGGCTAAGCGTAGGAGTCTATCTCTTCTATGTGATGCCTTTAAAGCATTGCTTTAGTAGTTTGTAATTATTCGGCTCCCGTGCGATGTGTGTCCTCGGATGGAAACATATTCTCACGATTTACATCATAGATTCTATGAAAGTACGTGTATATCTCAATTAGGTCGCCATGTAAGTGCTGCTATATCAAACTTGGCAGCCATAGTGCCTTCCGGCAGTCTGCATATGGCCTGTCTTTCAATTTTGCTATCAGTTTTGTTGCTTGACGCTGGACATTTTTAATTAGATCTTTTTGTACAAAGTGGCCCATACAGCATTCCCATATTCTAGATGTAGTATCACTAGGCTTTTGTATATCAGCGCAAACGTGTTGACCTCCAGGCAGATAAAGGATCTTCGTATCATACCAATGATCTGGTTGACTTTGTTGACTGCTGTCTGCACATGCTGAATTTTAGACTACCGTCAACGCAAACGCCCAGGTTCTTTTCACAGGTGGTTTCTTCTAGAGTGATCTCCTGATTGTTGGTGGTATACATCGACTTCATATTTGATCTAGCCAAGTGCATTACTTTCATTTGGACGCATTAAATCGCACTTGACATGTATCTGACCATTCTTTTAGGCTGCTGAGGTCTGGTTGGAACTGGTCGTGGTCCTCTTCTGTAGCGATTCGTGAAAGTAATTTAATATCATCGGCGAACATCTTGACTAAGTTGTGGGCAAATTGTAGCATGTCGTTAACTTTTTGTCTTCTGTTGTTGACCTTGATCATAATGAGAACTAAGCACTGCCAGTGAATGTAGAAATGATTTGCAAACTTCGAACTTCAGTGTCAGCTGTTGGTTTGTGACGTCATAGATTGGTCATGGAGTGCTGGAGTGAGTTCAGGAAGGAAAATGTTCGGCGAACGTTCGCCTATTTATGTTCGCTGTTTGTCACGAACTATATTCGCCTTCCCGAACTAGTTGTCACGCGTAACTTCGATGAGCATTCTTTTACGACGACACGTGGTAGTTATGAGGGTTAACTTTTTGTTAGATCCGATGCATTATGATGTCATATTTATTACGTCATAATGAATATCAGGGTCTCAGAAACAATCCACAAGGTTACACATATTGGGGGAAGACTAACATAATACTAAGATCGCTAAGAACGCATTGTTATCCATTATTTATGATAAATTGACAATCAACGTGTCTCAATTGACGATGCTGTATATTTTGCCGCCATCTTGGTTTTCTCGGCAAAACGTTCGCTGCGAACTGCTCATTCAGAAGGGCGAACGTACCACATTCGCGTGAACGTGACCTAACAATTGTTCGGCGAACGGGAAATATTCGCTCTCCTGAACGGACCCCAGAAGACATAATTTTTTCGGTAGCCTATGGGCATGTTTCTATCTACTCGTAATGCCTAGCGCACACAGGACACTCTAGATGCACTCCCGGCCTCGTGAGGTTTTTGTCTCAGCCGTTAGCGCTTGGGCGTCTCGCCGCACAATCCAGAATGGCCCCAAACCTGCTCATCCGATAGTTTTGAAAGTGGCAAATTTGGCATCAGCATACACAAAAACCGAAAGAAACCCGTTTTCAAAATCCATCAAATTAAAAATTCCAATATGGCCACCAAGATTTCAAATTCTGATTGGTCGATGGTGGACATATTTCAGCGTACTAACTTCCCTTGAACAAACTTGAATTGGTCTTAATCCCTAATCATATTTCCCAAATTTTAGCCCGATCTCTTCAGCAGTTTGGGAGAAGACCTTTTCGTGAAAAGTAGATATTTCACGATGACTGCTGAACGTTTTGGCCAATTAAGTTCTTTCGAACAGAGTTGGTTCAGTCGTTGCCATAGAATGATGTTTCATGAGTTTCTAACCAACCCCCCAGGCGGTTTCAGAGAAGTTTTTAAAGGCGTTTCTAAAATTCAGCCAAAATCCAGGATTCCCGCTGACCAAACTGGCGGATCGGCCCATGGATGTTTCCTACCAAATTTGGTTAAAATCAGTCCAGCTTTGAGAGGCATTTTAAACTTCCTCTTACTTTACATTGTGCTTTTCTTGGCGGAAAAGAATCCAAGATGGTCGCTAAACCGTTTATTTGACAGTTTCAACAGTTGCAAGATCGAAATCGGTATACCGAAAAAACCTTTAGAAAACCTAATTCGACTGACGCTGATTTCTGATTGGTCGATGGTGGTCATGTTTTTTTAACGCACTAACTTTCCTTGAGCAAGCTTAAATGGCCCTTAGTTCCTAATCATATTTTGCAAACTTTGTCCCGATCCTTTCAACGGTTCGGAAGAAGACGTTTTCGTGAAGATTAGGTAATCTAGGATGACTGACAAAACATTTGGACAAATAAGTTCCCTAGAACAAACTTGGTTCAGTCGTTGCCATAGAGCTGATGTTTAACGAATTTCGATTCCATCACATAAGCGGTTTCGGAGAAGGTTTAGAAAGGATGTTTCTAAAACCTGGCCAAAGTCAAAGATTTCTGCCCACCAAATTGGCCAATCGAGTTTCCTTGAGCAAACATGGATTCCTATGGCCCAAGTATGTTTCCTAAATAATGTGTTTGAAATCGTGCCAAGTGTTCTCCCGAAGATATTTTAAATTTCATACTATTTTACTATGGGAGATTTTGGCGGGAAATATTCCAGGATGTTCGCCAAACCGTTCACCCGATAGTTTCAAAAGTATCAAATTTGAAATCACCATACCGTAAAACCTAAACAACATTTGACTTCAAAATCCATCAAATAAAAATTCCAATATGGCCGCCAAATACGCTACATTTTGATTGCTCCATGACCGTCATGTAGTCCAAGAGCTACCAGGGTGTTATTCATGTGTCTGAGGCCAAAAGGTTTGAAGGTATCATCTAAAAGGAAATTTTATGCAGAATTCAGAAATCCATTTCTTGCAGTTCTCAGACTGGACATTAATTTACTATGTAGGGAACATGCGTGATTTTCCAAAATGCTGATCTTACTTAGAAATGCGTTTTATGAAGATAATTTAATAGTAAACCCTATATTATGTAGTATATTAATGATAATCCTTATTATAGACAGAATCTGACTTACTTGTATCCTTATAACATGCTTAAAATTTGTCAAAAAGTACAAAAAATTGATTTTCAGCAATAAATTCCTTTCATTTTCGTTTTCGTGGCTTAACAAAATTAATTCCAGCTAAAAAACTTTAAGAGCTATCACTACATCCCATATACCAAAATATTCCCCGATTATTGTGCTTCAAAACAGTATAATAATGGTTTATCTGTTTGCTAAATATCCGGAGTAATATGAAATAATCTCTCCCCACCCCGCTAAAATTTATGTGAGAGATTTCTGAATTTCGCCCAAAAGTTCCTTTAAGATGTTTGATCTCACATTTTACGCTCTCAGGAAGTTAGTCTATGTCCTGATAATAGTAATATTATGAACTAGTGGTAAAGATTTATTAAACATGCATTATTGTTTTATGTATTTTCAGGCGAAATAATGACTGATGAGGAGACGATACCTATGAGTGTGATGTCGGAAGAGGACACCACACATTCAGCTGAGAAGACTGAATCGGATAAGCGCTGTATTATTCACATTGGGCCATATAAAGAGGAATCTGTTAAGCGATTCACCAAAGATACGTGGGACCGGGTTCAGTCTGCTGTGCATTATCGCTTACAACATCACGGCATGTCATCAAAATACAGTTCATTATTGACTCTCGCAGAAACGCATGGGCCTCATGATGGATATCATAGTACATGTTACAAAAACTTTACCGCTATTCCCAAACTTACATCTAGTGATGAGCCTATGTCAGTTACACAAGAACATAATCTACGATCTGATGTACAGCACCCTGCGACATCGTCATCAGGTGTTTTTGAAGAGGTTTGCATATTTTGTAACTGTAAACATAAGAGTGCCAAGGGATTCCGCGAAGGTTTAGGAGACAGTCAGACTAAAGGTGCAGAAATAAAAATTAAAGCAGCTGCACATGCGTTAAATGACCAACATATGATCACTAAAATCGGAAACATAGAATTTTGTGCAAAGGAAGTGAAATATCATCATTCTTGTCGAAAGGCTTATATATTAATCGAGCAAATCGTTCAAAACCTGACCATAGTACTACATCTGAATATTCCAAACTGAGAGAACTGCATAGAATAACATTTGCAGCACTAGCAGAGTATGTTAAAACCAATGTGATCAATGAGAACCGACCAGAACTATTGCCATCTCTTCACTCCAGATATTTGTCTCTGTTAGCAGAAAATGGCGCCGTTGATTCGATATATAGCCGTCAAAGTTTGGGTGAGAAACTCGTGAAGGAATTTTCTACTGTGTTGACTATCGCTAAAATGACAAACCGACAAGGTAATGTAGTCTTCAACAGCAGCATGGACATGAAGGAGGCTTTTGATTACGTGTGTTCTGTTGAATCAAGAGTGACACAGACTGCTTTAGATCTGAGGGCAGCAATTTTACAATTGAAAGTTAACTGTAAAGACTTTCCCTACCCACTCACAGCAGATGCTGTTGTGCATGGACAAGGAAATCCTCCGGATATAGTTAATCATTTTTTCAGGATTCTGTACACTGGTTCAACAGTAGCGAACCAAACAAGTGATCGAGCTGAACGGTACATAAGTAGTGCTGCACAAGATGCTGTTTATGCTACAACTCGAGGTGCAGTGAAACCTGCCAAGCACTTGTGTTTAGGTCTTGGCATGAAAAGCTTAACAGGCAGTAGAAAAGTGTTAGAAATACTGAACCATCTTGGACATTCGGTTGGTTATCATGTCGTAGAATCACTTGAGACTGATTTAGCTATGACTGTATCAGAAAAAAATCTTGCTCTACCAGAAGGCTTGTTTCAAGTAGGTGGATTATGTACGGGCATAGCTTGGGACAATTACGACGAGAATACAGAAACATTATCAGGTAGCGGAACATTACATGACACAGTTGGAATATGTTATCAAAATACGCGAGATGCAGATCAAGATTCCGGACAAGTTAATAGAGGTATATGTAGTTCGAATGCCGAAAGTCGGCCTAAGCGTAAAAGAGCATTTGTGTCAAAAGAAAAGGTTATTGAACCATATAGAAAGAAACCTCGCATGTCAACATTCCAGTACAAAATAAAGGAAGAGAATGAACCCGAAAATTTGGAAACTTGCAAAGCTCATGACTTTACATGGATGATCAGTTGTGCATTATTCGACAATACCCCCATGTGGGTTGGTTGGAACTCATTAGTAACTGTTGACCCATTACCAATTCAACAAATTGGATACATGGACAGTATCAATTTGCCACCTACAAGACATGATGTTGTAGCAGAAACGATTCGTATCTCACAGAAGGTAGCCCAGGAATGTGGTGATAGGTTTGCAATAGTACATTATGATCTTGCTATAGCTAAGCCAGCTCTCCAAATCCAAGTACAGGAATCACCTAGGTATGATGATATGTTTATATGCTTCGGACAATTTCACATACAGATGGCTTACTTTGCTTCAGTTGGACATTTAGTGGACGAGTCTGGAGGACCACAGGTATTAGTGAATACAGAAGTTCTGGCAGCAGGTTCAGTAAATGGTTTTGTGTCAGGAAAGCATTTTAACAGATGCAAACGTTTACATCCTATTCTGGCTACGGCATTCCGCATTTTGCATTTCAAACATTTTCTGGATAAGTACAATGATCTTTCTGATTCCCTAAAGTCTCAAATGCAGGATCTTCTTGACAACTCATCAATAGAATTGTTGGAGTCAATAGAGGGATCAGATGAGTATTCCAAATTAAAACACCAGTATGACCAATACACCGATGAAACCAGACAGGGAAAACATGGACCAACAGCACAATTCTGGATGCTATATGTGGATTTAATTGAACTGTACTTACTTTTTAGTAGAGCTTGTCGAACTAATGATGTTTCCCTGTTTGTCTACTGCCTTGGACGAATGTGCCCAGTGTTCTTTGCTGCAAGCCATCATAATTATGCTCGGTGGATGGTTAAGTATCATTTAAATTTGATGAATGTTGACGAAACTCACCCGGGTGTTAAGAACATGTTAGAAGGTGGCGCCCTTAGGATCAGACGTACATCAAAGTCGTATTCCAGATGTCCAGTTGATTTAACCCTCGAGCAAACAGTAAACGCAGATGCGGCATCTCGATTGACTGGTATTGCCGCATTTACACAATCCATTGGTGCTAGAAACAGATGGACAATTACACGTATAATGAGAAGTGAAATAGTCGGTGCTCTTTTGGACATTGCAGGCATGAAGGTAAAAGAAGACACAAGTCAGGAGTTGAAAGCTAACCGGATTAAACGTGACAATGAGGATCTCAATAAGCTTGTTACTGGCATACAGGAAACGATGAATCCCTTTGTGGAAGTAACCAATGACACCAATCTGTATAACATTGCCACCGGAAGAGCCGTATCTGAACCTGTGAAAAGTGATGTTCTGAACTTCGGGAAACTTGGTGAAAAGTGGTGTAATGACTTCAAGGATGGCTGTTATGCAGATTCCAATCGATTTGAAGCTCCAATTCCGCGACAAAAAGTTAAGAACTTTGCTTCGGATGCGACAAAGACAAATGTTAAGGCGAAAGACATGAAAGTGAAAGAGTTGCAGGGTACGCGAGATTTGTTTGGTCGGTTATTGTATTTGGCAGCGTCGATGGACATTGATCTGAAAAGAGTGTTTGGTTATCCACTGACACCAGTTCCGATGGTTTTTGGTCACGTTGATGGCATTATGCACAAAACAGACAAGGCTAAACTTTTGCACAAACTCGAAGGCATGATAGAAAGTAGCAGCCCAGTTGAAACAGATGCATGTGTTGTCGATGCTATGTTTCTGATACATACATTCACTAATTTACCTGACACATATGGAGCAGTGGCAAAGGTTATGCTCAAAAAGCTATGTGAATTTGCATCTCGTGTTGACTTTGTCTGTGACACATATAAGGAGCCTTCAATCAAAGATATCGAACATGCAAAACGTGGCGCTACGAACGCAGATATGGCAATTACGGGTCCTGATCAAAAACGGCCAAAGGACTTCAAAGACGCATTGAAATCAGCTAAGTTCAAGATGGCTCTGTTTCGGTTCCTTGTAGATGAATGGCAGACAGATTCCTACGCGATCATCCTTCAAGAGCACACATTGTATGTAGGCATTGTTGGTGACGGTTATTCGTTTTGTGTTAGACATGGTAAAGTGGTCAGAGAAGTTGTCGATGAGCTGATGTGCCAACATGTGGAAGCAGATACACGCATAGTGTGGCATGTTAAACATATTGCAATGGAGCAGCAAACTAGTGTCAGAATTAGTGTACGTGCTAGTGACACAGATGTGTTAATTATTTTGCTATACCATGTCTTCACCTTAGGGGTAAACGCATGTATCTGGATGGATGTAGGCATTAGTTGTAACAATACAAGGCGATACATAGATGTCACTGTGCTTGCGAATCACCTAGGGCGTGATGTTTGTTTGGCTCTTCCAGCTTTTCATGCATTTACAGGTAGTGACTTTACACCGGCATTCTGGAGAAAGGGAAAGGTCCGACCGTTAGATATGATGGTGAAGTCCTCAGACTATACGCATGCATTTGGCAAGTTAGGCGATGCACATAATGTTTCAGCGGACTGTAGTGCAACTTTTGAGTCATACGTGTGTACATTGTATGGTAGAGTAAACAACAAGAACGTGAATGATGCGCGTTTTGTGTTATTTGAACAGTCATATGAACCTAAGAATCGCACAGGTCCACTTGAGAAACTCAGAGGTATCGATTCTAGTCTACTGCCTCCCTGCCAATCGGTTCTTACAGAACAAATTAGACGTGTAAATTATGTAGCAGGAGTGTGGAAGAGGGCAAATACTGCAGCACCGGAAGTGTCTTCACCCGAGAGTCATGGCTGGGAGCTCAAAGATGGACACTATCAAATGAATTGGTTTGAGGGAGAGCAGATACCCGAAAATGTGTGTCAACATGTCGATGACAATAGCATTAAGACATATCTCACAGACAATGAAGATGAACTTTATTATAATTCGTCTTCAGATGAGTCTGATTATGACGACTGATGTCCATTTAGTCATGGTAAATCCTTAGAACTCTGGTGAGGGATATTCTATCCTTTACTGAGCCAATTGCAAGGAATGTGTTGTTCATTTTTCAACAACTTTGGTGGATGATGTTGCAGACTGCGACAGCACTATCATCAACCAAATTTGTTGAAAAATGAACACCAGTCCATCTTTTAATTTAGTTTGAAAATAAGAATTTTTGACATCAGTGTGCTAAGGGTTTATAGAAGCCTTGTGTGTGATCCCACATTATTTGTTGTAATTGGTTAATGTATGCTCAACCATTGACCCATTTAGTAGCGATCTACGAGCTAGACCAAGAGTTATCAGTGTTCTCTGTGTCTGAATCCAAAGCCAACTATTTTTCATCAGAAGACACTATACATATGTTTGTTCATATATAGATGCTATTATTACAAAACTGTATATGAAATTCAATGTGAAACAAAAACTGTCTAAAGGCAAATCTTTGGCGAAATGCAGAAATCCCTTTCATGTAAATTTAGGGGTGTGGGGAGAGACTATTTCAAATTACTCCGGGTACGTAGCAAACAAATAAACCATTATCATACTGTTTTGAAGCACAATAATCAGGGAACATTTTCGTATATTGGATGTAGTGATATGTGTTAAAGTTTTTTAACTGGAATTCATTTTGTTAAGCCGCGAAAACGAAAATGAAAGGAATTTATTGCTGAAAATCAATTTTTTGTACTTTTTGACAAATTTTAAGCATGTTATAAGGATACAAGTAAGTCAGATTCTGTCTATAATAAGGATTATCATTAATATACTACATAATATAGGGTTTACTATTAAATTATCTTCATAAAACGCATTTCTAAGTAAGATCAGCATTTTGGAAAATCACGCATGCGGTACCGCATATGTTCCCTACATAGTAAATTAATGTCCAGTCTGAGAACTGCAAGAAATGGATTTCTGAATTCTGCATAAAATTTCCTTTTAGATGATACCTTCAAACCTTTTGGCCTCAGACACATGAATAACACACTGGTAGCTCTTGGACTAATGTCTTAGCGCACTGACTTCGATTGAACAAACTTTAAAAATTGTTTAAAGAAAAAGTTGATGGATCGACGATGGACAATGGAGTGACGACGGACGGTGGCCATGGGATAGGTTCACTTGGCCATGCACGTGAGCTAATGAATACACCAAAGTATTGTTTGAACATCTGATCTATCTCGCATTTATTTTCTTATACACGTGTTGTCACCAACGCATACTGAATTTATTAATCTAAAAATCAATCAATCCACAAATCATACACCCTCCGATCCATCCATTTGGCTGTACATCCATTCATCTGCTCATCCACCAGGCCATCCACCCATACATCAATCAATCTACGCATTCCCATCCATCCATCTCACCATCCACCCACCCATCCTCCCACCCACCCATCCATCCTTCATTCATCCATCCATCTATCCACCCACCCACCCACCCACCCACCCACCCACCCACCCACCCACCCACCCACCCATCCATCCAGCCAGCCAGCCAGCCACCCCTACATCCATCCATTCACATACCCGTCTTTCAATTCGTCGATATCAATCAATAGATTAACTTTTGGATCAATCAAATCGAATGGGTGAATGAAATTGGGTTAATTTACCGATAAGCTACATGGGCTAAGCTTTGTTCAAACAAAGATGTATGATGGTAGGTTACTGAAATGTACTAAATTTCGGATTGGAATGGTCATCGCGAATGCAGAAACCAGAACACTTAAAAGAAAATCTGACACTAGTAAAAGACATTTATAAAGGCAAAGTTTCAAAATATTCACGAGATTAAACGTGTAGTTAGCTTGATATAGAGGTTCTGGGAATTCAGGATTTAAAGGGTTAAATTGGCTCAAACTAAAGTTGAGCAACATAAAGCAG
Organism: Chaetoderma sp. LZ-2023a; assembly: GCA_034401795.1. Classification (NCBI taxonomy): domain Eukaryota; kingdom Metazoa; phylum Mollusca; class Caudofoveata; order Chaetodermatida; family Chaetodermatidae; genus Chaetoderma; species Chaetoderma sp. LZ-2023a. Next base: position 49,536,416 of record CM067373.1, read on the forward strand.
CAGAAGTCGCTATATTCTCATGTTTACACTATAGATATGGACCTTTCCAGTTTTAGCCATGCCCCGCCCATCACTAGCTAGACTCCACCCACACCTCGCTCGTCTTGGAATCGATCGATCCCTGAGCTCCCTAACTACCAATTTCTTGAAGGTAACATCTTAGTGTACAGTGTGGACGTAGAAAGGTAAGGCTATAATTGTTGCCACGACATCATATATTGTACGAATTGACTAGTTTAACAAACCCCCTCACTGACATTACAATACCGGTATCTCAGTTTCAAAGCAACTATGCATGGAAGTTGTTAAATATTTGGATACTAATTTGACTGGAAGCCATCCCTTCCTTATGCAGTAGCTGTTTTCAATCAAATTAATCTCAATATATTTAACATAATACTTCCTTCGTACATTGTTAGTACTTATTTTGTTTCTGGTCTGTGGCTATAAAACCATAAATTTCCAGAAAACTATACAGGTAAGTTGTTGGATATTTTGAACCTAATTTGACTGGGTGCTGTTGCTGCCTATGACAGCAACAGCGCCCAGTCAAATTAGTTTCAAAATATTCAAAACATTTTTACTAAGTTGTAAATTCATGCAACAAGGTTCGTGACGAACTTATCTATGTCATTCCTGACGTCATTGGCTATGACGTCATCATACACGTCACGTAGTTGATTATGACTCTATATGATTGCTGGATAAACTGGAAACGTCCATTGTGCAGAATTTACTTGGGATGGTGTAAAGAGAGCTGTTTTTCGATGCCTGACTACTACAAGTCACCAGACAATAATTTTAATGGGCAATGACTCTGGACCAGCTGATTATTTTGAATACAATTTGACTGAACGTTGTTAGTGGCCTCCCCACCATACCTTTCAGTCAAATTGTTGTAAAAATATTCAGTATATCCAGAGTTAAAACCCCCATCAATAATGTAGTCTGAAGAACTTCAGCAGGCAGACGGTTAAAACAGTGCTATAATTGTAAGTTAATCTTACATTAAACGGAAGCTGCTAATATGTTGTTGCCCTAAGCAGATAAATGGGTTTCTACAGCACAACGTGGACGCCATCTATCATTTTGGATGGATCAGTATATGGAAAACTGAAAATGCGTCCAGAAACAGTCAGCAATTAAATGTGAACTACGTTACCAATTCCACTTGTTGCAGTTGTCCCATTTTGGTTCCAGAATCTCTGTACTGCCAACTCCACTTTACGCTTATGTTGCCGCCACACCATCTGTTTCATGGACTGGCTAGTAAATAGTTGACTAATCCTAGGAATAATTGTGAGGGCAACCACAGTAAGAATCTGCGCCGGTAGGGAGAATGATTCCTGTAGTTCATTAAGAATGATTATCGATACCACAGAATAAAGGACGACGGTAAAAATAACAAGATAGAGTACTCGTAACAAGACTTCTGCTCGTAGCGGATGAAATTCCTCGACCACTGTCCAGAAAAGATTCTCTGGAATACCAGCCTGCTGATTGTGGTAGTACAGTACTACATTATGCACATCCAAAGCAGCGCATTGGCTGACGATGCTACACTGCTGGTTGGTTAATCGGACAGTTACATCATTTATGCGGAGAAACTGTATCCCTTGTAAATTAAAGCCGTTCAGGTGCAATGTGTGGGACGAAATGTGAACCTGTTCTGATATTTCTTTCTGCTGAAGTCGCTCTGATGCTGCTACTGTTTGTAGCAATAAAGCACCATAACGTTCTTTGAATGCACTGATTTGGCTTAGAATGAAGTAGATAATAGTAGACAGCCCGACTACATAGCCAATCGTTATACCAGGGTAAATGACCAGAGCTACATATGTGTGATTGAGAATAAGCAGAATCGTGTAGAATGAGTGTATTAGGATTGACATAGCAGCAAATGCCACGAGGCACAGTAAAATGCACTGTAGTGGGCATATGATCGCGGTAAAGAGATAGCGTAGGGAATTCCTGGTGGTGTAGCGACCGATACATTGAATTGTAATGGCATGGTACGCTCTTAGCAGAGTCACAGTTAGCAAGGTGCTTGGAAATGTGTAGTAAAGTAGGCACAGTAGGAGTTCAATGAAACATAACATTATGTACACTAGTAGAGAGATAAGTATGAACACGGTGCTAGAAAGCCATTTCAGTATATGGATGTCACTGTGTCTCGGTGAACAGCATGTTGGAATGATTCGACGTTGCAGCAAATCCCAACGTCTAACAAAGTAACCAAACACCCACTGCCAGAATGCTGGGTTCAATATCATGTAGAAGCTGTTGTGAATGACGGAATAGAGTAACGCTCTGCTGGAATGTGCGTGACACGGACGACTTCCAAATTTCTGTAACGTTTTCATGTCCAATTGTAGAACTGTATAGATGGACGAGGATTGCCGGATCCAAACTGACACAAGCGTACCAGTAAAACTGCGTGGCAGGCAAAACAGGAGTAGACCAACGCTAAAGTAGAGAGAAAATAACACATATGGTCCACCAATATATGGCATCCAGTTGCCTCTACTTTTGTCAAATCCGTAAAGAATGGATAGAAAGCCAGTTGGAATATCTGCTTCCATTCTCTTCTCCACCAGATCGTGCAGCGCATAATAATAGATCGCAAGTTTTATATAAATTAAAAATGGTGACAGAATAAAGAGCAGAAATCGTTGTATTCGGGATATCGCATCGTGACTAAAAGGGCAACATTTGAAAGGTAAGCTAAACATTTTGCACAAAGCCATTGGATCATTCACCCCCGGGAACAACCATTTAACTCGTCCTGTGCGACTATCGTCATCATTCAAGACATTGTCATTTCCATCTGTTTGGTTATCATCAGTTGTCTGTATCTGACCATCTGTGTTACTTAGAAATATATCTCTGTTACGTTTGCCAACCGAGCTTAATAGAGGCAAAGGCCAAAACAAGTAGCACGTGACTGCTCCAAAGAATATCGCAATAATCCACCCGGTAGTTTCCTGAAGGTCTTTTGAGCAGCCTTGAATAGTAATGTTGTCAAAGATCGCATGGTATTCAAAAGGGCAACACGTATATTTGATGAACATGGTCTCCACGTTGAACAGATGTGCAAGAAAATAGCTAACTTTATTTGTTTCGTTGCGGTTAGTTATTTTTGCGTAGCACAATACGCTACTATTGACCGCATACGATTGTTTGAAATGTTTCAATATGGCCGTCTTCATGGCGGATGCAATCTTACAGCTGGTTTCCTCTTCTCCCAGAACCGCATGGCATTGCGACGGTATGCATATTGTTAGGTTCACATCCCTAGTATGCAGGCCTAAGACACCGAGAGAAAGCAGCTCATAATCATATGATAGAGTGGTATACTGAATAGCGCCTCCCATGGCCCGATATGTCCAGATCCATTGGTGGGAGTCGAAGAGATGGCTGATATTGGAAACATCAATGTCGCCATGAAAGTTTAGATGCAAACGCGCGAAATTTAACCTAAAAATACCAACAAGTCTTGACCAGTATTTAGCATTATTGTCAGGTACATAGAATTTACAGTCACGGTCCCTGTCGTTATTTTTACACTCATTCGCGTCGGATAGTCTATAGGAATTGTCTTTGGCGTAAGAGGTATTCACCGACATCCGCATTGAGTTTCTCACAGGAGACTTACGTATTCCTTCTATTGCCATTGCCTGGTTAAACTTTAAACACAGCACTAACAATACAATTCTAACATTGAAATGTACGATTCTACACATGTTGTAAAACTACTGTACGCCTAAGCTATATGCCTCGCGTCTTACTCAATACTGTTCTATTTAAGTAGGAATAGTAAGGTAGATTACGAGAGTTTTGTTATTATCTATTATACCCTGCCCAACGATATTAAGTTCCTTGTTGACAGGCATAGACCTATAACACGGGGAAACCTTATACTCCCATACTGAGCGGATGTCATGCATGTAGATAGATATTCCCATACGCACGAGGAAAACACATCTGGTGGGTGGGTGGGTTCATGGGTTTACAAAGACAAAAATTGAAGCTGGTAGGAGAGGAAGTGTAGTTTAATAAATATACAGCTACTTGAAATCTAATGCAGAGAGACTGACTATCTAAAGCGAACAGGAAAATGGCATTTATATATAATAACTATTGATCAAGGCCCAGATAGACGTCTTAACCACTTTATCGCTGAAATGACACTACCTAATGTTCTTAGTAAGCTGTTGAACGTTTTAAAACAAAATTAACTAGAATAGCAGCAATAGCTAAATTCTAATCAAACTAGTTTGACAAATAATAAGGATTTGTCATAGCTATGAATAGTATTATTAAAACGGGTTACATCGTTGAGGATTCGCTATTTTATTCATGCTGTATTATAAATAAAATGGCTTTACAAACCACGAGACAAAGGATTTCGAAAATTGATAACACGTGTGTCCTAAGATTTAACAGTCGCGATATATTTTTATCCTAATATATGCCCATGTCTTAACCGTATAGCCGTTGAACATCCAGTATCTCAATGTCAAGATAAGCATAGAGGTGAGACATTGAATATTATGAAACAAATTTCAGTTGGACCTGCTATTGCCATAGCTAGTGCTCAACAGTTCCCAGTCAAATTCGTTGGAAAATATTCAGTAAAATATTTCTCATATCGAAACGAATATGTCGCGTCTGGATTGTGAGAGTAAAAGTATCAGTATTTGATTAGGCATGACTTTAAGCGAATCTCTTTCACCATAGTTATGCCTGTTTCATCGCTCTCTTTCCACTGCAATATTAGCCCTTTCTAAAGTTTTCTTCATTCTAGTCAAGTTCACTCAAGTTCACTTTATTTACACGCATGCCCTTCAAGGGCCATTTGGGGGTAAAATGTACATAATGGTTGGCATGTACCATTAGTCCATTATCACTGACACACACGCGCCGCGCGTGAGAGAGAGAGAGAGAGAGAGAGAGAGAGAGAGAGGGGGAGAGGGAGGGAGGGAGCGAGGGGGGGGGGGGGGAGAGGGGGAGCGAGCGAGGGAGGGGGGAAGAGAGAGGGAGGGAGGGGATGGAGAGAGAGAGAGAGAGAGAGAGAGAGAGAGAGAGAGAGAGAGAGAGAGAGAGAGAGATTTAGTTACTTGCACGCGGGAATGCAAATCTTTCCACGAACCACGACTTGAACTGAGTACTCAATACCGGACCTATATATCAAAATAATACCAGATTCTTAGCTGAATTACCAGCCATCTGTCTGAACAGAGTTCGGCCTGTGAATGGACCATATTGAGTATTTTGAAAACAATTTCACTGAGGTCACCCATAACCATACACGTGTATTGCCACCAGTCTTCTTCTTCTTTTCTATCGCTGGTATCACACTTGGAGAGCC